>VXBX01003242.1:83289-114401 GCA_013400415.1 Scytalopus superciliaris | reverse complement strand
TACTCCTGAAATTGGACACGGGGACCCAACTTCATAGAATCATGGAATAATTAAGGCTGAAGAAGCCCTCTAACATCACTCAGTCCAACCATTCCCCAGCACCACCAAGGTCACCACTAACCTGTGTCCCCAAGTGCCAGATTCACATGGCTGTTAAATTCTTCCAGGAATAGGGACACCACCCCTGCCCTGGGCAGCTGTGCCAGGGCTGAACAGCCCTTTACATATATTTTCCCAATATCCAAACTATAACCTCCCCCTGGCACAGCTTGACATTGTTTCCTCTTGTCCTATCCCTTGTTCCCTGGCAGCAGAGCCCGACCCCCCCCGGCTCCCCCCTCCTGGCAGGGCCTTGCAGAGCCACAAGGTCCCCCCTGAGCCTCCTTTTCTCCAGGCTGAGCCCCCCCAGCTCCCTCAGCTGCTCCTCATGGGACTGACTCTTCAGACCCTTCCCCAGCTCTGTTCCCTTCTCTAGGCAGTTCAAGGTTAAATCTGGGTTTAATTACTGGGTTTGCAATTAATGCTGCTGCAGTATGAATTATTAATTGTTTCCAAAAAACAGCAATCTCTCCCTTCTCTGCTGTATTTCATCCACAGCTCTAATCCAGGCATTGAGAAGAGGGTCAGGAACCCTTAGCACAGATGGAGGATGGTGATAGAGGGAGAGGCAGATTTGGGAGCCTGAATCCTGCCTGCTCAGTTCCTCTCCCTGCTGGGTGTCCACACATAGTCCGTATACAGCCATGTCTGTGAGATCATCGGCACTGAGGGGGTTAAAAACTGCCTCCTCTCTCTAATTACACCGTAAGGAGAAGGGGAGGTGCAGAGCGCCTTGTGGGATTGATGTGTGAGGCAGAAAAACATCTCCTAGTCTCTGCAGAGCAGAGTCCCTGCTGGGAGAGCTGCAGGAGGCGGGTGAATATTTAGGGCTGGGGAAAGAGGTTGTTGCTCTGCAACAGGGGCTTTGATGCCATCATTCCTCCCCGGTAGCCCCACTCCTGTCTCCCACTGCCTCTGCCGGGGAATTGTGTTCCCTGTCCCCGTGTTCTCCATGAAAGAATGAAGTTTAAGTAGAGCAGGACCAACAGAGGCAGCTGGCAGGAAGGAGGGGGAGTGAAGAAGAAAGATATCAGGATTTTCAGTTCCTAGGATGTTTACAGCCTTATGGAAAAAAACCCCAGGGAATCTGTCTCAGAGTGCAGGTGACCCCAAGCTGCAGGTAGCTGTGAGGCTTCCAGCAGAGCCCTGACAGCCCAGCTCCAGCTGGTGGCCGTGCTGGGACAGGCTGTGATGGTCACAGTGACATCTTGCTCCAGAAGTAGCAGGAACAGAGCCTGGCTCAGCTACTTCAGAACCTCAGGGAGGAAAAGCCCAGCTCTGTCCAGGGACACTGCTCATTCCTCTGCTCCCTTCAGCTCTCCAGCGGCTCCAGGAAGGTTCCTGAAGGGTCTTATCAGGCTGGGAATATCGGCCTGACCTGTCAATTCCTGATTCTTCAAGGAATTCTTTCTCACAGGTACTGGGGGAAATGAGCAGAGCAATGTGCAGGGGGTGGGAGAGCCACAGTCTCTTTGAGGAGAGAATGGGCATCCCCGAACACTGGGGTTGTGACAGGGGCGGGGAGATGTCAAATAGCGTGGCACTGGCTCAGCTTTTTGCTAACTGGGTGTTTCTTGACCAAGACAAGCACTTGGCACCTCAGTTTACGCTGGAAAGCAGCACAGTGCTGGTCAAACACCCACAGAGCTCCAGGGCTGGCACTAAGGACTCCATCTCCCCACTATATACATTCCAGGCCAGCTTTGATCTGGTCTCCTGGGCTGGACACCCTTTGGACACTGCAGTGTATCAGGTGTGCACCTCAGGAAGACTTCCCATTCCATTTGGTCCAGGAGGAATCCAGAATGCTGCAGGGCCACCCCAAGGGGGACAGGGCATTTCCAGCACAAGCTGGCAGGACAGTTCCTTGACAGGTGCTCTCCTGGCCCAGTGTGAGCAGCTGCCAAAGGCTGTGGGGGCAATCTGAGCTTCCAGACCTCCCCTCTTGCCAGTCTCTGTTTTTCACTGACCAGCTCAGACCCAGGGTGTTTGATGCTTTTTGTTTTACAGGACACAAGGGCCCTTGGTGCAAGAGACAAGAAGGGTTCATGTCTCTGAATTCTACTGCCTTCTCCCACCCTCCCTGTTTCCTCCTCGTTGGCATCCCCGGGCTGGAAAAGGAGCAGTTCTGGATTGCCTTCCCATTCTGCCTCATGTATGGCATCGCTTTGCTGGGGAACATCACCCTGCTGCTCCTCATACGGGCAGAGCCCAGCCTGCATGAGCCCATGTACCTCTTCCTGGCCATGCTGGCCTTCACTGACCTGGTCCTCTCCACCGCCACGCTGCCCAAAATGCTTGGCATCTTCTGGCTGGGCTTGAGGGAGATTGGGTTTCCCTCTTGCCTCACTCAGATGTTCTTCATCCACGCCTTCTCCACGGTGGAGTCAGGGGTGCTCATGGCCATGGCCTTGGATCGCTACGTCGCCATTTGCTGCCCGCTCTGGCACTCCAGCATCCTCTCGGGGCCCGTGGTGGGCGCCCTGGGCAGCCTGGTGCTGGTGCGGGGGGTCCTCCTGGTGAGCCCCACCTGCTTCCTCCTCCGCAGGAGGCACTTCTGCCAGCACCATGTCATCCCCCACTCCTACTGCGAGCACATGGCCCTGGTGAAGCTGGCCTGTGGGGACACCAGGGCCAATGTCATTTATGGCCTCTTCGTGGCTTTCCTGGTGTCGGGAGCCGACCTGGCGCTGATCTCCGTGTCCTACGCCATGATCCTGCGGGTGGTGACGAGGCTGCCGTCCCGAGAGGCCCGACTGAAAGCCTTCAACACCTGCACGTCCCATCTCTGTGTCATCCTGGCCTTTTACATCCCTGCTCTCTTCACATTCCTCACCCACCGCTTTGGGCAGGGCATCCCCCACCACATCCACATCATGGTGGCCAATCTCTACCTGCTCGTGCCGCCCACACTGAACCCCATTGTTTATGGGGTCAGAACCAAGAAGCTCTGGGACAGGGTGGTCATCCTCTTCCAGCACAAGGGAACCTGACCCAGATGGGTTAGACTTGATGATCCTAAAGGTCTTTTCCAACCTTTATGATTCTCTTTGTGTGTGCCTCAAACTGCTCATATTTTACTGCTGCTGCTGGTGAATTTAATGAGAGGTAACGCTGTGCCTGTTGGTTCAGGGAGAAACCTCCCTCCCTGCCCAGAGTTTTAGCCGTGGGTTCTTGCAGAAATCACTTGATTCTCCCCTCTGTTACTTCTGTCCAGGGGGTTTCATGTGTTGTGTGATGAAACTTGTGATAAAAACAGTCAGTGTGGCTTCAACACCCTGTGGGATGGACAATTCACCCCTCCAGGAGTTAAACTCCTCATTGCTAAAATCCTTTCACTGTTAAAAAAAATCCTCTCATGACTCATTATTTTCACTGTAAGGCTCAGTAGCTCCAAAAGATCCTCCTGCAGCAGGTCTAATTATATGAAGTGTTCCCTGGACTGTGTGATGGTGTTTAAAAGCCCCGGCACCCGGGGCCATGGGTTACTCGTGGGCATGGCAGTCTTCTGCTTATGGTTAGACTTGATGACTTTAAAGGTCTTTTTCAACCTAAATGACTCCCTGATTCCCTGAGAAGGTGCTCAGATGGGAATGGTGGCTGTTCTTGAAGAAGGACGTGAGTACAATTCAATTTTAAGCATTAACAGACACCCCAACCCCAGGTGACAAAGCTCCGGCACATTTTGGACCATGCTCTGTTACCAGTGCAAAGTGAGGAGCTCTGAGAGAGGAACAGAAGGTCTCTGACCTGGTCTGGCATTTCTTGGAGCTCCTGGTCTCCCTGAGCAGCTGTGACTGTTGTGGCCACCGAGGAGGAGTCTCCGGGCTCGGATCTCTCTCTGTGAGCTGGACACCATCAGGGAACAGTAGGGGGAGTCCCAGGAAGGGAACACACCCTTCTGCCCAGGCAAAGCTGATGCTGGGCGGTAGATGACATGGGAAATGAATACTTTTTGGCATCACTTGCGTAGAAAATGTCCACTCAGTTCATCCTTTTTCTCCAGATAAAACAGAAGTAGCTTTTCACAGAGCACAGAGAAAAGGTGGGGGAAGCCAAAGAGGGGGAGAGGGCAGTTCATCCAAGAGCTGCTGTCAGAGCACCCACCCCATAAATCAGGGCTGCACTATTTGTTGATGGGCTGATGCTCACCAACCACCACTCTGGGGGTAGAACCCTCATTTTGTGCAGTCTCCAGAGAAAATAGTGTTATTTTTCATTTTCATTAAGAACACAGGAGCTCCCCTCATGTCCAACATCCATCCATCATCCATCCATCCATCCATCCATCCATCCATCCATCCATCCCACCTCACTGCCTGCTGCAGTGGTAGAGGAGATGTGTCCCAAGAGCTGCCTTTTTACATAAGAAATGACAGCAGACATATGTAAAGGTGATGGGATAACTCATAAAGCTCCTTGTGACCTATGAGATGTGTGTGTTGGAGCTGGAGGGTCTCTAAGGTCCCTTCCAACCCAAACCAGTCTGTGATTCTTCAGCATCAGATACTCTGCACCAGCAGCTCCAAGTCCTGCTCCAGCACCCCCTTCTCTCTAAATAACTATTGCTGGCTGTGACATTGGGGTCACTGTGAAGGTTCAGGGGTGGGAGGGGTCAACAGTGCCCCCCAGTCAGTGGTACCACTGCAGGGGAGCTGCCTGGAGATGGTGGTGGGAAAGCCAAGGTCAGTACCCAAACTAGGGACACAAGGACATGTGCAACTTTGGGGTGGTGCTTTGAGAACTAAAGGCAGAAAATTATTCCATTGCTGAAAAAGGCTAAGCCTGAACGTTTTCATGGGCACCCCAGTATTTTCAGGAGTTTCATCTTTGGTGGTGGTGCTTGAGACTGTGGCAGCCAGGGAAGGGAGTTCATACAATCACAGAATCCCAGAATGGTTTGGGCTGGGAGGAAGCTTAGAATTCACCCATTCCCACCCCCTGCCATGGGCAGGGACACCTCCCACCAGCCCAGGCTGCTCCAAGCCCCGTCCAGCCTGGCCTGGGACACTGCCAGGGATCCAGGGGCAGCCACAGCTTCTCTGCCCCACCTGTGCCAGGGCCGGCCCACCCTCCCAGCCAGGAATCCCTTCCCAATATCCCATCTAGCCCTGCACTCTGGCAGTGGGAAGCCATCCCCCCTGCCCTCTGTCTCCAGGCCCTTGTCCAAAGCCCCTTTCCAGCTTTTCCCCATCTTGCCACCATCGCTCTCTCCTCTTGCTGCATTCACATCTCTCCTCCTCATCCCCACAAGTCTCCCAGGAAAGTTTCCTCCTGCCTGACCTCTCTTGTTGAAGCCACAAATTAAAACCACCTCCCAGTCCTGCTTTGACATCACACCCGGTACCTGGTCCTATTTAGGTCCTGGTGCAAACCCAAAGCAAATCCACAGCAGGCTCCCACTGGGGTTCTCTCTTAATAACATGTTTGCATCATCCCCTTTGAGATGGTGGATCAGCCAAAAACAAGAAGCAGAAGTACCCACTGAGCCTGGGAGTCCTGGGGTACCTTGTGGAGGAGCAACACGTTCACCTGCAGCCTGAAGGGAAGATGCTCACGCAGCTTTTATTTGGGTGTGGATATATGAATATCCATATAAATACCCACAGTTAAGGCAAAGTGATTGGCTTTTCTGGGCTGCTTTTCACATGCCAGCTGTCAGAATAAATATCAGATAACTTTGACAGTGTTACTGTAGTTAAAGTGATGATCAGTTTTAAAGGGAGGGTGCCCATGTCATGAGGAGCTTGTTGCCCTCAGACCCTTTTTTCTTGTCAGTGAGGGCTGTACTCATCATTTATCCAACCAGGATAGACATTGGGGTGGGGGAAACTGCCTTTGGCAGTGCCAGCTGTGCCACGATGTGACTGATGGGTCCTGAAAACCAGCTGAGACGCTGCTGCTGACAGAGCAGGTACCCAGTGATCTGTGAGGAAGGACAGTCCCTGTGTCACAGCCTGGCCAGGTGGGTAAGTAGGGCTGAAATCTTCTCAGTTTGCAGAAGTGGTTCCTGGGCAGCACAGGGAGGTGTCTGAGCTCTGCCCCTCTGGAGAGGGTGGTGTGTTTATTGTTTTCTTCATTCATGCTGGAAAACAGCACTCAAGTTTGTACATAAAAGAATATCCAGGTCCAAGATCTTCCACTCTTGGATGGCAGATGTTCAGAGATCTGCTTTTTGGTAGCACCTTTGGCAGCCATAGGCTGGTGGGTGTTTGTTGGCTCCATCCTGCAGAGTGTTGCTGCACCGTCCTGGTTCTCAGCTGTGCTCAGCTCTGAGATGCAGAAACCACCTGGCACAAAGGCACTTCTCACAGACCTTTGCTGCCAAGGTTATTTTTAGGGAGGGAAAAGACCATAAAGCCTGAGATCAATAGAAAGAAGGAAAGAAAGAAGGAAAGAAGGAAAGAAGGAAAGAAGGAAAGAAGGAAAGAAGGAAGGAAAGAAGGAAAGAAAGAAAGAAAGAAAGAAAGAAAGAAAGAAAGAAAGAAAGAAAGAAAGAAAGAAAGAAAGAAAGAAAGAAAGAAAGAAAGAAAGAAAGAAAGAAAGAAAGAAAGAAAGAAAGAAAGAATTAATTTCTGTGTGGGATACAAGACTGCTTTCCCCCTCCAGCTGGGATGTCACTCTCAGTGCTGTGGCTCCCTGGTGCAGCAAAGTCACTCTGTCAGTCTGTCAGTCAATCAAACAGCTCTCCTTGCCCTGGCACAGCAGAGGCCACAATTCATCAGCCACACACTGTCTCCCTCCATCTCCATCAGCTTTCTGACTTTTGGAAGCTGTGGTTCTCCAAGCCTGGAACTGACCATGAAGGTAAAATTCCCTCCTGCTGTCTCAGCCAGCTCAGAATTCCAGATCCCTATCACCACAGTGACACAAAGCTTTGCTGTGTGTCCTCGTTGCTCTTCTGTGAGTTCTGAGAATTCTCTTGCAGGATGAGCAGGTTTTGCTGTGGGATCTGCTGCTTGATCTGACAGGACAAAGATGCTGCACTAGGAAAAAGAGCAACAGTAGCTTCCTTAGACCTTCTACCTTCCTTCTAACAGGAATCCCAGGAGTGAAGTGGAAATGTGTAGCTTGCCATCCTTTTCTGCTGCCTGTATGTCACTTCCACCCTGGGAAAAAGTGCAACCCTCCTTGCCATCAGAGCTGAGCGCAGCCTCCCTGAGCCCAGGTACCTGTTCCTGTGCCTGCTGGCTGTCCTGGAGCTCCACGTGTCCCTGTTCACACTCCCCACAGTGCTCAGCATGCTGCTCTTGGGCTCATGGGAGATGGGGTTTCACATCTGCCTCACCCAGGTGTTCTTCACTCACTGCTTCTCCATCCTGGGCTCAGGGGTGCTGTGGGCCATGGGCCAAGCCCCCTGACTGCCCTGTGGCCATCCACAGCCCCTGCACTGCACATCCCTCCTGACTGACCCCCCCAAGGCCATCCACAGCCCCTGCACTGCACATCCCTCCTGACTGACCCCCCCAAGGCCATCCACAGCCCCTGCACTGCACATCCCTCCTGACTGACCCCCTCATGGCCATCCACAGCAGGCTGGTGCTGCTGCTGAGCATCATCCTCCCACTCCCCTTGCCCACCGTTCTGAAGGAGCTGCCATTCTGCAGGTCCCATGTGCTGGATCAGCCCTTCTGTACCCAGTTTTGTGTCTGTGCAGCCCCTGGCACTGTGGGATTGTGCTCTCAGGAGCTACAGAAACAGCAGCAATCACCAGAATTTATCTGTCATCCACTCTGGCCCCTGAGGGGACACAGTCACTCCTGCAGGTCTGCTGGCAAATCTAGAACATTATTGTTTCCCTTAACTTCCCAGTTTATTCAGAACCATTCCAATTGTTGTTGGAAGTGCCACAGCCCAGGCTGCTCCCAGTGCCAGGTATTTCAGTTGATATTTATTAGGAGAATACCCAGCAACTATAATTCTTAGCAGGAATGTTGTTATTGCAGCTACAGCTGTGGGTAAAATTAAGCAATGTGTGCACAAAGCCAGTGCTCATTCCTCCCACAGAAATGTCAGCCCAGGGCTCCCAACCCCCAGCCCACGGGCTCCCCAGGGAAATGCTGTGCTCTGTGGAATACAAATTAAAATAGAAAATCAATGCTTGGAGGGCTTAAGCTTTGAACACTGAACGGTGCCTGTGGGGTTGTAAGGGAAAAATTAAAAGTGAGTTATAAAATGCCCCTCGAGCCGACACTAATGATTTTCCTGGCTTGCCCTCTGCTCTTTTCAGGGGCTGTGGTGGCTGATGTGGAAGAAGTTAAACTTTTCCAGCCCTCAGCACTCAAGGAATTCATGCTCCATCTGTCTATGTAAACAGGGAACTTGGTGTTGTTTAATTAGGGGCTGACCTCTTGAGTGTGCCCTGAGAAATGGAATTAGTCTATTTTCTACTGCCCCACTTCTCAGACAAAGCTCGAGACATCTGTGCCTCTGCTCAGCACTGCAGCAGCCCAATAATTAGCTTGATAAGTTAAATGAGTGGACAGCTTTCCAGCCTGCTCTGATGCTCTTCAGCATGAAAATACAGATTGAGGTGTTTGAATCTGGGTGTGCAGGCTCTCAGCAGTGCATTCTCATCACTGTAAATGTGCTTTGATGGCCACAAAAATTAAAACATTGATTTATTCACTCCGTACATCACCCGCTGTTCTGGCCTGGTAAAAGCAGTCCTGACCTCCACACATCGGGCTGCCCTGGAGGGTGGACATCCTGCCCCTCCGTGCCCCTGTCCACCTGGATTGTTGATCACTGAGGCTGAGGCAGGAATATTCCTCTCCTCCCACCCTTCTTTCATCTTTGTGCCTGTCAGACACAGAGCGATGGGGGCTCACAGGGACAGGATGAATCCCCATAGCCCAGCTGGGTGCTGTGCCCTGGGGGAGGAGTAGGACTCGCTCTGGAGGGTGCTCAGCACCCACCCTGGCAGATGAGCCTGTGACAGCACAGTCCTGGCTGGGTTGTGCTGCACAGCACTGCCTCCAGGCTCCCAGGGAGTCACCAGAGGACCTGGATCAGCATCTCCAGGAGTGCTCAGCAAGGTAGGGATCGGTCACAGGTTGGACTCAATGATCCTGGGGGTCTTTTCCAACCTCAATGATTCCATAATTCTGACAAGCCTCACTCTCTCCTCTCTATGTGCTTGGGAAGATTCAAGTTCTCCCATGGCAAAACTTTGGGGAGAGAGGGCTGGGAAAGCACTGGGGAGAGGGAGGTGCATGGTGACCTGCCTGCAGAGCAGCCATGGCCTGACCTGGGCAAAGGTTGAAGGAGGCACAATAAAACACTGCCAACAAAATCAGACAGGATGGCTTGGTCTCTGAGGTCATTTTGTGCTGGGTAGTGAAAACTTCCACACTTCCAGCCAGGTGAGACTTCAGGATAGGAAAGAGAAGCTCATCATCAGTTCAGAAATGTGGTCCCTCCATGGGTCTAGTCTCTACTGCAGAGGATTTGGGCTGGAAGGGCACTAACAGAGGGGGAGGAGGGAAGCAAGAGAACAAAGGAAAGATGAGGCAGATCAGCTCTGACAAGTTGCTTTGGGGTTTCCAACCTTAGTTTCTCCAAAGTCACCAAGGGAAATGAATCAAACATCCCTAAGTACCCACATGTCATTTGTGAGGGGTTTTGGAGCAGCACTGCAGTTGCCATGACATCAGACCGTGCCAATGGCACAGGAGGAGACAGTGGTCCTGCTCCCAGCCAGCCCTTCCAACAAGGGGCTCATGGAAGAGAGCCAGGATGGCTGGTCCCATCCCTCCAGTCTCAGCCTTGGGGTTGCTTTGGCCCAGTGGATTAAGCCCATCCTAAGGGCCAGGAAAGCTGAAAGGATCCCCCTTGGTCCACAGGCAGAGAGATTTTCTGTCCAAGTATCTCTGTAACATAACACACGGCATCAAAAATGGCCAGAAACAGTCACTGCAGGAGCACGGATTCATTTGGCTGCTCAGGAATTTCCACAGTGGCTCTTGGAGAAAACAACATCTTTATTTACTTCTCAAAAGCAACGAAGCATCTTTTACAACATCAGAGCAAGCACACCATCAGTCACCCTCATTCCAGCAGGGTGTCAAACACGGCAGACACATCCCAGGGGTGGCTGATTTTGTTATGATTGCATTCCAACCCCACCAGCTCTGGCTCCTGGAATGCTCCATGGTGATGCCACTCCTGACAGAATTCCCTTGGGAGGTGCAAATTCATGCCTATAAATACATGATAAACAACCCCGGAAGGGGCAGCATGGAGCTGCTCAAAGAGTATTTTTGGCTTATGCTAAGAAGTCAACTGGGGAATTTTGATAAGTGTGGGGATAAGGCCAGATAAAAATAATTACACCTGATAGTCCCTTGGTTCCCCTGCTCCTGACTGACATTTGAATAAGAATTCTTTAAAAGGAATTGCAGTCAGCACAGATTTGGTTCAGGTCTGGTTTAGAAATGACAAAACATCTGAATCCAAATGAATTGCATCAGGCAGCCCTGGAAGGGTGGGAAGTTCACCCCAACAGGATGATGGATTGTTCTCCTCTCCCACTGCAGCTTCTCTCAAACCTGGGACAGCATCACAAACCTTTGATGAATGAGCTGCACATGATGCTGCTTAGGAAAGGAAGGGAATGTCCACAACAACAGCACAGACTAATAATAAACAGATTTCAGAGATTACTTCCTGGGAAATGGGTGGGAAAAGGCGCTGGGAAATAGGGTTAAATTATAGAAATCAGAGAACAGTTGTGGTTGTGGTTCCTCAGCCATTGGGACGTGCCACCTCTCCTCCTGGAGTCCACCATTGAAATCATGGAATTACAGAATGGTTTGTGTGGGAAGGGACCTTCAAAATCACCCAGTGCCACCCCCTGCCATGGGCAGGGACACCTCCCACCAGCCCAGGTTGCTCCAAGTCCCATCCAGCCTGGCCTGGGACACTCCCAGGATCCCGGGGCAGCCACAGCTTCTCTGCCCAGCCTGTGCCAGGGCCTGCCCACCCTCCAAGGGAAGGATTCCTTCCCAATATCCCATCTAACCCTGCCCTCTGGCAGTGGGAAGCCATTCCCCTTGCCCTGTGCTTCCAGGCCCTTGTCCAAAATCCCTCTTCAACATCTCCTGAACCTTCCAGAGGTCTGAGTCCCACGGTTTTCTCCTGGATGAGGTACTCTCACAGGAGCCAGTGCATCCCCAGCCCCAGAGCTGGCATAGCAGGTTCCAGCTCCCTGAGGGGAGCAGCACCTGGATAGGGAATGCTGTGCTGGCTTCACCATATCCCACTTTCCTGCCAAGCTGCGAGAACGGGTTTGGACAACACTCTCCAACACATGGTGGGATTGTTGGGTTGCCGTGTGCAGGGTCAGGAGCTGGGTTCCACGACCCCCGTGGGTCTCTCCCAGCTCAGGATACTCCACAATTCGCTGTTCCCAGTACCCACCGCCCGTGTTTCTCTCCCAGCCCCTGCACTGGCAGCGATCGCACATGAGAGAGCACTGCGGAGTTGTGGAAACTCGCTCTGGCACGGCCCGCGGGGACCGGGAACATCCCCGCGATGGCAGCACAGCCCCCGAGCCCTCCCTGCCCGCAAACACACAGGGACACGCTGCAGGTACTGCTGCTGGAGGCGTTTATTTGGTGGTCACAGCCCCCCGGGGCATCCCCCGTGCTGGTGGCGGGGCGGGGGATGCTCCTCTGCCCGGGGGATGCTCAGTGGTACTTGCGGGCCAGAGCGTGAGCCACGACACCCACCAGCTTCTGCCAGGCGAACTGACACGCCGGGGTGAAATCCCTGCCGAAGTGGGAGGCCAGGACGATGACGAGGATGTCTCCGAGGAGCTGGGGGAGAAGGAGCACGGGCAGGGTCAGCGCCGCTGTGCCGCAGCCGACCTGGAGCTCGGGGGTACCCGTGCTAGACCCGCACCCACGACTGCTCCGCTCCCTCTGCTCACAAACTCCATCAGCCCCGTGTCCTGTCGTGCCTTTGACCCCAAACGCCTCCTTTTATGTCTCCCCGGTTTTTCTTCTTCAGATTGCCCCCCTCCCCAGTCCCTCTCCTTCCCGTCCCTTCCAGACACCACCCACAACCCACGGGCTGTTTCCTCGCCCTGACTTCTCCCTGAGGCTGAATTCCCCTCCTGAACGGACTCAGACTCTGCACACTCCTCCTCCTCTTCCTGCCCAGCCCCCTGACCCATCAAGTGCCCCTCGGGCTGTGGGGCTGGTTACGAAAATAGCCCACTCCCCGTTCCCTGGGACTGTGACTACAGAATCCTCAGCCTTTCCATAGAAAAGCTCTGAGCTTTGGGAAAACAGTATTTGCTTCATTCGTAAAACAAAAAGAAAACAGAAAAAAAGAACCTGGAAACCATTTCCCATTTTTGGGATGCTAAAGCAATTTGGTTTGAGACCCACTCTAAAGACCTGGAGTTTTTTCTTTTTCTTTTTAGATCTAAATGAAGACAACAAATAATTTGCATTTAAAAGTGTTGGAGGAAGGGGAAACTGTCCCACCCCCAACGCTGGACAAGGTAGGATCCTGCTCTGTGGTTCTGCTTATCTTTCTGCAGGACCTTGAATTTCCTGAAATGCTCTGCTGAGCTTCCCTCTGCCTCCTCTTCCTCCAGCCCACTCTGCACCTTCCCCTGGGGTCATTCCCCAGACAGATCTTCTCCAGATAACCATCTCCCAATACCTTTCCCTCCCCAATGCTGTGCTGGCACTAGGGATGGGACCTTTTAGAGTGAAGTGACCCACACTGTTGCAAACAGGTCTGCACAAGCTGCCACCTCACTCGGGATACAGGCCCTCTGTCCCCCCCAGCCCAGGGAAGTGCCCCTGGACAGAGTTGTTGGAAGCAACAGCACAATCTGACTCTGCCCACATGACCCAGGGAAGGGGCTGGGACAGCAAACAGGGCTCACCCTGAAGTTCTCGGGGTCCACGTGCAGCTTCTCACAGTGCAGCTCCGACAGCTTGGAGAAGGTGCCCTTGATGTTGTCGAGGTTCTTGATGGCCTCCCCGAAGGAGGTGAGCACCTTCTTGCCATGGGCACGGACCTTGGGGTTGCCAGTGATGGCCGTGGGGCTGGAGAGATTCCCAAAGTCAGAGAAGAACCTCTGGGTCCANGTGCTGGCACTAGGGATGGGACCTTTTAGAGTGAAGTGACCCACACTGTTGCAAACAGGTCTGCACAAGCTGCCACCTCACTCGGGATACAGGCCCTCTGTCCCCCCCAGCCCAGGGAAGTGCCCCTGGACAGAGTTGTTGGAAGCAACAGCACAATCTGACTCTGCCCACATGACCCAGGGAAGGGGCTGGGACAGCAAACAGGGCTCACCCTGAAGTTCTCGGGGTCCACGTGCAGCTTCTCACAGTGCAGCTCCGACAGCTTGGAGAAGGTGCCCTTGATGTTGTCGAGGTTCTTGATGGCCTCCCCGAAGGAGGTGAGCACCTTCTTGCCATGGGCACGGACCTTGGGGTTGCCAGTGATGGCCGTGGGGCTGGAGAGATTCCCAAAGTCAGAGAAGAACCTCTGGGTCCAGGGGTAGACGATCAGCAGCCTGGATAGAGATGGAGGGACACAAGAAGAAGACACGTGTTAATGCTCCCAAACGCAATTGCCTCAGTTTCCCTGCCATCTGGGCAGGTTCCCGGGCTCTGGACATACCTGGCCAGGGCCTCGGCCCCACATTCCTCCACGTTGACCTTGCCCCAGACGCTGCTGATGAGCTGCTTCTCCTCGGCTGACCAGTGCACCATGGTGGCGGCGGCTTTGCTGGGCTGCAGGAGGACACAGACCCTGTAGCTGAGCCCAGACCCCACAGGGCCTTTTATCCCCTGCCCGCAGCCCCTCCCCGGCCGGCCCCAAGGGACTATTGGCTGGGATGGGGGTCCCGTCCAGAGGGAGCAGGAGGGGGAGCAGGAGGGGATGGCCAGGGCGTGGCACACTGAGAAAGGGGCCTCTGGTTATCCTGAGCTCCAGATTTGTCCCTTCCCCTCTGTGAGGGCAGCTCTTCTCTCACCTTCCAGGCATGGGCCCCTCTGCGGAGAGGGGGCTGCAGGAGACCAGTGATGATGGTGGGCCAGACTCAGGGGGTGTTATCCCAGTGTCTTGGGTCTCCCAAACACTGGACTCTGCCTTCCTTCAGTGAAATGAGGAATGTTCAGGCCAAAATCCAGCCCCTGGCAGAGCAACCCAGAGGGATTTGTCCCCAGCAAACTGTGCAGGTCCCAGCCCTGCCCGAGAACTCCCTGCACCAAAAGGAGCTGTGGTAGTGCTGGAGCTGCTCAGGGCTCTGCAGCCAAAATCTGCCTTAGCTCCATTTTCCTCCTCCCATAACAGAACTTGACTTGGTTGATTTATTTGTGCCTTTAGGAGCAGGAAGCACCATAGCTGGACTTCAGAGTCCAACTTCAGAACTAGACTTCCATGTTCCTTGTTGGTCCCTTCCAATTCAGGATATTCTCTGATAGAATTTGGGTTATCTGATAAGTTTGGGTTGCAGGGACCTTAAAGCTCAGCCAGTTCCACCATCCTGCCATGGGAAGTTCACCCAAATGTTCTCCCTTCAGATGAAGGCCAGTTCTGCTGGGCAGGGAGCAAGGACCAAACAGGATCATCCCAATTCTGCTATCAGTCACATCCATAAAGGGCGGGTGAAGCGTGTTTGGAACACCAGTTTGTCACTGTAGGACCAGCTGTGGGCTCAAAAAGCAACAAAAGCTAAGCTCAGGAATGTCCAGTTTGGGAGGAGCCCAGAGCCTTCCCCATCTGAACCTGCCACATTCCACATTCCTCCCACGTTCAGCCAGTCTGGGCTCTCCAGGAGGAGATGTTTGGGCTCCCCTGGAACATCCCAGAGCACACTGGGGGTGACACATCCTTGCCAGGAGCAATGTCTGGGGGGGCTTTCCTCTTTTATTTCCTGCACAAACCCCAAGAAACACTGTTCTTGCTGAAAGCACAGGGGCTGTGATGCTGACCCCAAAGCACCTGAGCAATCTGCTGTTTACCTGTTGTTTTCCATAGGATTTGGACTGGGCTAAGGAAGAGCTGGGGACAGGTGAGGAAAGGATTGGGTGGCCAGGCTGCAGCAGAGCTGCAGGGCTGCCCAAGCCCCTCTCCAGACACCAGCCCTTGCCTTCCTCCACAGACCATCTCAGGCTAAGTGTCTTCTGTACTGCAAAGATGGCAGGAAAAGCAATTCAAAGAAAGAAAATACTGAGGGAGGTTTCCAGCCTGACAGTATCTCTTTCCTGCCGTAGTTGTAGACCTTTTTTTAATGAAATAGGGATGAATAACCTTCAATAGATTTGCCTGCATTTACCTTTTCTCCAGAAAATCCAGTGCTTGTGCACTAGGGCTGGAGCACAATGACAAATCAAGTTGAGCCCGGCCTGGGAACAGTCAGAGGGGAGCAAATGTGCAGGGAAAATGCTGCCAGGCTGCCACCTGTGCCCACCCTCCTGCACCCCCTTATCAGCCCTGCCAGGACCTGGGTGGTGCCAGTGCTGCTCCAGGCATTGCCCAGGGATGTTCTGACATCATGAAATGGAGCAGGAAAAGCAGCATGGGGAGAGGACACTCTGCAGGATCTGTGTGCTGGGGGACAGGGAGTGGGGTGCCATCCCCCAGCTGGGGATGGGGAGGGGAGCAAAGCCATGGGCAGCACCAGTGGGGATTGTTCCCATTCTACCATGCCGCAGATGCAGGGGATGGAAACCCTCCTCCCTGTTCCCAGGAAAGGAGATGCTGGAAAGAACTCCAGGAATGGGAAGAGCCCAGCCCTCCGCTGCTGGACTGATCTGTAGGGTTTAACCTGAGAGGCCTTCTCAGCTTGTAGGGTCATAGAATCATGGAAGGATTTGGGTTAGAAGGGACCTCAAAGCCCATCCAGTGACACCCCCTGCCATGGGCAGGGACACCTCCCACCAGCCCAGGTTGCTCCAAGCCCCATCCAACCTGGCCTGGGACACTCCCAGGGATCCAGAATCACCCACAGCTTCTCTGCCCACCCTCCCAGCCACCAATTCCTTTCCAATATCTCATCTAGCCCTGCCCTCTGGCAGTGGGAAGCCCTTCCCCCTGTCCTGTCCCTCCAAACCCTTGCCCACAGTTCCTCTCTAGTCATTCCTACCCCCAGACATTTCGCTTACAGGTGAACTGCTTATTCAAATAATTCAGTCATTTCTGCCTGAAGTCTACGAACAATCATGTTCATACAAAACCATTAATATCTATAATGAAACCTATGAAATATAATGTGTACTTCGGGGGTTCTGGCGCCCCTGTGCCTGCCCAGCCTCCCTGCAGGGAGAAACCCCCTTTGTGTCCCACTCCAATTTATCTTCTCACTTTCTCAGTGCCCGCCTTGACACGAGGAACAAAATGCCTCTTCCTTTGGGTGGCATGTCTGAGAAAAGGCATTTATGGGTCACAGAGGATTTTTAACACCCTCCCGTGGGTCAGGGCAGAGAGTGGAGTGCCCAGAAACATGGCTAAGCAGGATTTAAGACACAGTGCAGAGATCCTGGGATAAAAAGCTTTGCTCTATTTTTTCCCCTTAAAAAATGAGCACATCCCTTCAGTTCCCCATCACTTTTGCTGTGTCACCATTCAGACAGTGCCTCCCATGCCAAGAACAAGCTCTACCCGAGAGAGTCCTGCTCTGCAGACACCCAAACCCACCCAACACTCCGTGTGTGCAGAGCACTGATCGATCCTCACACCCAGAAAATGATGAATTCCCCGCTCTTGGCAGGATTGGACCCCCCCAAACTGCAGTGTGGGCGGTGCAGGGTGGGAGAGAAATGAATAAACAAAGTCTGGACAGGCCTTGATAGCAAAATGTTTATCTCAAACCTGCCCCCACCCAGCTGGCTGCTGGGCCAGTGTGACTCAGCTTATTTTGGGTAGGTTTGATGCCAGGTATGAGCCAGGGTAGATTAAAATTTTCAATTTGTTTGTCCTACTCCCCCCAAAATATGAATCCTCCCAATTTCCCCTGTCTGGAAGAGGCACGCAGTTTCCACAGTACAGCTCCAAGCAGTTCCTCAGTGCAAAGTCCCCAGTGTCTGACTACAGGGGTGGCAGGGCTGGGACAACCCAATACCCCAAAAGCACAATTTCCAGAGGCAAATCCCACAGAGGTCACCAAACCCACACGTGACAAAGGCAGGGGGCATTTTCGGGCACCCTGCTCTCACTGCCACTCCAGTCCACCTGTGGGTGCCCCATGTCCCCCCAAGCCCTCCAGCCCTTCAGGGACACACAGACTCAGCGGAGGCTTCACAGGATGAGCTTTATTTGGCTGTTAGAAGCGGCTCTGGTGCGGCAGCGGGTGCAGGACACGAGGCTGCCGGGGCTTTCCTGCGGCTCTTTAGTGGTACTTGCGGGCCAGGGCGTGGGCCACCACACGCACCAGCTTCTGCCAGGCAGCCTGGCAGTCGGGAGTGAAATCCTTGCCAAAGTGGGCGGCCAGGACGATGATCAGGATGTCACCCAGGAGCTGGGGGGACAAGAGCACCCTCAGGTCAGCAGTGCCCCACACAACCAGTCACATTGCACCCGGGGAAGCCTCCAGGGAAATTGTAGCCCTGAAAACCTCCCTGAAGTTCTTTTTAAGATGCACCTTAAACTTGGTCTCTGCTCTTACTCTAAAGGTTCAGGTTCTGATACCCTCTGGGAAGAGTAACTGAAAAGTCTCCAGAAATTTTGTTGATTAAATTTTTCTTTCTCCCTTCTGGCTCCATTTGGGAGTTTTTCCCAAGCAGAAGACCCAGCTGAGCTACCAGCATGGCAGGGAGCCGGCACTGGGCACTGCAGAGCACCCTGGCATGAACAACAAGCTCAGGCCAACATGGGAGGACATGTGCCAGCCCCAGGGACAAATGTCAGGGTTAGTTCCCCACCGAAAAACTCTCAGCTGCACAAACTCAGGAGCCAAAACTTTCTCTTCCTCTAGATCCTCTTTTGCTTTTGGAATCCAGCCACCATCTCCTGCTCCTCGCTCACCCCCCCCTTCTCCATGCCAAGCTTTGCTCTTGCTCCTTCCGTTTCCCCTTGGCTCAAACCTCTCCCTGCTCAACAACTGCTTTCTCTTTGCTATCCCCATCCCTTTCTGCACTGAAACCACTGCCCCAGCTCCTTCCCATCCCCCATGTGCCCTGCCCGGCACCCTCTCAGCCCCTTTGGTGCCTTCAACCTGGCAGCAGGTTGGTCCCTTCCCTCTCCATCCCTGCCTCTCCCCCACACTCCAACCACCAGCCCTTTTCCTCCCACACTGCCTCATCCGGGGTAAATCCATCTCAGGGTGGGCACTGGGGTTAGGGGCAGTGCTGCCATGGGGGTCTCGAGCCCCCGGTTGGGGCAAGGCTCACCCTGAAGTTCTCGGGGTCCACGTGCAGCTTGTCGCAGTGCAGCTCGGACAGCTGGGCGAAGGTGTTCTTGATGTTGTCCAGGTTCTTGACGGCATCCCCAAAGGAGGTGAGCACCTTCTTGCCATGGGCGCGGACCATGGGGTTGCCAAGGATGGCGGTGGCACCGGACAGGTTCCCAAAGGAAGCAAAGAACCTCTGGGTCCAGGGGTAGACAATCAGCAGCCTGGGGAGGGACACAGAGAGACACAGAGACATTAATGCTCCTGTGATTGGAGTGGCTTCTCTGTTGGGGTGCAGCTGAGCAGGGTCCCGGGAGCTCGACCTACCTGGCCAGGGCCTCGGCACCGCAGTCAGCGACATTGACCTTGCCCCACAGGCCAGTGATGAGCTGCTTCTCTTCGGCTGTCCACTGCACCATGGCTGCGGCTGGAGGGCTGCGTGTGGCAGGTGTGAAGGAAGGCTTGGCTCTGCTCCCGAGGGATCGCACGCTGGCCAGCGGCTCTGCCCGGCCCCGCTTTTATACGCTCCGACAGGCCCCTCCTCTTCCCCGGGCACCCCTTCATTGGCTGGGCCCCCGGGGGGGCCCCGCAGCCCTGGCACCCCCAGGGAGGGGCCCCACCATCAGGGTGGGGCCCCAGGGCAAGATGCCCAGACCCAGCGTCGGGCCGGGTGCCCTCCCCAGTCTCTGATTTCCAGCCCTGCCAGAGGGGAGCATTATCTGCACGCAAAGTCTGGGCATGACGCTGTGTCAGTCCCATGGCAGCCCCTCAGCAAGGGTGCCTGCCAGGCTCGGCGCCCCTCAAATGGTGCAAACCCGCAAGACAGAAGACTTGGGCTTGGGGCTTTTGGGTTCTCCCTCTGAATGCATCAGTTTCTGTTTCTCCTCTTCTTGCAGGACCCATCAAGCTTTGGATTCTCCCTGTTCTTTCCCATCAGCTCTTTACGAGCCTGATAACTTTAGGGTGACACTACTATAACCATGGCAGGGCCTTGCAGCCAAGAGAGAACTCCTGTCTCAAAGGTCAACAGAACTGGAAGGGAAATGTTACAACCCAGGGCACACCAGCTGCCTGCAGGATGTTGGCTCACAGGGCCCCAGGAGAGGTGGGAAGACTGGGTATACTGGGATCTCACACAGTCCCACAATCACTGAGGTTGGAAAAGCCCTCCCAGCCCATGGAGCCCACCCTATGCCTGATCCCCACCTTGTCACCCAGCCCAGAGCACTGAGTGCCACATCTAAGTGTTTCTTGGGCACCTCAGGGGCTGGGGACTCCACCACCTCCCTGGGCAGCCCCTTCCAATGCCTGACCACTGTTCCCGTGAAGAAAAAAGCATCTGCACAGATGTGCAGCAGGAGGCAGTCCCTGCCCCAGGGATTTGGCAGCTGGAGGAGCAGTGGTTCTCCCAAAGGGTGGGAGAGGCAGCTGAGTCTCCTGGCACTGCACATCTGCTCCTGCTCCCAACAGGGGATGGTGGGGTGGGATGGAGGTGCTGGGGACTGGGATGGAACTCATGGGGTGCAGGAATGCCCCAGTGGGGTCTGGATGACCATGGAGAAAAGTGTTTGTGTGGGCATGAGCTGCTGCTGTGTCTTATGAGGGCCCCAGTTCATGGAGTCCCAGACTGGTTTGGGTTGGGAGGGACTTTAAAGCTCATCCAGTCCCAGTCCCTGCCATGGGCAGGGAACCTTCCACTATCCCTGGTTGCTCCAAGCCCCATCCAACTTGGTCTTGATAGTTGTGTCTGTTACATTTTGTCTTTGCTAATCTGAGAATAACAATTCTTTAGGGGAAAAAAAAAAGCTCACAAAACAAAAACAAATACAAACAAACAAAACAAAACAAAACAAATACCAAACAGACAAACAGACAAAAAAAACAGCAACCCTCCACATTTTTCCTTACATAAAAGAAGTTACAAACAATGGACTCAATATCCCTGTCCTTTTTCCCACTGCTCTTTTTTGTATGGTTTTGTTCCACTTACTCTGTGAAGGGTTTAAAAACTGAAACCTAACAGTGGTATCCGTTATCTCCAAAAAGCACCAGTGTTTCTCTTTTCATTTTGTGATGTTTATTTGGGTTTTGTTCTGAATGTTTCCCTGGATTCTCCAGCTTAGACAAGTCTCACTTGCATGAATGGGACTGTGGCTTGTGCTGCCCCAAGTGTGTGATCTTCCCCTCTCCCTTCCCCAGCCCTGGTGTGGCCCCCTCCCCGTTCCCACAGAGAGCCAGACACCTCCTCATGGCTGAGCAGTTGGTGTTTATTTGGCAACGAGAGACCAGGAGGGTTCCCCGGGAGTGTCTCCAGGCAGGAATGCTGACGGGAGGCTCAGTGGTACTCGTGGGCCAGCGCATGGGCCACCACACGGACCATCTTCTGCCAGGCAGCCTGGCAGGCAGGGGTGAAGTCCTTCCCGAAGGTGGAGGCCAGGACAATGATGAGGATGTCACCCAGGAGCTGGCAGAGGAGGGAGGAGAAGGTGTCAGCCGGGTGCTGCCCCCACCCTCCTCCCCCCATCACACTGCCCAGTGTCCTTGTGTGGGCACCAGTTTATTGGGGAATTCATCACAAACCCCTGCCCTGTGCAGACCACCCAACCCCCGGCACAGATTGTGTCTCTGGCATGCACAAGGATCCCTAGGTGTGCTGGATGCTCCTCAAACACCTTCCCTTGTGTGCTGTGCAGGGTTCTCCCCCTGCTTCCACTGGGTTTGTCGTTTCCTTTTCCTTCCCTGCCCACCCTGGCTGTCACTGGGCTTGGATCCCTCCAACCAGAATGTCTGTGTTTATTTATTTTCCCTCCTGGTTTAACCACTCCATTAACAGCTAAGCTCAGCTCTTCCCTACAAACCCTGTCTCAGTTTCTTCCCTTCTGGTCTCTGGCTGCTCCAATATGTTTCTTCCCACCAGGATGTATTTGACTCTGTGTTCATCCCCACCCAGCTCTCCTGCCTGGCTCCCTCCTCTCACAAGTCCCAGCCCCATAACATCTCTCTGTTCTCCCTAAATACTGTTCATTCCCCCTTCCCTTCCACCACTCCTGCCCTCCGCAGACTCCCAGGCTGGGGCAGTCTCAGGGTTTCTCTCGAGGTCTCTCAGACTGTGAGGCCTCTCTGAGACCCCCAAAGCCCCTCCAGAGACCAGATCCTTCTGCCCAGCCAAGGCTGGAGCCCGAGCACAGCTCACCCTGAAGTTCTCGGGGTCCACGTGCAGTTTGTCGCAGTGGAGTTTGCTCAGCTGAGCAAAACATTTCTTGATGTTGTCGAGGTTCTTGACAGCATCCCCGAAGGAGGTGAGCACCTTCTTGCCATGGGCGCGGACCATGGGGTTGCCAAGGATGGCGGTGGCACTGGACAGGTTCCCAAAGGAAGCAAAGAACCTCTGGGTCCAGGGGTAGACAATCAGCAGCCTGGGGAGGGACACAGAGAGACACAGAGACATTAATGCTCCTGTGATTGGAGTGGCTTCTCTGTTGGGGTGCAGCTGAGCAGGGTCCCGGGAGCCGGACCTACCTGGCCAGGGCCTCGGCACCGCACTCGGCGACATTGACCTTGCTCCAGGTTGCAGTGATGAGCTGCTTCTCTTCAGCTGTCCAGTTCACCATGGTGCCGAGCAGAGGGGCTGCCTGGGGCTTCCCTGAACAATGACAGGAGGTGGTGCCAGAGGCTGCCCCAGGGATTTTTATACACGGCTTGGCCTAATCTCAGGTCCCGGAGTCATTGGTTGGGGCTGGGGAGGGAGCGGGGCTGCACAAGGGAAGATAGCAGTTTTGGATGCTGTCCAAGGGGGAAAGGGGCCCTTTCCCCTCTCTGTTTTTGAGTGGACAAGCATCACCTCGCCAGGCGCAGCCCCGAGCGCAGGGGGAGATGCCGGCATGGCCCCGGCTGAGGTTCCCAGAGTGGCAGAGCCGTGTGTCACCAGCAATCCATGTTCCTGCTGAGCTTTGCACATGGAATTGTGGAATTCCAGACCAGTTTGGGTTGAGAGGGACCTTAAAGATCATCCAGTCCCAGCCCTGCCATGGGTAGGGACACCTCCCACTAGCCCATGTTGCTCCAAGCCCCATCCAACCTGGCCTGGGACACTCCAGGGATGGGGCAGCCACAGCTTCTCTGGGCAGCCAGACAACATCTCCAGCAGTTGCATTAGTGCCACAGGGCAGTTACCAGCTGACAGAAGGAATAAACATGAGCTTAAACTCTCTGCAGATTTACAAGGCCTTTTGAGTTTGAAGGTTAGTGAGCCATGGAAACATTTAGAGGAAACCTACTGTGCTGGGCCAGCCCAGGGCTGTTTGCAGCAGTGGGGGAGTGGTTGGTAATGAGCTCCCAGTCAGGCAGATACAGCCCCAAAGGTGCCTCTGAGGATGGCAGAAGGAGCCTGGCCAGGACAGCAGGAGCATTCGCTCTGAGCAGCTCTGGGCACTGTGAGACCTGGAAAAACCCAAAGGCAGGACAGACCAGACAGTCCCAGCCATGGGCTCAGCCTGGGACTTCTCCAGGGGATCCATCCACCTCATCCATTTTTATCAGAAAGAGTACATTTTAAAACCACCTTCTTTCTGGCTTGGAGGCAGCAGCCTGGCTTGCAGGTTCTGGAAGCTGGAGCTCCCAGCACAGGGATTGCCTGCTGAGGGAGCAGCTTGGGGACACAGCGTGGGAGGGGAAATGTTCCTCATAATGTGCTGAGCATAGGCAATTCCTGTAGCCTTTTACCTGTTCACAGAGTCAAAGGGAGATCTCCTCTCCCCCAGTGCACCCCTAGCAATACCTGGCAGCTTATCCCCAAATGGTGTCCAGAAAGCAAACTGGGGGTTCTTTTGCTGTCTGCCTGGTGTGGATTTCACTATGCTCAGGACTCTGCCCCCAGACATACGTCCAGTCAGCTGTTCCCTTTGATGTGTGTGGAAGATCTCCCAAGTCACAGAGTCATAGGATCATGGAATGGCTTGTGTTGGAAAGGATCTTCAGGATCATCTCCAGTCCCTTCCCATTGATCAGGAGCCTTCCACTAGACCAGGTTGCTCAAGTAATGTTTGATGTCTTGGCCACACACTTGCCCCCTTCCATGGACAGGAACCTTCCTGTTTTAGAGACAAATCGTCCCAGCAATGTCCAAAGACAGCTCTAGTGATGGCCTTTCTGCACAAGCAGAGTTTATTGTCTCTGATTGCAGCAGGAGTGTCCCGTGCCAAGCTTTACAGAGCCCTTATCAGCAGCAGTGGCATCTGTGCCCAGGCTCTGGAGCCAGGCCAGCCTCCACTCCAGAACATGCAGTCCCTGGTGTCTAAAGCCAGCAGGTCTCGAGGGTGTCTTTGTTACCACTTCAAAATTCCAGAATAGTTTGGGTTAGGAGGAACCCTAAAGCTCATCCATTCCCACCCCTTGCCATGGGCAGGGACACCTTCCACTAGCCCAAGTTGCTCCAAACCCCATCCAACCTGGCCTTGAGCACTTCCAGGGATAAGGTGTCCTGCATTCAAGGTTCCCCTCTACTCCCCACTTTGAGGTTAGAGGGGGGTTTTGGTGGTTGTAACTTTGCTCTGTCACACCAGCGAGGGACAACTCTCACTGGGAAAGTGGGACACACTGGCTCTGCAACATCAGCACTGCACCCTGTCCTTGCCTGTATCCCTAATCCAAGCCAACAGGACCATCCAGGTGCTGGTCAGGAAGCAGGACATGCTCTACATCACTGCTGGGTCCATGGGAGAGGGGCAGCAGAATGATTTTAGACATTCACTGGGATAAACACACATTGCTGATGTCCATGGCCCCTGCACATGTGTGGGTTGGTTTGGGACCCTGCTGTGAACACCCTGACAGCTCAAGGGGTGTTGCTGGGTGCACCCACCATCATTTTGTGTGTGTGTTGGCAAATCCTGAGGTTTTGGACTGGAACAAGATGCTGAGAATGGTCTCACCTCCTGGAATCACTCTGAAGTGCCCATTTGCTGGCTGGAAGAAGAGTCTGTGCTGCAGGAAAAGCTGGATGCAGGTTTTGGGTTTTTTTTCCATTTCTTTTCCCCCAGGCCAGGATGTTCCTGGTGCTGCCAGTGGGGCTGGAGCCTTTGCCTGCCTGGCTGTGCAAGATAGAGGAGTCATGAGTTCCCTGCTTTATTGGGGAAAAGGCAGAACTTTTATTCCTAAATCAGGCAAAACAAGAGTTTCATCAGCCTGAGACACCAACATGTCTCTCCTTGTTGCTTTTTAAGTTATTCGTGGGAAAGTATTGCGAAATTGAGGTGCTTACATAGAACCTTTCCATTCCAGTGAAAAAAACATGCTTCCATTAAGCCAAAATGAGGGGGAAAAAGGCTCTGGGCGGGCTGGGATATGCCCATAACATGTTTTCAAACCCACATCCCCTGATGTCCCACTGGAGGTCTGTGTGTGGAGGTCTGGGACCAGCAGGGAAGGGCAGCAGCAACTGCTGCCTGAGAGAGGCCAGAGTGGGAGGAGCAGCCTGGCTTCCCCTGCTCAGCCTGGCTGTCCCCCTGGAACGTGATGCTCCAGCACCCCAGAGCCCACCATCCCCCCTGCCTCCCACAGCACAGGCAGCCACAGAGACACAGAACACAAAGAATTTCAGAAAATGTGGGGTTTATTGCATGTTACAGACACAGCTGCCTCTCCAGGGTTTAGTGGTACTTGTGGGCCAGGGCATGGGCCACCACACCGACCAGCTTCTGCCAGGTGGCCTGGCAGGAGGGAGTGAAGTCCTTGCCGAAGTGCGCAGACAGGACGATGATCAGGATGTCACCCAGGAGCTGCAGAGGGGAAGGAAGGAAGGAAACCAGGTCAGCAGGGTGCTGAGCATCCCTTCATCATGCACAGCACCCCGGCACTAGGGGCTGGAGGGACCCTGCTCGCCCAGAGATCCTGGGAGCTGCAGGGGAAGGTCTGAGTCCTCTGTGCAGGACAATAGCCCTGTGCTGGCATGGGCACCCTTATCCACCTCCTCCAGCTCTGCTTCCTCTCACACCTGCATTTTCCAGCCTCTGGATTTTATTTCCAGATATTTTCTGTCTTTTTCTTTTTTTTTCCTGCTGTGAAACTCCTCCCCTGCTTGAGCAGAGGGTCAGTGTGAGGTCCACCTGCTACATCCCCAAAGTCAGGCTTAGACAGAGGCTGAAGCAGAGACCACCAGTCCCATCCAGCCCTCCCAGACCCTTTCAGCCTGATCTTCTCCCTCTCCTCACCCTCAGCAACTTCTCCCCCACTCTGCCCTGATCTCTGGCTTCACTCCCCTCCTGCTCTCCACTCCTCTGCTGACCCTTTGCCCCCACTGAAACCTCTCCTCTCTCTCCAATCCTAGTCTCCACCTCTTCCCATCAGTGTCCAGCCCCAGACCATCCCACCCTTGCTTTTCCCTCTCCTCCCATGCCTGCCAGCCTTGGAAATGGGGAGATGAAACAATCCCCAATAAAGTGGTTCCCATCCATGAGGCCAGGAGGTGCTGGGGGGATTTCCCTCCATGCTCTCCACCCTCAGTCCCACACAGCCTCCCAGCATTCTTCTCCTTTTCTCAAGCCATGCCTGCACAACTACCCAGGCTTTCAGAGCACCTCCCTGTGTGTGCCCCCAAATTTGTTCTCACAGCCTGGTATCTCCTTGCATTATAAAATGCCCAACCTTCCCCCCACCCAGATCCCACCCCAGCCAACCCCTTCCTGTTTGGTAACTAAGCTATAAGTTATTTATGCCTGTTTGAAACCCCCCAGGCACTGACACGCTCTGAGAAAGGAGGGACAGAGGGTCAAGCCCCAAGCCCAGCTCACCCTGAAGTTCTCGGGGTCCACGTGCAGCTTGTCGCAGTGCAGCTCGGACAGCTTGGAGTAGGTTGCCTTGAGGTTGTCGAGGTTCTTGATGGCCTCCCCGAAGGAGGTGAGCACCTTCTTGCCATGGGCACGGACCTTGGGGTTGCCAATGATGGCCGTGGGGCTGGAGAGATTCCCGAAGTTGTCAAAGAACCTCTGGGTCCAGGGGTAGACGATCAGCAGCCTGGGGAGAGACACAAACAGAAACACAGACACATTAACACTACTGTGACTGGCGTGGTTTCCTCTCCAGGTTCCCGGGCTCTGGACATACCTGGCCAGGGCCTCGGCCCCACATTCCTCCACGTTGACCTTGCCCCAGACGCTGCTGATGAGCTGCTTCTCCTCGGCTGACCAGTGCACCATGGTGGCGGCGGCTTTGCTGGGCTGCAGGAGGACACAGACCCTGTAGCTGAGCCCAGACCCCACAGGGCCTTTTATCCCCTGCCCGCAGCCCCTCCCCGGCCGGCCCCAAGGGACTATTGGCTGGGATGGGGGTCCCAGGGGGCCAGGCTGTCCGGCCAGGGGTCAGTCTGCAGCAAGGTGTGGTCTTCAAGGAAAGAGCCTTGCGAGTCACTTAACAGGCCTGCTCAGGACACAGGACCCTCTTATCTCACTCTCCTTCCCCCTGTGGTTGCCTGCTGACCACAGGCATGGACATGCCATCCCATCCCCACAGCAGGCACAGACCCCTCAGCGATGTGCTTTAGAATCATGGAATCATGGAATGCTTTGGATTGGAAGGCACATTAAAGCTCATCTTGTTCCGCCCCCTGCCATGGGCAGGGACACCTTCCACTGGACCAGGTTGCTCCAGCCCCTGTCCAACCTGGCCTGGGACACTCCCAGAGATGGTGCTAGTGTAGCAGAGCTCACCTCCTCAGCTCCAGGTTTCCAGGAACACCTTGTGGGATGTCAGGGTGGGCTGCGCCTGGAACAGGCTCCTCTGCTCTTTCCATGCATGCCCAGTGGTTGCCCTTCACTGGCCTCTGCCTGCTGGGATTTAAAACTCTTGCACAAACACAGCAGGACCTGTCATGTCACAGCCAGATCAGCATCACCCATTTCCACCAGCTCAAAGTCTTTGTTTGGCCCTGGGTGTCACCTACACAGGTGTTTTCCTGGTTTCCAGGCTTCAGGTGAAGCTGTGCTCTCATGCTCAGAAAGCAAAGCCACAATGAATGATGAATGAGGTGTGAGATATACAGACAAAACCATGGACCCTGGAAGTGTCCAAGGCCAGGTTGGACAGGGCCTTGGTCTAGTGGAAGGTGTCCCTGCCCATGGCAGGTGGTGGAACTGGGTGATCTTAAAGGTCCCTACCCACCCAAACTGTTCTGGGATTCTGTGACCTCATCAGAGACACAGTGGCACAAGCCAATCACTCTGATACAGTTGGGGAATTCACATCCATAGACACCTTTTAGCTCCTCACCACAGGGCCCAGTGGGGCATCACCCATTTTTTCATGTTTCCTGATCCTGGGAGAGGCCCCCCAGGCCCCTCTCAGCAGCCAAAGAGCCCCCGGTGTGCTCTGATAACACAGCAGGAGCAAAGGCTGCTTGGTGCAGATAAAGGTATCGAGCAGGTGGCCAGTGCTGCCTTCAGCTCCTCACCTACAGAGCAGGGACACGACATGCCCTCGGCTTTAAGGAGACCTGAATACTTCAGAAGTTGTCAAATTTCATAATATAGACCTCCAAAGAGAGGAATGTAATATGTGCAACCCTAAAAGCACAGGCAGATATTCCCATCACGTGAGCCAGGCAGTGCTGACCAACTGCTGCTTGCCCAGCTGGGGTGACAATAAACAGCCTTGATGGCCCCTGCATTTATTAACTTCCCTGCAGCCTGAATTCCCTGGCTTTGAAATTAAAACCGCATCTGGGGCTGTTCTTAGCAGTGCGCTCACCTCGTCTGTGGTGGGAGATTCATTTTCAGCTCTGCGAGGCTGAACTTTAAAAGGGAAGAGATAATGATGCTTTTCTGCTGCATCTGAATCAGCAGCAGGGAAAAGCTGAGGGAGGGAGAGCAGGAGGGTGAAGCTGGGATGGGCAGGACAACATCAAACACAGAAGCTGGAGGAGAGTGTCAGTGGTAGCTTTAATATTACTTTCAAAAATGTGGTTAAGAAAAGCTGGTATTCTGGACTCTGCAGAAAACAGACAGGGACATGGCTTGTGGCGAGAAACATCCAGGCCTTACCCCACACTGACCTGCCAGGGTCTGGTCTTACTGGTGAGGGAGCAGGATGACTTTTCATGGGGTGGTTAATGATGGTCACAAAGAGCTGAGGATAAGGGGAAGGGGGAAGGCAGAGGAAATGGGAGGAAAAGAGGCTGAAGTTGTTTTCAAGTTAAGCCCTTTTGGTGCTGCTCTCCTGTATTGATCCCTTTAATGGCTGGTTTTATCCCCACAGCAAGTCTTTAACCTCTCTAAATCCCATCAAATGGGCTCAGTAGAAAAGGAACAACAGCAGATGAATCAGCCAGTTAATTGGATTAGGGTCATATCAGAAGCTTGTGGTTTCTGGATGGGAAGAGTCTGTCATAGCAACAGCCTTTTATAGCCACTCTGGGCTGTAAATGTATATATGAGCTTCAGCCAGTCCTGCCCCGCTGCTCCCCACTGGCCCATTTGGCTGTGGCCAGTCTAGAATTGGTGCCTTAGATTAGCTTGAAGGCCAGAGCTGATTCACCCCCACCACACTGCTAATGCAGACACCCAGTAATGGGGGGCTTCAGAATGGTGCTTGCCACTAAAGGGGATATCAGGAACCTCTGGAAAAACTGGAGAGGGACTTTGAGCAACTGTCTGGGGACAGGACAAGGGGAATGGCTTCCCACTGACAGAGAACAGGGATAGATGGGATAATGGGAAGGAATTCCAGGCTGGAAGGGTGGGCAGGCCCTGGCACAGGTTGGGCAGAGAAGCTGTGGCTGCCCCTGGATCCCTGGGAGTGTCCCAGGCCAGGTTGGATGGGGCTTGGAGCAGCCTGGGCTGGTGGGAGGTGTTCCCATCCATGGCAGGAGGTGAAGTGGATGATCTTTAAGGTCCCTTCCAACCCAAACCATCCTGGGATTCTATGAACCTCAAATTCAGAAGCAGAGCAAAGCCAGATCCTCCTAGGCCACAGGGAAAGGGGCAGAGCAGCTGCTCTGTTTAAGATGTGGCCAATGACAAAACCAGGGAAATTCAACAAGTGGGTCTGAATCACCACAATTTGTACAACTTTCTCTGACTGGGACTGGTCAGTCACTTACCTGAACATGGAAGCCAAGAATTTCTGAAAATGCAATTTTTTCCTTAGAAGGGACAGGGAGATTGAGAGAGACCATGGACAGGAGAGGTGTGGGGGCTGTGTGGTGGAGACTGGGGCAGGTTGGGGATTTACATCAGAGAGCTGGATGTCAGCACCACAAGGAGAGTTACCTCACATCGCCCTAGACACTCTGCTCTCAACTCACAGAGCTTTCAAACCGAACCTGTCCTGTAGCAATAAACTAAGGGGAAATGTAACTGCGAGTTAAATTCATTCCTCTCTGCCCCTAATGAAGTTCTCTCATTTCAGGATCCAGATTTAACCCTTGGTACCCTTTAGGTCTGGCTCCAAGAGGTGTGG
Source organism: Scytalopus superciliaris (assembly GCA_013400415.1). NCBI lineage: Eukaryota > Metazoa > Chordata > Aves > Passeriformes > Rhinocryptidae > Scytalopus > Scytalopus superciliaris. The sequence goes on along the minus strand of VXBX01003242.1, from coordinate 84,493 downwards.
AACACCCCTTGCTCTGACTGCTCTAGTCTGAATTTTGTGCCATGTAATCATAGAATCACTGAATATCCTGAGTTGGAAGGGGCAGAATCACAGAATCCCAGAACCATTTAGATTGGAAAAGACCATCAAGTCCAGCCTGTGCCCGATTCCTACATTGTCACCCAGCCCAGAGCACTGAGTGTCATGTCCATCGTTTCTTGGACACCTCCAGGGATGGGGACTCCACCAAATCCCTGGGCAGCCCCTTCCAATGTGCCCAGCTCCTGGCCCTGCACAGAACCACCCCAGGAATTCCACCACGTGCCTCACTTAGTTTTGACTGACTTAAGACCTTTCACTGTGTTGGTTTAATTTTATAGGAAATTTCCTGGGTCTGAAATGTGGGTGCTGGGTGACACTGCTGGGGATTGAGGGCTGGATGCAGCAGAAATGGAAGGACCTCCTGGGCACAGCAGGACATGTTCCCTGACCCTGTTCATTGTCCCTGTATCCCTACTAAGGGATCCACCAGGATGTGCTCAGCTCTAAAATCAGTGCTATGGGCTCTGGGGGTTCAGGGATGAGTGGGGTGAAGGTATGAGAGCCATAAGGTCAGACACAAGAGCCAGGATATCCAGGGAAAAGATAACATTTAATTAAACAGCTTCTGAGTTATTCCTCCACAAAAAGTACTCAGACAAAACCACACAGAAATAGGCAAAAGCAGGTTTTTTTTTCATTCAAGACAAGTTGTCTCCTGGACAGGCTCACTTTGGGCAGGGGTTTTCCCCCATGGTTTGCTCTCTCTCCCCCCTCACTGGGGTTCCATCCCCTGAGCAAAGGAGGGACTCAGGCTCCTGGCAAGAGGGTCCAGCCTGTGGCTTCCACCAGACCCTCAGCCCTGGGTTGCAAAGGAGCCCACACGAGCCCTGGGGACACCGGAGGGGACACCGGAGGGGACAACTCGAGGCAGGGACACAGTCGGTGGGGGAAGGAAGGCAGGGAGGGCAAGAGCAGTTGGGACGAAGGAGCCGGACGGGGTTTTGTGGCTGTGACCAGACGGGAAACCGCATCGCAGCTCAGCGTTGGCACGAGTTGGTCCTGCCCTGGCTCTGCACATTCCTGGCTCTGCAGTGCGGTGTCACATCCGCGGCCGGACCCCGAGCTATCAGCGTGGCCGGGCTGGCTGCGCCCCCCGCCCTGGCCAGCCCAGCCCCCCCCTGGC
>VXBX01003242.1:19838-80069 GCA_013400415.1 Scytalopus superciliaris | reverse complement strand
CCCCCCCCCCCCCTCCTGATGGGTCCCTTCCAACTCAGCATATTCTATGATTCTGTTTGCTGTCCCAAGCTCTGCTCCTACCCCAGGGGCACAAGATATAATCTTTCTTAGAATGAATAGAATTCTTTAAAATTATTAGAATTCTATAATTAGTATCTTAGAACCGTGGAATCCTAGAACAGTTTGGGTAGGAGAGGACCTTTAAACCCATCCAACACTCTCCTCCTGCAATGGGCACAAGACCAGGCTTCTCCAAGCCCTGTCCAACCTGGCCTTAGCCAGACTTTCATGCACATTCTGACTGGATATTGATGCCTGGCCAGTCTGGGACTGGGGGTGTAATGTCCTCTCAACAACTGAGCCCAGTGTCAGGGGGTGGGCACTGAGCTGGCTGTGCTCTGGACAACCTCCTCCTGTGCTCCAAACTTGGCCTCTCCCACTGGGATTCAGGAGCTTTGGGATAAACATGCTTTGGGGTGATCCATAGGACAAAACGTTTGTGTTGAGAAGCACGAAGCCATCCAGCCAGAGCTCCCAGGCCACAGCACTCACCCGGGCTCTCCCGTCATCCCAAGAGTTCATGTTCTTCACAAGCCACTTCCAAACAGGCACCGAGTGAGGGTCCAAATGCACCATCACTGCTCTGGGATGTGCCTTCTCCTTCCTGTTTGGAATGTGGCAACTCCCCGGGGCAACCTCTGTGCTGGTTCATGAACAGGGGACCACAGACCTTTTGGGGATGCAAAAAGACCAAAAGAACATTGGGATGAGACAAGAGGGCCAACAGATCTTGGGGCGGATGCAAAAGGCAGCAAAACCCGCTTTTCCCAAGCTTTTCCCAGGCAGGGAAACTGAAGCACGGATTTAAGGAAGGTGGAGGGAGAAAAGCAGGGGTCACTGGGGCAGCCCCGGCTTGTTACCCCTGACAGTCCCTCCCGGGTGGGCGGCTCTGCCCTGGGATGGTGGCAGCGCCACCGCAGACCCCGCTCGCCGTGTCGCCGGGGCCGGGGACAAACCCGAATCGGGGACAAACCCGAGCCGGGGACGGGTTCCAGCTCCCTCTGGTGTCGGGGAAACGCCGCTTGTGCGGCCAGACCATCAGTGACTGGGATTGCCAGGGTTGGTACTGGGATTCGGCTGCCCCAAGCCCATCCCCAGTCCAGGTGCAGATTTGCCAGCTGGGATGAGTTTGGTGCTGACCTCTGCTAGTCCGGGGCTTAATCCAAAGCCATTACCAGAAATACAACCCAGGTTTGGTGTCCGGTGTGACGAGGGGCAGAGGGTGCAGAGAGCTGGGGGTAAATGAACTGCCCCCTCCCAACTCAAGGCTAAATTTACCCCCACTCAGTTCCAGAGGTGTCTCCAGTGCAAGGCCAGAGCTACAGCACAGCTTTGCACTCCTGTGTGCACACCAGCCAGGTGTGAAAAGGATCTGTACCCACCACCCCAAAAATCCCTGCCCCACAAATGCCTCATTCTGCACTGTCACAGGCACGCTGCTCCAGGGAACCCCCTCCCTTCCCAGTTCAGTCCATCCCTGCTACCAACCCCAGTTACTGATTCTGTGCCTCTGTAACTCTGTGATTGTGCCAGCCCAGCCCCAGCTCATGTTCTGCCTGTCTCAGCAGCAACATTGCTCTGCCCCAGAGTGTCCTGTGATGGGAAACTGGGGAGCTGCTGCTCTGTGGCACAAAAGGTGGCTGAGATAAGGCAGTTCCCCAGTTCCTCCCCCAGCATCCAGCACAGGGTGAGCAAACACAGGCAGAGCTTGGGAGGAGGAGATGGGGCACAGCAGAAATTTAGGGCAATCAAAAATAACCTCTGACAGTTCCTGTCTCTCAGGGTGGAGACTGAACTGGAATTGTGCTGTTTCAACTGGTCCTGTCAGGTGTTGGTGCCTGGAGACGACTTCTCCCTCTGTGTAATGTGGGAGATGGTTGTTGAAAAGCTTCTCAAGGACTAGAGAAACTTCCCACATAGTAAGATTGGCAGCTTTGAGCAGGCCCAGGTCAATCAGCTGGACTGACTGATGACTGGGAGGAGACCAGAGCCTTGAAAGTCCCAGTTCTGGAGCTGGAGAGTGGAAAAATGGGGACCAGGGTCTGGGTATTGATCTGGGCAGGCTTACAGTCTGCTCTGGGGTCCAAGGGACTCACAGACACAAGAGTGAACTGAACCAAATGGATGAGGGTCATGTCCTGCCCTGACCATCCACCGAGGAGGAGCAGGGCTGGGTGGTGCTGGCCATGTCCATGTGAGCAGTGCTGGTGTGGGGGTGAGGTCAGGGCAGGCATTGCTCTCTCTGATGGTCTTCTTGCCCCCCAGGACCACGTGTGGCCCCAGGGAGTCCAGGCTAATCACCAGCCATTCAGACTTGGTCTGTTGTAACTGAGGTGGAGGAGGAGGGTGAGCAGGAGGTGAGGGATCTGAGTCTGGCAGGGTCACCCTCCACAGCTGAGCTGGTGTTCCAAACAGAGGCTTGCAACAGAAGTAGCTCCAGGGTCTGCCAAGGGACCTTCACAGGAGCAGCTCAATCATTGACTAAAGGTCTCTTTAAAACACAAGTGTTTTCCTCCCTAGTTTTACTCTGTTTCACCTGGAACATTTTGCCTGGCTCAGGCTGCACCACCAGCTTTCTGGAAACAACTGTCATTCCAGAATTAGGAGGCACTAATTAGGCAGCTGGAGCTTCTACAAGGAACTGCAGCTCAGCCTCCACACACTGACTCATTTAGACTTGGAATCATGGAATCACAGACTGGTTGATGGGGGGACCTTAAAGACCATCTCATTCCAACCCCATGCACTGCCAGGGCCATCACTAACCCATGTCCACAAGTACCACATGTCAGACAATTTCTGCCCAAGACCCCTGGCAGAGCTTTGCCCACAGGTGAGACCTCCTGTTCTCTCTGCCAGAGCCCTCCTCAGACTCCCTCCCTCACAGTCAAGCTCTGGGTCATGCTGTGGGAGGCACAAAATGCAGTGAGACAAATCCGTGGCAGAGTCATCCTCAGATGCTGAAACAGCCTCTGGCTGAGGAGCCCGTTGCTCTTTGGTGTTGAGAAGCACAGCTGTGTGTTTCCTTGTGCTCCAGCCCTTCACCAGGGACCTACAAGGTGGCCAGGCTAGGCTGAGCTCCACTACCCCCGCGGGAGCCCTGCCAGCGCAACTGGAAAGTCCCGAGGGCAACTGGGGAGCCTCCAGAGCAACTGGGGCACCCGAGCGGCCGGAGCCGGGAGGCAGCTCTCCCCCTGAGCAGGATGTGGAGCCGGGATCCTGCAACTTGCCCCTTTCCTCTCCCGGGCTGCGGGCGGCGNGGATGCGGGATGAGGGATGCGGGAAGTGGGATATGGATGCATAAGGTGGAGGCAGGAGGCAGACGGGACTGGGATGTAGATGCAGGTGTGGGATGCTCCAGTCCCTGTCAGCCCCAGAGGCCGGTGGCCTCAGCCCAAGGTGGGGCCTCCCCAGATAATCAAGGAGAGGACACATGTCCTCTTTGGAGACCACAAAACCATGGGGTCGCTCAGCTTGTCCCATGACAGATGCACCCAGAGCCTGGGAAAACACCTGACTGAAGTCAGTACATCAGGGTTTATCTCAGCCCTAAATCTTGATTTCCTGCTTAATTTTAGGTACCCAGATTTGACTTTCTTCATACTTTTATTAATTTTTATCCCTCATAAACACTGACCATTCCCACTCTTTGTTAATATTGTATTTTCTTTTTATTCCCCCAGAGAGCCCTCTCAGGGCACAACCGGGTGCTGAGCCTTTGGACAAGAAACAGAGGACAGACACACTCAGTGCTTTAATGCCCCTGGGGCAGGAGCAGCAGCACCAGAGTGCCCACAGAGTCAGCAAAGCAGGGTCAGTGATGGCAGCAGGTCCTGTGCCACCTCTGCAGGGGTGGCAGAAGCTCAGCACTTCCACTCGTGTGTCTGCAGCCACCACACCTCACCCCAAGCCCACTGAGGAGGGGATGGTGCAGCACTCCAGGGGCTGTGCGTGCTCTGTCTCACATCAGCATCTCAATGGAAGTTCTCTCCTCCCAGGGAGCTCACGGTGGAGGAGTCCCACTCAAAACCATGCTAATTTAGTACATTTCATCACATTTGTCCCAGCACACAGAGCAGACTCTGCTGCTCCCAACTGGAGCCCCATGGGGACCCAGAAAGGGGATGTGTAAAGAGGACTGCCACCTCCACTACCCCAGATCACAGGATCCTTAAAGCTGGAAAAGACCTCCAAAGTGGAGAGAGACTGTTTACATGGGCCTGAAGTGCCAGGACAAGGGGGAATGGCTTCCAACTGCCAGAGGGCAGGGTTAGATGGGATATTGGGAAGGAATTCTTGGCTGGGAGGGTGGGCAGGCCCTGGCACAGGTTGGGCAGAAAAGCTGTGGCTGCCCCTGGATCCCTGGGAGTGTCCCAGGCCAGGCTGGATGGGGCTTGGAGCAACCTGGGCTGGTGGGAGGTGTCCCTGCCCTTGGCAGGGGTGGAACAAGATGACTGTTAAGGTCCCTCCCAATCCAAACCATTCTATGATTCTATGATGTGCCTTTACATTTGTGCCTGGAAACCTGGGTAGATCTATGACAAACCCATCTCGTGGTGGGTCTCACAGCTTATCCAGTCTGTCTGAGATGGTTCATCCAGTGGAAATCCCACCTCAAGGACCTTCCTCCCTTGTCAGGTCCTCTGCAGACGCACAGACCTGGTCCCCAAACTGCTGATCTCTGGAAGCTGCTTTTGCTTCGCTGGTTAAACTTTAACTCTCCTTTGTGGCCCCAAGAATAACTGTTCTCACTGATAACCCATGCCTGCTGCCTGTGATCCCTGCAGCTCTGCTCCCTAATTACTGATGGAAATTGCTGATATCCCTGGCACAGGAGCCGTGGATATCCAGCACTCTGCTGCAGCATTTAGACTTTATTGAGGCATTTATTCATTCTTTTTTAAGCAAAGACAACCTCATTCTCCACTAGATGCTTTTGTGTGGGGAAAATCAATAGAGGAAATTATGTTTGGTTCAAATATTTATGTGGTGACATCACTCAGAGTATGGGCATTTTTTCTAATTAATGATGTCTTAGGTGCGCAATGCACAAGACCGCATCTGACCATAAAAATGGTACGCAGCACCTCCAGCTCCTCGCTGTCTGCTGAAATGGGAGAACCAGACTGGACCCGGTGGCCAGACATGGTCTCACCAGTGCAGAAGTGTTGGGGAACCACTGCCCTGCACAGCCTGAGAGGCCCAGCACCCCCAAAGACCCAGCACCCCAAAGATCCATCACCCTAAATACCTACCACCAGCCACCTTCACTGCAAGGCCTTCTGGTGACTTTAGAGTCACTCATACCCACCAGGACCCCGGGCCCTTTTCCAGTTCTCCTTTCTGGCCAGACAGTTCTCATCTGGAATAAAATCACCAATTACAATTAAATTTAACCCAAAATCTGTGCAAAAAATCTGCTCAGGCCCAAGGCAACAGCACAGTCTGTCCCCAAGAGCTGTTTTATTCTTGCTAATTATTGTTAATGATAACAACAGGCTGTTGTGACTCAGCCGAGTGTTTGAATTCTGTGGGGTTGACTTTCTAAGCAACCTCACGTCTCCCAGTCCTCAAAGTGTTCTGATTGCAGGAAGATAATCAACACCCAGCCACCGCTGTCTGCAGTCCCACTCTCTCATGCCCCTCAAACTGCCTTGATGCCACTGCCAGCCTCCCTCTGGGAGCTGCAATCAGCAAAAGCCTCAGGGAAACACCTTCCCCATGTCAGCTGGGAGTCCCTGTATTACAGAGAGGAAAGGGATCTGTTTGTTTGTTTGTTTGCTGGAATTTTATTTTCTTCTAGTGGAAGGTGTCCGGGCCCGTGGCATGGGTTGGAGTTGGATGGGCTCTAAGGTCCCTTCTGAGCCAAATCATTCCATCCCTGTGATTCTGTGTCCCCAGTATCCTCCCAGGTGGGAGCTGTGACAGGAGTCCTGCACATTGACCCGCCAGCCACAGCATGGCCACTGTTCCGAGTGGGCTTTGTTCCGAGTTTGCAAGGTCCCAACACTGAGCCAAACAAGGTTTCTCCCCTTTGAACTTGTCCTGTGGATTTGTTTTTACCATGTTTAGCAGCGAAGGCAACTTTTATTCTGGCTGTGGCAATGGCTCTTTGCTTACATTGCGTGGTGCTTCGGTTTTATGCAGAGAACAGCAAATTTCTCTGCTGAGGGAGATATTTACATCTTCAGCACTCTGTGTAGTGCTGAGAAATACACACCTGGAAGGATGGTGGGGCCTGGGGGAGGGGGGACATGGATGTGACACAGAGGAACAGTGGCGTGAAATGAGAGACAGGCACAGGCTGAGATAGATATATATGTGTGTGTGTGTGTGTGTGTGTGTGTGTGTATAACTATTATATAACTATATATATATGTGTGTCATGGCTATAAACAGCTCTGGAATGGTCAGATAAGGAAATACAAGCTCAAAGTGGGACAAAAATGGCTTGGGGGTGGCAAAGAGAGCAAAGGAAAAATGCAGCCTGTCTAGGAAATCAAAGTGTATTGTCACTTGCAGAGCAGTGAGGGGAAAGCAAGGTGTAAAAGCACATTGTCAAAGGTAAAACAGACACAAAGTGGGCCTTAGAGGGAGGCAGAAGAAACCATGAGCATCAATATCATGACTCCTTGTGAGGTTCTCCAGGTTTTGATGTCTCTATGTATCATCCACCACCAAACCAAAGTCACCAAGCTCAGGACGCCAGGGAGTAGGGAAAGGGTGACCCCAGGGAAGAGTTAGAAACTGGGAAGTGTGTGTATAACAATCTTAATTTATTATTATTGTTACTACTTTTGTTTCCTGCAGAGAAATGTTAATTTATCTCTTTTTTTCTGCAATAGCTGGCTCTGAACTCACACTGACTCCTGTGCTGACCTGTTGTCAGTGATACCAACAATTAATTCTTGCCTTTATACATGCAGTGACTTTGCTTTTTCTCTCGTTAATGAGTCTGATCATAGCAACCCACGTGGCCCTCGGTGGCAGTGAGGGGCCACAAGGGACCCCTTCAGCCTCTCCGGTGGGATCTGCCATCACCAGCAGCACTGAGCCCAGTGTGTGGGCAAAAACCCTCCCTGCAAGGACAAGGACTGCACATTCCCATGGGACACCCTGAGAGGCTTTTTGGAGAGTGGGGGGATCTGCAGAGCCATGAACACTGCATCTGTGAGGGAAAAGGTCACAGAAAATGTAAAAAGGGCTGCACCCATAAGCACCTGGATAAGCCCCATTCCCGGAAGTGTCCCAGGCCAGGCTGGATGGGGCTTGGAGCAACCTGGTCTAGTGGAAGGTGTCCCTGTCCATGGCAGGGAGGTGGAATTGGATAAACTTTAAGGTCTCTCTCAGCCTAAAACTTCTGTGATTCTCTGATTCCTGCTTTGCAACATATTTTGTCTGGGAAAGGGAGGGGAAAACATCAAGTCAACCAAGTCTCTGATGAAATTAAATCCCTCCAGGAGCAGCTGTAAAAATCTGCAGCAGTCCCTGATGTGTCAGCCTGGACAGGAAGGAGTCGATGTGTTGCTGTGCCTCAAACTCCAATTGTCACTCAAGTGAGAGAGTTAGACCAGGATGTGGCCACCAGAAGGTGTCTGAGAAGGGGTCATGGAGGCGAAGCAGCACCTTGTTAGAGCCAACTTCCCTATGTGGTGACCCCACAACACAAAGGACAGTACTAGCACAGGAATGGGGTCTTGGTGGGGGCACAAACTGTCAGTCCAGTAGAGGAGAAACAAGACCTCCAAAAGACCCTCAAAACTCCTCAGCCTACTTCCAGAAAGGTCCAGAAGAACAAACTGCACATGCTCATTCATTTACATGAAGAGCAAAAAACCCGATCCCCAGGTGGGGAAAACTTTCCTATGAAAAAGTGCCCCCCAAAGCCCAGGCAGCCCCCCAGGACCCTGGACACCCTGTTGGCCAGATCAGTGCTGAAGCTGGGACTGGTGATCCCCTTTCCTCTCCTATCTGAACTCTCTTTCACATCTCCTTCTCCCCTCTTTCTTTTACTCTTTTATTTCTCTCACTATGAGAAAGAAGGAGCAAAACATGCACCAGTTTCCACACCAAGTGTGGAGTTGGCCAATTAAACTTGTGAGCTTTGTTTTTTGGACCCTTTTGGCTTTTGCCATTCTTTTTCACCATGGGCATGTATGACTCTCGGGTGCTTTCTTCCACGTAGGAGTGGGATGTGACACCTGTTACAACTGAGTCACAGAACAGTAACCCAGCAGATTTTACAGAAAATCAGTTGAGATGAGCAGGCAGTGATGCGCTGGGGAGAACACGGGACATGTCAGATGGAAGATGACAGGCTGGTGGCTGGCAATTTTCTCTCAGGAACAAGCTGTCACTTCTCTGACAGTGTTACAACACAGTTCAGTGATCAGCAGTTCCAAAAACAAACCAGATATTAGAAATTCCCAGACAAGGAGCAGGGAACAGCCAGGACTGCACAGGCCATCTGAAACTGCCGCAGGGCTGCGCCTTGAGGGGGGGAAACACTCATGCCATGGTGGAGAAGGGAGCAGAGGAGGGGAAGGGTCAGAGGTGGGTGGGGGAAGTTCTGCTCAGTGCCATCTCTAATGTGAGGGGTAGAAGCACGAGGTTCTTTTCTACCTGACAAGTGAGTGGAGCTGGGGAACTCAGGCTCTGCTCCCAGGCAACAAGGACAAGGGACAGGACAAGGGGAAACAGCCTCAGGCTGTGCCAGGGGAGGGTCAGGTTGGACATCAGGAATAATTTCTTCCTGGATAAGGTGATCAGGCATTGGAAGGGGCTGCCCAGGGAGGTGGTGGAGTTTCCATCCCTGGAGATGTCCAAGGAATGACTGGATATGGCCCTCAGTGCCCTGGGCTGGGGGACAAGATGGGCATCAGGCACAGGGTGGGCTCCCTGGGCTAGCAGGGCTTTTCCAGCCTCAGTGACTCTGGGATTCTCTCTCCCAGAGCCTAAAGTGCTCACACATGAAATATAGGAAGATTAGGCAAGTGAGTGAAGAAAACAGCAAAAGAAAGCCAAACCTGCCCCAGGAAGGCTGTCCCCATGCTGAGGGTCAGGGCTTTCCATGGGCTCTGGTGAAACCCTTAGCAGCAATGCCTGGGCTCAGGTCTCACAAGGAGCTGCACTGCTCCCCTCAGTACCTGCATTTCTGGTTGGTGTTGGGAGTTGTTGTTATTCTTCCTTCTGACACAGCAGCATTATTCCTGCGTGCAATTTACTGCCTTTTGAATTTATTCCATTATTTATTCCACACCCAGAGCCCTGGGTCGGTCCCTCTCTGGCCCTTCTGCCTCATGCAGTGGTGCCAATCCAGACTGCCTGGTGCAGGGTGAGCAGAGGAACTCAGGCTGGTTCTGAAGGGCCAAGGCTGACAAGAGACCTGCTTTTGGAAACAAACATCGGAGTGTTTCCCATCTGCTTGGGAAAGAGGCCGGACAGGCTGGTTATAACCAAAACATCAACCTCTGCAGGGACAAAGTCCGGCACGAGTGAAACCTCCTTAAACACTTGTTCCAGAAGACTTTCTATTAAATCTGCCCCCAGGAAGCTGCTGAGCTGAGTCTTTTTAAGGTGTTGAAGTAGGTTTAGAGATTCTCAGGGCTGATAAGGTTGACCTTTTGGTTTTTTTTCCAAGCAAGGGCTTTTTTAGTGTTGCATGTATAAATGCAGTTATGATGCAAGCTAGGTACTTTCCAGTTCTCAGATTCCTGTGTCTGCTTCCTCAGGTCTGTAGCTGCTTCTTTTGGGGTGTTTTGTGCTATTTTAATGCTGTGAATACTTTGTCTTGATCCTGTGTTTTGCAAAATCCTGAAAGGCCATTGGTTTAGACCCTTGTGCTGTATTGACAAGGAATAGCAGGGAGTTTGCTTATTTGGATCTTGTTGTTGGTTGTTCTGGTTTCTTGGTTGTTTGGGGGGTTTTCAGTAAATTACTCTAAAACTTCTCCCTCTAGGCAGGCAGAGGAGGCCAAGGCATGATGATGTGAAATGTCTTTCATTGCTTGTCAGGCCGGGCTGGTCAGGGCTTGGAGCACCCTGGTCTTGTGGAAGGTGTCCCTGCCCAAGACAGGGGGCAGAAGGAGATGAGCTTTAAGGTTCCTTCCATCCCAAACCATTATGTGACTCTGTGATGATTCAGGTCTTCCCTGGAGGCCTCAGGTGAGGGTCTCTAAAGTCCCAGATGCAGATAAAACAAACAAAATAGCTTTCCTGTCTTAAGATACTCCTGAAGACACAGTGAGCCTTCTGCAGCTCATGGTCCACCCAAGGTATCTGCACATTTACCTGCCCCCTCTGAACACTCTCTAGGGATCCCTGAACCCCCCCTGTCTTGGTGCAGAAGGTTTGGGGGCTGGAAGTTCCCTCTGAAGCAGTGGGGTGGCAAAGGACCCCAGTTTGGGTGGGTCTCACACAGCATCCCTCGGAGGTGTTGCACAGCCTGAGCACTCCCAGGGTGTTTGTCCCGAGGTTTTCCTGGTGATAAGGTGTTGCTGACCTTGGAGCCCTGCTCAGGGGGGCTGTGCTTGTGTCCTTGGTGCCCTGAGCCACTGGCACAACCCTGGGAGTGCCCGGCCCCCGCAGCACCTCCCTCGCTGCTGCCTGTTCCCTGTCCCTGCTGCCTGTTCCCTGTCCCTGCACCTCTGTGCCCTGTCCCTCCTGACTTGTGCCCTGTCCCTGCATCTCTGTGCCCCTCTGGGATGGCAGCAGGGCCAGTGCTGCTTGTGCTGCTGGCAGCCAGCATGGTGCTGCCAGCGAGGGACCCTCTGCTGAACATCTGCATGGACGCCAAGCACCACAAAAGCAAGCCTGGTCCCGAGGGGAAACTGCATGACCAGGTATGAGCTGCTGATGGGCTGCCTGGGGCTGTCCGGGCCCCTCCCCGTACCTGCCTCCCCAGTGGGGTCCCCTGTACCCCCCTCCCCAGATATTATGGACTGGTTTGGGCTTGGCTACCCCTTGCCTGAGGGACAAAGCCCACCCTGGGTATGAGACCTGTTTGTTTGCTGCCCTCTTCTACCAAATGGCCAGGGCAGGTGCCGTGGTGTGAGGATCTGTCAGCTCAGTGTCACCCCTCTTTAACCAGGAGATCTCCTCTTCCTGAAGCTAAGGTACCCCAGAGCAGAGCAAGGGAAAGGATGGAAAGGGAGGACTCTCATCTGCTCCCTCTTGGTGTTGGAGACTCTCCCTACACTGCCCCAGGTCCTTGATGGAGATGGGGCTAAGAGCAAGCTGGGGTGCAGGAGAAGGAGTCTGAGTTCCTCAGGGTGGGACTAATCCCTGTGAGGCTCTGACCTGCTCCTCCTGCTCTTACTCCAGGGCTGCAGCCCAGAACTCCTCAGTCCAAAGTGCCTGAGGGTTTGCTAGAGGACAGAAAATCCTCTGGCTGCTGAAGGCTCTTTTCTGGGTGCCCTGCAGGGAACCCTGGCCCCCTAGAGCTCCTGTCCCCCCTGACCAGCCTGTCCCTTGCTCTGTTGCAGTGCTCACCCTGGAAGGACAATGCCTGCTGCACAGCCAACACCAGTTCAGAAGCCCACAAGGACCAATCCTACCTGTACAACTTCAACTGGAACCACTGCGGGGTGATGCCACCCAAGTGCAAGCGCCACTTCATCCAGGACACGTGTTTGTACGAGTGCTCGCCCAACCTGGGGCCCTGGATTGACCAGGTAGGATCAGGTCATGGAGTCATGGAACTGTTTGGGTGGGAAGGCACCTTCAAGCCCACCCATTCCCACCCCCTGCCATGAGCAGGGACACCTTCCAACAGCCCAGGCTGCTCCAAGCCCAGTCCAACCTGGCCTGGGACACTCCCAGGGATCCAGGGGCAGCCACGGCTTCTCTGCCCAACCCGTGCCAGGGCCTGCCCACCCTCACAGGGAGGAATTTTATTCCAAAAATCTAGGATGCCCAACCTTTTCTACTGGGTGGAAAGATTCCACGGACTTCTCTGGCCACTGCTTAGGCCTGTCTGACTGATGGAAAAACTCTTTGTGCCAAGGCATGTCTCTGCAGGGGCTGAAATGCTTCTGAGACCAACTCTGGAGCCCAGTAGGAGGGGCTGGGGGGGATCTGGTGTGGGGCAGATCCTGCCTTTGACTTTAAGACCCCCTCCTCAGCGTTCTTGGTCCTGTTCCCTTGCAGGTTGACAGCACCTGGCGTCGGGAGAGGATTCTCCACGTGCCCCTCTGCAAGGAGGACTGCGAGGAGTGGTGGGAGGACTGCAGGGACTCTGTCACCTGCAAAGAGAACTGGCACAAGGGCTGGAACTGGGCAACAGGTTGGTGGGCTGTGGGGAGACTCTCCTCACCCCCACAGGTGGGTCACTGGCAGTGTCACTGCAATTGGTGTTGTCAACTAGAAGGTGGCCAAGCCACCACCCATCAGCCCAGGTGTGGTGATGGGCAATGGGCTGTGGGCAGGTGACCTGCTCCTCCCAGGTGGAAGGGCATGAGGGAAGGGTTGTCCCAGTGCTCGTGTTGACGTTTCCTCCTGTGTTGCTCTGTCCCCAGGAACAAACCGCTGTCCCTGGGGCTCCATGTGCAGACCCTTCAGCAAGGTCTTCCCCCGGCCCAAAGACTTGTGTGAGAGGATCTGGTCCAACTCCTACAAATACACCACTGAGCGCCGGGGCAGCGGGCGCTGCATCCAGATGTGGTTTGACCCTGCCCAGGGGAACCCCAATGTGGTTGTGGCCAAATATTTTGCTTGGAAAAAGAGATCTTCCCCTGATGGGGTGGAGGAAGTGGCTGCCAAGAGAGACCAAGCTGTATATGCTCTGCCATGGTCTGTCCTGGTCCTGCTGCCTCTGGCCCTTGTGCTGGTCCCTGAGGTAGCCAGGGGCTGTGGATCCCATGGATGGGGATCCCTGTGACTGTCTCCTAAAGGGACATGGCCTGGACTGCTCCAGCTGCCCTACAAGAGGAGCTGGCACAGTTAACTTGGATCTGTCTGTCCCAGCAGGTCACACAGCCCAGTAAGTGCTCAGTGTGAGCTGTGCTGTTGGACCTTGATACTCACTTCTGCTTCCAGCTGCTGACCAGGGCAGGGATTTCCTTGCCATCCTGGGAAGGGCAATGCAATCTCTGGTCTGATGTGGGAGCTCCTGCACCCCTGTTCCCCCACCATGGCTGTGCTGGGTGCACTGAACTCTAGTGTCTGCTCCTTTGGGCTGTTGGGACTCCCTGAAGGGTGGGGTTGATAATAAAGTTGTGCTCTGGACCAGCCTCATTGTACTGATGTGAAATTCTGCTGAGGAGGGGGAAATGCCCTGGGGGTGGAGGAAGGTGCTTGTGGATGTGGGATTTGTAAATGTAGGAGTTTGTCCTGAAGGGTAGGAAAGGTCACAGAATAATAAATGGTTTGAGTTGGAAGAGATGTAAAAGCTCATCCAGTTCCATCCCTCCCTTAATCCTGTGAGACAAAGTTGTACAAAGGTTCAACACCTGTACAGTCCTTTAGACATAAACCACTGACCAAGTCTTGGTCTGGAGTTGGATCCAGCTGCACCCAGTCTATTCTCTGGGAAGGAATTTAGGAAGCCAGGGGGTCCTAGGGAGATTTCAGAGGGTCTGTGGTAGGTGCCCCTCATGACTCAACGGGAGGGTCTCCCTGATAAACTTTGTCCGGAGCTCCCTCTCAGCCAGTGACAGTGTCTGGGCAATGCCAGGGCTGCCCAGGCCAGGCCAAGTCCACACTGCAGAGCTTTTTAACACTTCAAATATTTTCAGGAGTTTTTAGATCAAAAGCAGCTGTTTCCAGAATCTTTTCTCATTGGCTCATTGTTTTTATTTTTAAACGCTCCTCATGATGCAGCCTCTGTCACAGCTGGTCACTAATTCCCTGCCTTTATATGAAACAGAGAAGCACTTTTTCCTCTTCCTCTCTAAGTTTAATATGTTAAATTTAATCTAATCTCTCTGAATTTAACATGTTGTCTGAAAAAACTGAATGTATTCCAGGACCAAGCAGGACTTAGACTCTGAAATATCTTCTAGCCCATGTGGGGAGTGTAAGGTTTGTCCTGCCTGCCCCAGATAGGGACAGGGAAGAGGGAACACCTGGAGCTTATTCCTGTGACAGAAATCTCCATAAAGGACAAAGATTAAACAGCCCAGAAGGCAAAGCTGCTTGGGTGGAAGGAAAATCCCATTCAGGCAACTCCTGCTGTCCGTGGACTTGGTGTCTGGGCAGGTTCTGCTCAGCTCTGCCACTGTGTGTAAATGGTGTCCAAGTTCTTGTCTCTTAACCCCCTGAAGAGGGGTGTGTTGTCCTGCCCCAAACCCACGTGGGAGCCCTGTGTCTGGAGGGAGATCTAACCCAAAGGCTTCCAGCCATTTACAGTTTTTCATCCTTTAAAGTTGTTTCTGGATGACCTCTGAAAAATGCAGCAGCCCCTTCTCCCCTCTGAGGCACTCCCAGCTGCAGGCACTCCTTGGGCATTTCTAAGAGCTGAATGTTCTCAGTGATGTCTCCCAGATCTGAATGGTTTTCACTCTGGACATGGTGGATTTGTGCAGTTTGTCCAGGTCAATGTGCCCAGGCTGAGGGATACGGTGCCCAAAGCGATGGATCGGAGAGGAGCTGGTGGCTGAGCTGAAGAAGGTGCTGTGACCCGGGTGTTGGGTCAGTGGTGGGCTAGGGATGGTGTTGGAGCTGAGGATGACACCAGCAGCACGGAGGGGATGGTGGGGCTTGGGCAGGACCATGGGAACAGAGCATGGCAGCAGCAGCACTGTGGTGGGATGGAGCAGGAGGGGATAGAGAGCTGGAGGTGGGCACTGCAAGCAGAGAGACAGAACTTGGCAGGAAGAAGATAAGCTGTTTGGTCTCAGTCCTGTCTCAAAATACCTTTCTTCCTGCCTGAGATATCTGGCTTTTGTCCAGGGCTCATGGCTTTGCCCAAATAACTCTATGGGCACGTGCAGGAATGTTACATTCCCCGTGGAGTCCATGGTGATTATTTCTAGCAGAGAAGCGGTTGCTGCTGAGCAGGACCTCCACTGCTAAAGACCTTTATCCTGCTGTGGTTTTAATTGCTCTTCTTTGTCTTATGTAGCTGAAAACAGTGGACTTCAGCAAGGTGGGCTTGGGGAAACTGTGGTGTAGATACCTCCTTAGCCCGTCCCTGGAAGTGTCCAAGGCCAGGTTGGACAGGGCTTGGAGCAACCTGGGATAGTGGGAAGTGTCCCTGCCCATGGCAGGGGGTGAGATTGGATGTCCCACCCAAAATGATTCTCTGATCACAAAAGAACAATGCCTGGGCGGACACATTTCAGGAAGCTGTGCACTTTGTTACAGATAGAATCAAAACAGCAATTTTTTCCCCCCCAAACCCCACCAATAGAATGAATGAGCAAGCAGGGCACTAGACATTGTCAGGCACAAACCCCCACCTTTGCAGTGATCCCTGGCATGAGAAGAAAACATGAGTGATGATTTACAGAAATAAGCAGCAACAGCAAGGAAAGCCAAAGAGAAAGGGATGGGAAGGCAACAGGCGATTTGCATTCAGTGAGGCACAGATTGATGTACAAGCTGCTTTGGTGTTCAAATGCTGGGGAAGCACAGGAATGATGGATCGTGCAAACAGGAATAGCAGGTTTTTGTTTTTTAGCTATAAATTATTTTTCCTGGAGTAGTCTAACATCAGTAAAGTAAAAAATCAGAGGAAATAGGGGAAAAAATACAAAGGTAATGAAATGGATGGTTTTAAATGAGCAGGGCAGGTAAGGGCAGGGTAGTAACTCCCCTGGGAGCACTTACAGAGGGGCAGGAGCAGCCCCAGGGCTGCTGGCAGAGATCTTGGGGGATGCACAGAAGATAAATGAGAATGAAAACCAGCGTGGAGGGAGGTGACCTCAGAGCCTGCCATAGCAGAGGGGGAAAAGGGCAAAGAACCAGTGGGATTAACATTCATTTCCTGAAAAACAGTGACACAGAGAAGCCCAATCTTTATGGAGCACACGCGGCGGCAGCGACCATGAATTTCTTAGGAGCAAATTGTGCCAAGGAGATGTAATTTCTCCTGCAGCTGGGGCAGCACGTCCGGCTGCCAGGGCAGGGCCAGGGAATGAAATGGGCTGGGCTGTACCTGCACTGGGGCATGTCCCATGTCATGTGTTCAGAAATGAGAGCAGAGAACGATCTAAGCAAAACCACCACAAAGTGGAGGCAAAACTCACTGGGAAAAGGCTTTTCCAGAACAAAGTTACCAATTATTCACTTCGAAAGACAAGGAAGTGGTCTGTTTTCTGCCATTATTCACTGCTTGTTAATGAGCTTCTCAGGAAACAGTGGTTTCATTGGGTAGGAGAGTTGCTGATATCGTGTCATTTTGGGGACATAGATCTGATCTTCCCTGAAAGATCTGACCTTTAATGCCTGTATTCCATGCCAAAGCACCAGAATGGTGCGGTCTTCATTATTCTGCCTATTTACAGTTTTACTCCAGCCTCCTTCTGCTTCTCAGATGGCACCAAACCCAAGTTGGGGCACCTTCTGTGAGGGAACACAAAGACCCACTAGCAAAGAAATTATTACAATTCCCCAGGAAATGAAGCATGAGGGCTTCTTTCAGGCACAAGGGGGTTTTGGAGAGGTATGGAAGTGCCATCCAGGAACGTTACACTGGGTTTACTGAGCACCCTTCTGGTTTGATTTGGGTGAGCTGCTGTCCTTCAAGGGGAGCAGGTGGACCACATGATCCCTCAACATTCCTTCTATTCCTGCTTTTCGTGATTTCTTCAAAAATTTAATGTTAGATGTTTATTTTGCACTAATTTGTTGTGTTTGTGGTTTGAAATTCCTTAGCTACATCTAGGACAGCTTCTCCCCCTGGGATGTGTTATCTTCACTAACAGGGACACAGGGGCCTGAATCACAGAATCCCAAAAGGGTTTGGGTTGGAAGGGACTTTAAAGACAGTCTTTTTCCACTGTCCCTGCCCCGGGCAGGGTCACCTTCCACTAGAAGGTTCCACTGACTCCTCAGTGTTATTTCAGTGGTAATAAATACTTGGGTCTTAGGGGAGACCCACCAGCCCTCTTGCCCTTCCTGTGTTTTCATCAGCAAATTGTGTGGGCTTTCTCAGCTTTAAAAAAAATAAACACATACATAAAGATGAGGGGGTTTGTTTGTTTTTCTTCAACATTCTGGATTTAAGACAGACTTTGAACCCTGTGAGTCTCATCCAGACTCAGTCTGGGGACCTGACTTTGAGCAGAGGTGTTGTTGCAGTAATACTGTGTGTTATTAGAGAGTCAGTGATATGTGGAGCAGCTGAGGGAGCTGGGGGGGCTCAGCCTGGAGAAAAGGAGGCTCAGGGGGGACCTTGTGGCTCTGCAAGGCCCTGCCAGGAGGGGGGAGCCGGGGGGGGTCGGGCTCTGCTGCCAGGGAACAGGGACAGGAGGGGAGGGAACGGGCTCAGGCTGGGCCAGGGCAGGGCCAGGGGGGACAGCAGGAGGGATTTGTGCCTGGCAAGGGTGGTCAGGCCTTGGCAGGGGCTGCCCAGGGAGGGTTGGAGTGCCCAGCCCTGGAGGTGCCCAAGGCAGGGCTGGCCGTGGCACTCAGTGCTCTGGGCTGGGGGACAAGGTGGGCATCGGGCACAGGGTGGGCTCCCTGGGCTGGGGGGGCTTTGCCAGCCTCAGGGATCCTGGGAATACTGGCTGCACACAGATTTTGCCCTCAGGACCCCCCATGCAGACAATGTTTCCCCTCCTGACCTCTTGTGGGGCCACCAGGACCCCTAAAACCACAAGAGAGCAATCAGAGAGCAGCAGTAGAGTCTGTTATTTACACATTTTATAGAAAGAATGTTCGTCTGCAAGATTTACATCCCAGTTCCATCCTTCTGGCTAATGAAAGAAATTACGTCTCTTCTGAAAAATAAAAATGCAAAAGGCAGGGTCAGGCATCTGATAAAACCTCAATTTTCAGAAAAATTCATCATTAATGTTAGTTGTTTGCTGGAGGGAAATTTGGCCCAGCATTAAAATGATTTGCCTTTCCAAAAATTATCCAGAACCATTTTCTAATACTGAATCTGCCATTCCCCCCAGCAAAACCACGTCCCTCTGATGAGTGAGGATGAAATAATTACTGCTGTGGAAGCATCTCTTCCCAGGGCTGAGTCACCTTGATCTGATGGCTCCTGGTGTTGGGGGCACTGTAAAGGTCAGTGATAAATGTCACTGGGACCCCACAAGGGTTTAATTCCCAGAACTTGTGGCAATTATGAGTTGGATTACAAACCCCACCTCCATACTGGCCATTGGGCACAGGTCATCCTTCACCTGAGGAAGTGCTTGCACCGGGAAGGAGAGGCAAAAAGAAACAATCAGCAGTGAAAGTGGCCAAAAACAGGATTTCTGCATTAAAGAAATGCTTCCAAGAACTCACCCCGCTCTTAGCCCTGGTCTGACTATCCAGTTGCTCTTCTGTTTCCTCCTCAGATCTGTTTGCTCTGGCTCTGCTTGTTTCCTGACAGACACAGCCCATAGCAGGGAAACTTCTCCCCTGGTTCTGCTGACAAGTCCCAGCAGCCCCAGCCCAGCTGCCAGAGCTGGTTACACCGAGCTCTCTGGTGTCTGAGTCTGGCCCAAATCTGACTGTCCCTGTGCAAAACAACTGGTGCTTGGCTCTGAAGGACAAGAAACACGCTCCGGGAGCACCCAGTCCTGCTGGGATCACAGAACAATCTAGGGGGGATCAATTCCCACTCAGGAAAAGTGAAGGTCTTGATTTCTAAAATGGCAATGTGGTTAAAGAGAAAAGCCTGGGAACAATGTGAGTGTGTCTTATTTTTGAGATTTGTTTTTATCCTTTCTGCAGGTGCAATCAGGGATTTTCCTGGAGTAAACCAGGGGAGTGGAAGGTGTCCCTACCCATGGCTGGGGGATGGAACTGGATAATAGAATCAGAGGATATCCTGAGTGGGAAAGGAGGCTCAGCACCCCCTCAGCACCCAGCCAGCCCTCAGCCCTCACCCAGGGAAGCCAAGGGAGGGTCTGGGGGGCTGTGTGAGGGACGTGATGTGATCAGACAGGAGCTCCCTGCTCTGTGCAATACGATGGGTGTCACAGCAGGACAACAGTGACATGGGACCCGTGCCCTGCCATGAGGGAGCTCTGCGGGGCACGTCCAGCACTGGTGCCACTGTCACTGTGCCTTGGTGCAGGCGTGGTTGTTCCAGCAATGTTGGTTGTGTGGTGCCAGCACTGGGAGTGTGTGTGTGATGCCAGTCTTGGGAGTGTGGTGCCAGTGCTGGGTGTGTGTGTGTGGTGCCAGTGTTGGGTGGGTGGTGCCAGCACTGGGTGTGTGGTGCCAGAACAAACCTGAGCAGAGGCAGCAAGGGTCTTCGAGGAGCCTCCAGCACTCAGGACTCCACCACTGAGAGCCCTGTGCTGCCAGGTCTGTGCCTGCCATGGTACCTTTAGCTGTCAGATTCCCTCTGTCTGTGCAGCACCTGCTCTCAGGCAGAAAGACACATGAACCAAGGATGAGAGAGCTTGAGAGGATGGGAATCTGATTTTTCATCCAGTTTCAGTCATAGGTTCCTCAGCACAAGGGATAGGATGTTTGTTCACACTAAATCCAAACACTTCCCTAGTTCCCAGCTCTGTGACCCCCAAAGCTTGAAGAAGGAATGCTAAAGGAAATACTTCAGGAATAACCTGTTAAAGAGTAACATTCAAAGCATTCTCCATGATTTCTCCAACTTCTGATTGGTTTTCACCCAGAAATGGTGAGTTTGTGCAGGTTGTCCGGGTAAACCTGCCCAGGCTGAGGAATGTTGTGCCCAAAGTGATGGGTCAGAGAGGAGCTGGTGGCTGCTCTGCAGAAGGTGCTGTGACCTGGGTGCTGGATCAGTGGTGGTTTGGGGGGTAGGGGGGTGTGTTTAAGGTCCCACGGGACCCTCAGATACCCCAAATCCTCAGTTTCATCGCTTCCCTCTTTGTTTCAGCCATAAAGGCCAGGCTGACTCTCTCCAAAGCTGAGCTGGAGTTTCCTAATGGCCCATCAAGTAACTGCTGAAGATTTTTAGGCTTTGATACTGTCCCCATCAACTACAAGGTTTGTTTTGTGTCTCTCCCAGTTACTTTCTCTTCGCTTTAACCACAAAGGTCTTGACCTTCCAACCTCGATGAAGCAGATGCTCTCGCCTTCTACTTACCTTCAGGGAGACTAAGCAATACTGGGAAGAGGCAACAAAAGCAGTGAACCAGCATGAAATAATTTCCATTCAAGGAAGATGTGGGTGTAGCTGGACTCTCCAGCCTGGAAGAGGGATGCCTGGAGTGTGGAGAAGGGCTCTGTGGAATCCTGGGTGGCTGGAAGAGGACACTCAGGTGTAATAGCTCACTGTCCCTTAACGGGAGAACTAAGCTGCATTAAATAAAATAGCAGGTGGCAAATTTAAAACCAATTACAGGAGCCATTTTTCCCTTGACAGGATTAAGCTTTGGAATGTTTTGTCAGAGTGAACTGCAAACGGAGAAAGTCTGCAGGGGCTTCAGCAAGTGGTGAGAGAAATTCACAGGAAAAAACAATCTATTAAAGAATATTTTCCACAAAACAGGTCTCCTAGTTCAGGGAGCACTGAAGGCTCAGACTGATGGAAGTTGGAAGAGAAATGAGCCCCCTGTGCTTGCCCCATGTGCCTATTCCTTTCCTGAACAGTGCCTGGGGCACAGCACGAGCCAGCGGGACCTTTGAGCCGCCCCCGAGCAGCACAGGGGTCCCCAGAGGGCTGATCACCTCCCCAGGAGTGATATCACCTCCCATCCCAGAGCCAAGACCAGGAGAGAAGCTGCCTGGAGGGAGTCCAGCCCCATGGAGCATCACTGAGTGTGTGAGGAGACAGGACATCAGGCAAGGGGAGCCCATGGAGTCAGAAAGGTGAGAGTCCTTTGCCATTACCTTCACCCACCCATGGTGAAACAACGTCTGAGCTGCTGCATCATTCCACCTGACAGGGGGAAGTTCTGCCCCAGGAGTGGCTGGTCCATGGTGACCCCAGTGCCAAAAGGTCCTCAGACCCTGTAAAACATCATTAAAATGCTGTTTATTAGATCTAACACCATAAAGAGAGGTCAGTATAGATAATCTTAAGTCCTTCCAGGTGCTGGGAACCCCATGTTGTGCCAGGATGCAGCTGCCTTGTGGAATCATAGCAACATGAGATCACTAAGGTTGGAAAAGACCTCTAAATTTGTCGAGTCCAACCATCAGCCAGCACCACCACCATGGTCACCACTAAAACATGTCCCCAAGGGCCACATCCACACATTTTTTGAAAAAAGGATGTGGCTTCCAAGGATGTGGCTCTACCACTGCCCTGGGCATGCTGTGCCAGGGCTGGACAGCTCTTTCCATGAAAAAATTCGAGACTGCAATTCCAGACTTGCAGCTGATCAGAGCAGTTATGTACACCGGCCTCATCTGGCCACAACCCATGAATGAACTCCCGGAACTGGAGTGACAGTGACAGCTCTGGCCTCCCTGGGTTCAGTTCCTGACCTGCAGCATCACCCGACTGCAGTCACCCTTCCACCCCCACACGGCCAAAGCAAGAGCTCAGCAGACCCACTGACCACTGACTTTGGTTGCAGTTTGTAGTCTCAGTGAGTCTGGCTCAGTTTCCCCACCACAGCCCAAAGCAAGTCCCAGCCCCGAACTGGTGATGATTCCAAAACACCAGGCAGGAGCATTGCTGTGAGGGTTTATCCCCCAGGGGGCTCTTGCAGAGCCCCATCTCGCTGCTGAGAGGTTTTGCTGATGGGACTCAAGGGCAAAGTATGGAAAGACTGTTTAATCCCTTCTCTCCGTTCCAATTAGTATGTTAATTCACATGGGGCCTGCTCCCAGTTACAGGAGAGTTAGAAAATATTAGGTCTGGGAAGGATCAGTGAGATCTGTTCTGACATCCTGCATCACATTTCCAGGAGAATTTCATGACCCATTTACCCTCTGAGTCTATTCATGGGCTTCAAGCAAACCTTGGGTCTCCAAGTAATTTCTGCCCTTCGCTTCAGGGTCCCAAGAGACAAAGAATTTGTCATCTGTCCAGTTTTATCTTCAAATTTGCAAACCATCAGTGTCTCATTTCATCCCATTTCAGTGTAGCTGTGTCTGCAGTCACCAGCTCGTGTGGGCTTGGGGGTTGTACTCAAGAGTCATCACGGACACCACACACTGAGCATGAGTTTTAGACCAATTCAGATTGTCTCTTACCCCTCACATCACCTGAACTCAGTAAGTCAGGTCTCTCCCTGGACCGTCTTTGTCTCTGCTGGTGAGATGAAATTTGCATTTTTTTTCTTATTTTTTATAATGTTAATCCTATTTTTAATTTTTTCCTTTTTTTTTTTTTTTTTCTTCAGGCTTTATTCAGTCTTTATCTATTGGATGAACAGTTACAAGATCTCTGGATCAGACGTTTCACACTTACTTTAAAAACATTAAGTAAACATCCTCAGTATCATAACCCACCTTCTGAGGACCTAACCTGGATCAAGGGGGTTGAAAGAGTCCAGCTCACTGCAGGATGGACACATGGGATTTAATCACGGTTTAACCATGATTTATGATAGGAAATCAGAGTATTTAAAAAATAATCAAACCAAAACCCAAAAACAGAAACAAAAACCCAAAACCAAACCCAACCCAAACCAAAAACCCCAACATTGCTGGGGAAAACTGCTAAATATTGAGGCAGTTGATAAATTTCAAAATTCCTCCGTATGTTGGTCTGAATTTGTCTCTTGTTCATGGATATTTTAGCCCAGAGACACCAATGAAAAGGGTAAAATGATCAGCAGCATTTTTGTTAACCACTGCTGTGAGCCTGGGCAATTTATGAACCAAAAGACAGTAATAATACTAAAATATTTCAGTATGTGAATGTGTGCTCCCTGGCTTGGGGCAGCACAGTGATTTTCTGAGGGCTGAGAAGGTTGGACTGAGCAGTTCCCAGTTGGGATTGTCAGGGACAGAAATTTAAAATTAAAAATAAGTTTTTATAGTGGAAACCTGTAATGTCCTTGCAAGTAAAGAGCTTCCAGCCTGAAGAACAAGCTCCAGGTGTATCCAGGTTTTATATTTACAAGGACTGAGTCCCCACCCCCATGAGGAAGAATTTTTCCTTTATTCTCCAACTGAATTTTCCCCTATTGCAACTTTTCCACCCACCCTCTTGTCTTTTCACCTCAGACGAGTCTGAGTCCGTTTGTTTTTCTGCCTTAGGTTTCAGAAGTTGAAAGATTTAGTTAGAAGCTGCTTTTACCTTCTTTTCTTCTGGTCAGAAGCCCCAGTTGTACCATCCACCCAATCGTCCTGGTGGTCCCATCTGAACTTGTTCCAGTTTGTCATCACATGCATGGAAGAACCCACAACTGGACAAAGCCTTCCAGAGGTGCTCACACATTCACTGGTCAAAAGGTAGAACCTCTTCCCTCGAGCTGGTGGTGGGCCTGTCCTACAGCTCAGGGACACACTGAGGTCCTGTGTCCCACCTGCTGTCCCCCCATGCCCTTCCTGAAGAGCTGCAGCCCAGCCTGTCCCAGTGCAGGGGCTGTTCTGTATGTGGGGGAACTGGAGCAGTCCCCCAGGATGGCCAGTGCTGGGACTGACTGGCTCCAGCAGCTCCTCTGGAAGGGGTACATTTTTCCAGGCATCCCTCAGACACACAGACACACACAGATCCTTAGTCACGGTGACTCACACGGTACAGAGACAAAGATGAGCAAATCTTAAGTCTGGAAGAAATTGTTCATTAGCATAAGGTCATTTTTTATTGCTTTCCTGAAAAAGGAGCTCATGAAAGAGAGGGAGAATTACTTTTTATGTGGGCAGAGAATGCCAGCACAAGGGAGGAGAGATTTAGATGGGATATTGGGAAGAAATTCTTCCCTATGAGGGTGGGCAGGTCCTGGCACAGTTGCCTCAAAGAAAAACTGTAGCTGCCCCATCCCTGGAAGTGTCCAAGGCCAGGCTGGATGGGGCTTGGAGAAACCTGGAATAGTGGAAGGTCTCCCTGCCCATGGCAGAGGGTGGGACTGGATGGGCTTTGAAGTCCCTTCCAACAGAAACCAGTCTGGGATTCTGTGTTGCCTCAAAGAAGTGCAGCAGGTTCTATTTCGACATGTGCTTGCTCTCTAGTTGCACATGGACTGGGGAGGTTCAATAAGCTCCATGGCCCAGCAGCCATTGGAATGAAAACCTGGCCCCTAAAGTCCATCAAAGACCTCTGAAAATCCCTGCCTAAAATGTGAAAGCAACAATTGTTATTGGTGAGCTTCAGCCATGAAGGGGAAACCCCTCAAGCTCTTGCTTCCAGCTCAGCTAAGCTGGTGTTGAAATGAATAGACATCTGGCTGCTTGTGCAGGTCTCTCAGGTGGTCACAAGTGAAGCCATGTCAGTTAGACTAAGGCATCATAGAATCATAAAATCATAGAATTACTGAGGGTGGAAAAAACCCCTGAGCCATACTGAGTCCAACTGTTCCCTCAGTGCTGCCAAGACCACCACTGACCACATGCCAAGTGCCGCATCCACAGGGCTGTTTAATTGCTACAGGGATGGGGACTCTGCCACTGTCCTGGGCAGCTGTGCCAGGGCTGGACAATCCTTTCAGCAATGACATTTTCCTTGACACCCATTCTAAACCTGGCACAGCTTGAGGCTGTTCCCTCTCATCCTTGTTCCCTGGGAGAAGAGACCTTGAGGATCCTGTCCCAATGTCACTTGCCCTGTGTGTGCCCTGGAAGATGAACTGAGCCAGGTCAGGAACACCCTGGGCCGAACTCTGATTTCCACAGGCTGACACAAACCTGGCTTTGGTTAGACCTGGGCTAGAGCTGGGAGTGGTATGTTCACACACTGCACCACATGAGTAAACTGAAGCACAGCTCCAGCTTGGCAACTGTTAGAGAAAGTAATTGTGGAATATGCAGAAATAGGGTGTCATTTGTCCTTGTGCTGGCTCAGGACCTGTCCCCACTGGGCAGGATTACCCTCCTGCTCACAGAGCTACACACCTCACTGAGGGGCCAGCACTGGCATCCCTGGAGGTGTCTATGGCCCAAATCAAGGCTCAGGGTTTGATTTCACTGCAGTTTTGATCCCTATCAATCCAAGTCCTTGTAGGGCTGGGATGGAAGTGGATTTGCATTAATTTGCTGCAGCAATGCTCGTGACCCAGGGACCCCAGTGACATTGTATATCATTGTCCTGTAGGTCCAAGATCAGTGGGGTCCAGCTGGGGGGACCCTCCAGGCCATCCCTGCACTTCCCTCACTTGGAAATCACAGGGATTATCCCTCCTGAGCATTTCTGAAGAGGCTGTTTGGCTGGTGACACTTATGTGTGCTGGCACTGAGATCACCTGCCAGCTGAATTTAAAGGGCTTTATTGATCAATTCTCCAGACGCCCCAGAAAATCACTCCTCTATTCTTCTCTAAAGGATCCGTGCTCAGGATGGGACATGTCCCAAGACAAGCCTCCAGCAGAACACCAGCCCGGGTCTGACACACACCCAGAAAGATTCTTTGTGTTTTTAGGCAAATGGCAGAGTTTCAGTATAAAATAAACCCAAATGAGGAGTTTGTAGAATCAGAGAATGGTTGGCATTGGAAGGTTTAAAAATCATCTCTGACCTAATACACTGGAAACCAAAGTCAAACTTAGATAATTTTTTTACCTCAAAACTCCATAGAATTGGTGAATCTTGGCAAAAAGAATCACATCAGCTCCATTTTACAGGGAACCAGTGACAATGCTGGTTCCAACACAGTAATAAAATGTGCCATTTTAGAAGTTTCATAGCACCAGTTTCCTCCTCCCTGGCAGCTTTTGTGACCCTGGAGGAGCATCCACACAGAAATTTTGCAGGGTCAAGAGCCAATTGAAACTTGACAGGTTTTGGAACTGAGATAGGTTTGGGCTTTTTAAAAAATCTGGAGTCCATAGCAAGACAAGGAATCTCTCTGTGCATTCCTGCTTTGAACACCGGCACCTTTCTCATTTTCAGGGCACCATTTTGGTCCCAGTGTCCCCCACCATGGACACTGTTGATTCCCCTGTCTTTAACCCTATGATTTTTGGGGTGAAAATGGGGCACATTACGAACAGTGATCCCTGCACTGAGGCAGAGCGGGTGGACACAATGCCAGCTCTGACTGCAGCTGAGGGCTTAGAAATTGAGATGTTTACCATAAAAAACTTAATCCCATTTAGCTTCTAAAGTGAGGCCCGATGTACCTTGGGCAAATCACTGAACCCATCCTCTCTGCTCAGAATGAGAATAAACACCACTCAAAATGGGGATAAATACCACTTCTGCTTCTTTGCCTTCATAAACTGGCAGGTCTGTTGAGCCTGCAAAGCCTCTGGGTCTCCTGTTGGGAGGCTGTGCTAGTGATGAATTTCCACTGGAACATCAAGCCTCAGCCATTAAATAAGTGATAAAGTGATGACGAATAAAACACACACTGCTGTAGAGAAACCAATGAATTATACATGTGGCTGCCACTGGCTGGAGGCCTTGAAGGGCAGCGCCAGCCTTCTGCTGCCTCACAGCCACCTTCCAACAGGCAACACTTTTTACTCATAATTTCATCACTAAATAACAATCGCACATGTTACCTCTGAGCAACAAGAAATGAAACCAAACTACTAAAAGGAAACTCTAATGTTTCACCTCAGAATGGCATTAAATACTTTTTTGGCTAGTTTTAGAGAGGGTAACTCCCACAAAAAGGGTATTTTAGCAACAGAATGTGATCAGCTGCATGGCTCAGTGCACCAGGCTGTACCAGATGCTTTGGCAGACCTGCCCAGCTCTGCAGCCCCTGCCCAGCTCCCCAGCCCTGCCCATCTTTGCAGTTCCAAAGGGACGCCCAAGAGATTTTTAGGCTCCAGGAGAGCAGACACTCAGGAGCAAGAGTATTTTTAGGGTTTGATAACAACAATTTGTTTCAATGCCACTCTGTGGTTCTTCCGGGAATGATTTTTCATTGACGTGTTTACTCAAAGTAAGGTCAAACAATACAATTTAGGAATAAAGAGACCTCATGATTGTTGAAGTGCAACACTTGCTTTATTTCTAGATTATTTCCTTTTGAAGATTTTTCAATACTATGAATTTTAATAAAGAATAATTCCCTAAAATGAATTCCATTATACACTTGTGGTTCAGAAGAACATGCTCATTATATGTCTTTCCACCTGACTCCAGAGAACACAGCTGAGATGGAGATTTAGTCTCACACCACAGTGAATTCCACCTGCCTCCTTGTCACAGGGGATTTACATGGGAAGTTCCAGCTGAATTTCTTTATTGTGTGGATGACTGAGCACAAGAAGTAGCTGCCCAGGGAGGTTATGGAGTCTCCTTCCCCAAAAATGTTCCAAATTCTTCCTGAATGTGATCCCATGTAATCTGATCTGGGTCAGCCTGTCTGAGCAGAGTGTTGGATGAGATGATTTCCAAAGGTCCTTTCCCACCCCAACCACTCTGTGAGTCTGGGATTCTGGGGTTTCCCACAAGTGACACACCTGGGGTAGGTTGCCATTTCTTTGATCACTCTCCTTCCATTGCCAATTTGAGATCCTGATTTTTGCATTTATCTTACATTTTCCACAAACTCATGGACACTGGTGCTGGGGTGTTGTGTGTTCTGCATTTCACTGGGGTAGCAGAAGACTTGGGGATGTTGCCTGAAAGAGTTGAAAGACATTTTGGGGTGGGGAGTTTGGAGTCCCACCAAGGTGTCTGTCGCTTTCACTCTTGTTCTCTCAGGAAGTGGCTCTTGGGGCAGACAAACACCTTCACAACCTTCTCCTTCATCTGCTGTGTCCTCCCTCCATACACAACGGGGTTCAGCAGTGGTGGGAACAGCAGGATGTGGACCTGGTGGGGGATGTTCCAGCCAAAGCAATGGGAACACAGGAAAACAACAAAACACGGATGTGAGAGCCACAGGGGTTGAAAGCCTTGTGGCGGGCAGTCCTGGAGGGGATCCTGAACAGAGCCACAAGGATGAAGACATAGGAGACGGCAATGAGGACAAGGTCAAACACAACCATTGCAAAAGGCACCCTGAGGCCATACCAGGTGTTGATGGAGATGTCAGCGCAGGCCAGGCGGGCGATGCCAATGTGCTCACAGTGAGTATGCATGGGAAAATGACGCAGAAACTCCCCAGCAAAGCCACCAGGCTGGTCTTGGCCACTGCTGAGGGCACAGGGTGACAGGTGGCAACATAGTGGTTGAAGGGCATGGCCAGCACAGTCACCAACTCTACCGAGCAGGTGAAATGCAGGAAGAACATCTGGGTCAGGCAGGCACCAAAGGAAATCTCCCTGGCATGGAATCAGAACAGAACCAGCATCTTGGGCCCCACCGTGGTGAAAAGCATCAGGTCAGCAATGGCCAGGATGGACAGAAAGAGGTACATGGGCTGGTGGAGGCTGTGCTCACTCCAGATGGTGACAGGACACCATTTCCCAGCAGGGCTGCCGGGTACACAGTGCAGAATGGGATCGAGATCCCGACATGCAGCTGCTCCATCCCTGGAGACCCAAGCAGGATCAATGTGGCTGGTGTCAGACTGGTCAGGTTGACCAGGGTCGTGTTCACCTGGAAGAAAAGGCAGAAGACACTGCAGAATGTTATTTTAGGTGCTTGAGCTCTTCCATCAGCACCAAACACCTGGTGTCACCTGCTGTGGACTGTGAAGAGCCACAGCCAGAGGTACAAACTCAATTTACAAGCCCCATAGCCTGCACTGCTGTGCCACTTGTCCTGATACCCCTGTCATGCATAAACAGCAACATCTACATTTTCTCCTCATTTGATTTTAACACGACATAAATGTATTTTTCTTTCAAGTGTTTCCACTTCAAGCAGAGTGGCTGGAGACAGAATCAGCCTGGTTGCACAAATACTGGGGTATTTCAGGGTTCTGTGAGCCCAGAGTAGAAGGAAGAAGTCAAGCAATGAGAGAAGAAAGGTCAAGTGTTTACAGGGATGCACAGAATGTTCTCAGACATCAGGAACAGACAGTTCTAAGGCCCCTGGACTCACTCTCTGGACTAGAGAACAAAATCAGCTCCAAATCTGAAGCTGGCTGCCCATGTTCCTTCCCTACCTCCAAACTCTCTCCCTCCCCTTTTGGCTCTGGGACCCAGTTCCATTTGGTTTTCAGTTCTTTTTTAGAACAAATCTAGCAGAAATAAAATTTAACCACACACTTGGAAAGACCTTTGTGTCAAGGGAAAGCCTGAGTGAGGTGGAATTTCCCCTCCAGAAAAGGGAAGGGATGTGCTGCTGCCCTGGAGAGGCCTGAAGAGCCCCAGAGGCCAGATCAGACTCAGCCTCACCAAAGTTAAAATGAGATGCAAATGTTTTCAGCATCTTTTGCATTAACACTCAGGTCTTAAATATCAAAACTCAGACCAGGAACTATCCATTATGCAGCTGAGAGGAGGAAATGGTGCAAGTGCTGAAAAACAAAACAGTGAGGCTTCTGCACTCCAAAATATTGACTCTGTGTATGAGAAAGCAACTGTATATTCAACAACAGATTGTATTCCCTGTTCACATGCAATGCCATGTCTAAAATAACCTGAACCATGAAAGTACAAGGAGCTTGATCCAGAGAAATACATGACAGTGGACTGTCTTTGAAAATAAAATTAAAATAATAGTGGATTCTGTAATAACAGTGAGAATATGATGAACTATTATATAACAATAACCGCTATTCTCTAATAATAACAACCAGTACTGCAAATGATTTTAAACAGTTCAGCATAAATATTGCATGAAACAAAAATAGATGCAGTATATTAACAGACAAAATATTACTAGTGCTGGTAGCCGACATCTGTGCTGCCATGCCAACAGCTCGGCCTCTCCAGCAAAATGGGAAGGGAAAACTGCAAAGAAACACTGATCCAGTGGGAATGGCCCTGCACCAGGAGCTCTGCACCAAAGGAGCCTCCTCAGCATTAGATCCCGTCTTCCAGAATCTATCAGACCCCTTCCTCCATGATCTATTACATCCCTTCCTCTGTGATCTATCAGACCTCTTCTTCCAAAATTTATGAGACCCCTTCCTCAGTGATCCATCCCCACTATAAACCTTTATTAACACAGTTTTTAAGGCAGCCCTAAGGATTGGGCTCCTTCAGCTTCCCTCTGAGCAGCCCCTTGGATTCTTCTTCCATAAAAATCTTTTAATTTCAATTTAAACTAAAAGCAATTACCTAAAAAACAAACCCCATCCCTCCCGAGCTGCCCTGGGATGATAAGAAACTCCCCAGAGACCTTTGGGATCACTGTGGAAAGGTTTTTGTGCTGCAGAGGGAGAGGGGCTAGACCCCCGATAACCGGCCTTCAGGAGAGACGTCAGGCCAACAAAACCAGGGTAGGGGAGAAGGGATTCACGAGTGATTCCGGGTCTCTTCACAAGAGAATGAAAATCCCAGGCACGTTTCTCTTGCATGGCGGGGAGCGAGAGGGAGGATGCCGGGGCTGAGCCGCACGGATGGTCCACGCCGGCATCGCCCCCCCCAGCATCGCCCCGTCACTGCTGCTGCCCGGACACCTCCAGCCGGCACCCCCAGCCCTCAGAGACACCTCGCCCCCTTGGAGAGCGGCGGAGCCCACTCAGAGCGCGGCGGATCTCTCCCTTCGCAAGGGAAGGGTTTTCCCGGGTTGGTTGTTAACAGGGAATTTGACAGCTCTGTGCCAACCTCTCAGCGCCCCAGAGAGATCCCTCTGGCCCCAAACCCACAACACAAACAGCTCACCAGAGCTGGGCAGAGGGGGTGTCCCCGGCTGCGCTGCGGGCGGTGCCGGAGCCGGGGTACCCTCACGGCATCCCCGAGGGCAGGGCGGGGGACACTCCGTGCGCTGCTCGGCAGCTCCAGCAGCCCTGGGGTGCCCCCTACAATCCCCCTGCTGAGGAGCTGAGCCCTGGGGTGCCGTCCCCGCACTCCCCAGCCCCACCGACAGAAGGTGCCGATCGCTGCAGGCGCACCCGCGGGTCCCCGAGGCGCGGCTCTGTGAGACCCCGAC
This sequence comes from Scytalopus superciliaris, assembly GCA_013400415.1. Lineage (NCBI taxonomy): Eukaryota > Metazoa > Chordata > Aves > Passeriformes > Rhinocryptidae > Scytalopus > Scytalopus superciliaris. Next base: position 48,921 of record VXBX01003242.1, on the reverse strand, counting down.
CCACCGAGGGCACAGTGACACCCTCGCGGCACCCCCTGGCCTCGGGGGCCCCCCTGGATTGACGGGATGTACCCGCAGGATGTGGCAAGAAGGAGACAAACTTTTGGAAAGCAGGTGTGGGGAGTCCGAAGAGCCAGCGTGACACGGACAGTGCCGAGCAGTAGTGCGAGCTAGGGAAGGAGATCGTTACTGCAAATAACTGAGCACACCTGTAGAAACAGCAATCCCTGATTTGAATTATTATTGTTCTGCAGCTCAGTCTTGGTGATTAATTCCCGAAAAGGAGTTTGGAAGTTTCGCACAGGAACGAGAAAGGAGGTCTGTGGGCTGGGCTCCTCCGGGGGATGGAAGGAAGAGTTTGGGGCTCAGGAGCTCTCCTTGAATGGACAAAGTGGCAGGGTGGCATTCCTGGCCATGGCAGGGGGATGGAACTAGATGACCTTCAGGGTCCCTTCCTTCTCAAGCCCTTCCGTGATGTGATTCTATGAATGACTGGACCCCACTGGACCCTCGGGTCATTGTGTGACCACCCCTCCCTTCAGCCCCCAGAAATCTCACCGTGGTTGCTGTTGGAACACATCCACCTGCAGGAACAATTCCCTGCAGGCTGGATCATTCCAGCACTAGTGAAGCTTCAGGCAGCAGCTGCAGGGAGTCACCCCAGCACCTGGAGAAACACAGGAATATTTTGACCATAACAAAAATAATAATTCCACAAGAGCAATGGTGAAGCACAGAATACACCACCCCTAAAACCCCAAGGCAAGAGTGTTACCATACTAACACTTGGTTAGGATTGCAGGTATTGCAGGAATCATGGAAACTTAGAATTATTTGGGTGGGAAGAGACCTTAAAGCCCATACAGTGCCACCCCCTTCCACCTTCCACTGGACCAGGTTGCTCCAAGCCCCATCCAACCTGGCCTTGAACACTTCCAGGGATGGGGCAGGCACAGCTTCTCTGGGCAACCTGTGCTAGGGCCTCCCCACCCTCATAGGGAAGGATTTCTCCCCACACCTAATCACCACATCTAACTGAAATCTTTCCTATTTTGGTTTAAAATCATTCCTCTTTGTCCTATCTCTTCCTGCCCATGTACAAAGTCACTCTCCACTTGGATTGCTAATCCAAATAAATCCCAAATGTGAGGTGAGGCCTGGCTGTGTCATGCTCAGGGCTCAGGATTGCTGCCACAGTGGAATCGCTGCTCTGGGGCCCTGGAAAATCACAGTCAGTGCTCTCCACAGGGATGCTGGGCAGATGATATCTGCTGTCCTGGCCAGGCTGGAGACACGTGCCTGGAACTATGGAACATTCTGCCTGTGCCAGGGAAGAAGCCAGTGCCAGGGAACATGGGTGGGCACTGAAGCTCAGCCCTTGTGCAAAGGGACAGATGGAAAGGTCCAGTTGTCAACATAAGGGTTGGTTCCCGGCCAACCTCATCCCTGGGGCCCAGGGAGAACCACAACATGGGAAATCTGGGGGCACTCCAGGACCATTTCCACTCAAGACAACCACCACACCCAACCGTTTGCAGGCTGCCATGGCCAACCCAGGGACCCTCCCTCTCCACTCCAGACCCTGCTTCCCCCTCTCAGTGAACACCCCTGCCCTGCTGGGTTTACTCTGGGGATGTGAAACACCCTGAGCCTTCACATCCCAGCCAGCCTTTGGGTCCTGCAGGGGTTCTGCTGCCAGCCCTGCACCCCCATACCTGGGCTCTCCCCTGTCCTCTCACTGGGCTCCCAGCAGTGGCACGTTTTGGCAGCATCCCCACTCAATTCGCTGTTCCCAGAGCAGACACGCTCCAGTGCCATCAGCAGAACAAATCTTCACCCAGCTGAGAAAAATTAGGTTTGTTTCAACACAAAGCCAAAAGGAGGCAAATATGTCTCAGCATCCCACGGTTCATTTCTTGTTTGTGTGATGTTTGGAAGGAAATTTTCACGGTCCCCAGGTCGCTGTTCAATTTCTTCATCTGCAAAACCCGAAGACCAGTGTTGATGGAGGCAGTAGAACAACCCAGGTGCAGAGCAGAACAGCTCTGGTTTTTCAGCCTTCCCACACAGCCTCCAGGGTATTTGATGTCCACATCAATTTTCTAAATTACAAACGTTTTCTTTTCATCAGAACTCTCCCGCTCTGCTCACAGAGAGCCTGGCTCATGTCTGTGAGTCGTGCCCAGGGCAGCTCCCGAAGGATGAAAGATGCAGCATGGTATCTGTTCCCAGACTGTGCCAGGAGCAGGCGCTTCCAAAGTGGGTGTTTGCAGCCCCAAATAGCTGCTCTGCAGTTGTCTGCTTGGTCAGAATCCACTGCCACACACACCCGGGATATGGCACTGATGCCAGGTTGTTCCCTCTCCCTACAGTTCACCCCTTGACCCTTCCCTGTCACTGACAGCCCCTCTGGCTGCTGGGGACAGCACTGGCAGTGACCCCACCCCCCTCCTGGCTGCTGTCTGCAGCTCTGGCTGCTGCTCACTGAGAAATGAAGGGATAGCACCAGGGGCGAATGGTTTTAACTTCAGTGCTGGATGGTGTTCACCTGCAGGTCACAGAGCCCTTTGTGGAAAAGGGAAGGACAGCACAGCAAGGCTTAAGCAGCCCAGGAGGTAGAGACACTGGTCACTTGGACTGCAGTGTTCCTTGGGCTTTGGTCATCCTTGTGACTCACTTCCAGCTCAGGAGACTCTGTGATTCAAAGATCTACCTTTGCTGAGAAGAGCCTGACCAAAGAGGACAGAGAGGAACAGCTCAAAAATACCAGGAAATATCACATTGTAAACTTGTACAGAAGTAGAGCTGGGGCCCAAAAGAAGTGTGAGAGTAGGAGAGCTTCTTGGTCCTCCAAAGATCTCACTGAGAAAAGAACTTTGCACCCAAAAAATTCCCTTCTCCACAGGGAGATGGAGATATGGGCATAGTCACTGCTGGGGAATCTGCTGCTGCTCTCATGTGCCTCTCACAGCAGCTTATTATTCTCATTATTCAAAATAAGGCTTTTATTTCGAATCAGAATATGTCTGGCTTAGTTTTCCACTCATTCCAATTCATCCTTCTCAAGGGCGTTAAACAATCCTCAGCTTCAGATGTTTTCTCCTGGGACTTCCACAATGAAGATGCCTCTAGAGCTCTTTAAAAATTAATGTTTGGTGCCCTGTAGAAAACAAGTGTTTTCTCCAGCACTGGAATAATGTCTGCTCTCTTTCCCTCTTCCCCAGAACTTTTTGCTGGTTTTTTTTAAACACTGATCCCCAAAACAAATCTGGAGAGGGACTTTGGACAAGAACCTGGAGGAGCAGGACAAGGGGAATGGCTTCCCACTGCCAGAGGGCAGAGTTAGATGGGATATTGGGAAAGAATTCCTGGCTGAGAGGGTGGGCAGGCCCTGGCACAGGTTGGGCAGAGAAGCTGTGGCTGCCCCTGGATCCCTGGGAGTGTCCCAGGCCAGGCTGGACGAGGCTTGGAGCAGCCTGGGCTGGTGGGAGGTGTCCCTGCCCATGGCAGGGGGTGACACTGGGTGGCGTTTAAGGTCCTTCCCAATTCAAAGCAGTCTGTGATTCTAAGACAGAATACAGTCTCTTAGGTACCCTCCAGCCCCAAGAGGCTGCTCTGAAGCAGCCCCTGTTGGACAGCTACAAATTGCTGAAACAGACCTCTGGAAGCAGGTGGAGGATCAGAGGTGAGACAGGTAAGTCTTACAGGTCTTGAACACATGTGATACAACCTAACCCATGACAACCACTCACAGCCACAGAACTGTGGAGCAATCTAGACTGGACAGGACCCTGAGATGTCTCTGGTCCCACCACCTGTGCAGAGTAGGGTCAACCAACAGCTTGAGTCCCAAAATTCTCCAAAGATGGAGCTCATGAGCTCTTCAGGAAACCTGCTCCAGTCCCTGCTCTGGGTCCATAAATCAGTCAGCCCTGTCTGGGGTCAGCCAGCCCCTGCTCCAAGGGACAGGTGAAGGCACCCGGGGTGGTACCAGGGCATCCTCCTCAACAGGGAGAGTCTGTTATCCTTTTCTCTCCAGCTCTCTTTGCCTCTCTCCATCCCCACTCCAACTCAAAACATTAGTCATGTTTGAACAAACAGAAAATTCGCACTTTGTTCCTGTTGCATCTGATAATTCATTTTGTCCAGGGCAAGCTGGGATTCCAAGCAGATGCTCCAGACTCCTCCGTTGCTCTAATGCAGAGGGAACTCTCCAGATGGTGCTCACGATCCAAAGATGTCCATGACTGAAATCAGGGTTTTGTTCCTCTTGACTCACCCAACAAGTAGAGGGATATTTCATGCCAGAAATGCTAAACCATGTAAAGAAAGCTCTCCCTTTCCTACCCCAGGCCAGGGGAAAGGTCACGCTGAATAAGCCAAGGTAGTATCCCACAGTTCACCTGAAGTTACCTGGTGGCCTCCCATCCCCCCAGCAGACACTCAAGGAGTTTGTCATGGTTTCCAGCAGTTCCTGGGACAAAAGGCTTGTTTCTCGCAGCAAAGGACTCCTGTGATCACCCACTTTCACCCCTCCACCTGTAAGGTGCTCTGCTTTCGCTTTCATTCAAAGGGGATGAGGAGCCCTCATCTGCTGCAGCCCAGCAAAGTTGGATCTGGGTGCTGGTTCCTCCTGATTTTCCCCTGCCCTTGTCTCATCACCACTGGGGCAGTGGGAGAGGTGTCCCAGGGGTACTGGGCAGCTCTGGCATGTGCTGAGGGAAGGAGCAGGACCTCTCCTAGAAGCCAGCACGACTCCAACCTACTGTCCCATTTCCTCCCCATTCATGTCTGGAAAAGTGGCCCTGGTGAAGGATTCAGAAACAAGCTGAGGGACACGTGGCCCTGTGCTGCCCACCATCATCCCTCCCTGGCTGCTCCTGGGACACACCAGAACCCTCACACGGGGGGCAAATGTCCCCCCAAGTGCCCCCACCAAAACTCTCCCTCCCTTAGAGCCCCGAGTTTCCCTGGATCCCCACTGGGTCTGGGCCCCTTGGCTGGTGCAGCCCTTGCCCCCCTCCTGGGAGGGTGACTCTGCACTCACCTCGATTCAATCTGTGCCTTTGCAGCAGCTAAAAACCTGATTAGCAATGATTTTATACTTGTTTCTGCACAACTGATACCAATCACGTAACAGCAGACCCAGCATCCAGCCAATCCCTGCAGAACCTTCCCGGGAATGTATGGAAAATGAGATAAGTATTGAAGTGAGACTTTGCAGTTGGCCAAACACCACTAACAGCTGCTTTACTTATCATTTATTTATTTGTTTGTGTGACATAATGAGCTCTACATCATAATATTGTGACAATAAAAAATAGGTTGCATCCAGCCTTGGGGTAACTTTAATCAGCATTGGGGTAACTTTATCACCCCATTTGGAGTCACTGGAAAATGAAATGTCATGACTCCACAGAAGCCAAGAGCCCAAATGAACCCTTATTGCCACTAATGATATTCCTGCCCTTTTACACTTTATTGATCGTCTCATATTCACTTTGCCATTTTTTTAATTTGGATCTAAAGGCAAATGAAGCCGTTTCAGATTTCTCTGATAATCCCATTTCTCTATTAAATTTAAGCCCATAAACTTCTGTTTTTCCTGACTTAAGTCAGAAACTTTTTTTCTCCACTGGTTTGGCTGAGCCAGGGGACACCTGAGGAAGACTCTCAGGCCTGGTGGCTCCTCCACCTGCTCCTCCAGACCCCCCAGGCATGTTACCCAGATCTGCTGATCTCCACAACTCCTAGTGAAGCTGCCTATTCTTTGGGATGTGACATTGGGAATGGGGGGACACAGATCCCTGGAACACCCCTGTGGGGTTCTCCCAGACCCAAGTGCCTTCAGGGAGCACCTGCCTCTTCCCATTCCATGGGGACAACCCCCAGCTCAAACAAAGACATTTGTATTCTGAGATAACAGACTCACACACACATTTTATGCACGTCTTTAATGTTTTCTACTTCACAACCCCCTCAATAGCCCCTCACTGTTCAGAAATGGCATTTTTGTTTGCAATGGTCATGGTTGTACAGATACCCAACCGGACCCTGTGGGAACCCCAGGGACATGGGAACAGCAGTAACCCATCACCTGGCTCCTGCTGTCCTTATGAGTGGTCTCACAGCAGCACACCCGGGCACCCACCCTGCCCCTCTGTGACAGAGCTGGGGGGCAGATGTTGGTGTTGGCTGAACACACATATCTTAAAAACCATCATAGACTCACACAATGCTTCTATGACCATCAACCACCACTCTGTGATCACCCAAACATTCCTATCTGCTCCACGTTTGCCCGGTCCCCATTGTCTTCCATCCATTTCCCTCTTTCTAAAGCCCCATTTCACTTTCCTCACCTGTGCACTAGCCTGGCTGCCTGGCCCTCCCTGCCTGGCTATGCCCTGCCAGCCCCACGCCCCAGCCTGAACAGGTGAGCCCCCTGCTCCCAGAGCCACCTGGTCCCCATCATACGTGGTGGGCTTGTGCATGGGCAGCACCAAGACGTAGAGGTTGGCCAAGGTGATGAGGGCTGGTTGAAGCATTGCACGAGCACAGGGAAGAAGTCTGGCACATAAAACATGGCCATGACACAGAGGTGGGAGCCATGGGTGTGCAGCACCCAGAGGCACCTCAGGATCAGCACGTGGGAGACAGCAATGAGCACAGCAGCCAGGAGGACACCGGCAGCCACCCAGTACCAGATGTGGAGGGAGGTGTTGGCTCAGACCAGGCAGGCCATGCTGATGTGCTTACAGTAGATTGTGGGGCATCACGTTGTGCCCATAGTAGGGGCAGATGCTCGAGGAGGAAGATGTCAAGGAACATGATGCAGGAGCTCTGGATCGGAGCCACCACACCGACCTTCCCCACAGCAGAGCACGCCAGGATGGCCGAGTTCCACAGCAGGTCTCACATGGCCACATAGTGATCAAAGGCCATCACCACTAAAACCACCGATTCTGCCACAGAAATCAAAATAGAGGGAGAACATCTGCGCCAGGCAGGTGCAGGAGGAGGTGTGGGTGGACAGCAACCAGAGGATGCCAAGGGTTTTGGGCACAGTGGCAGTGGACAGCAGCAGGTCACACACAAGGCCAGCAGGCACAGGAACAGGTACATGGGCTCATGGAGGCTGCACTCCCTCCCAACGGTGACCAGCACAACCAAGGTCACCACTAACCCATGTCCCCAGTTGCCACATCCATATAACTGTTAAACCCTCCCAGGGATGTGACTCCATCACTGCCCTGGGCAGCCTCTTCCAGGGCCAGACAGCCCTTTCTATGAAGGAATTTTCCCAAAATCCAACCTGACCCTCCACTGGTACAGCTTGAGGCTGTTTTCATCTCATCCTGTCCCTGTTCTCTGGGAGCAGAGCCCAACCCCCCCCCAGCTCCGCCCTCCTGGCAGGGACTTGCAGAGCCAGAAGGTCCCCCCTGAGCCTCCTTTTCTCCAGGCTGAGCCCTCCAACTCCTTCGGCCACTCTTGGTGCTCCAGCCCCTTCCCCAGTACTGTTCCTTCCCCAGACACACTCCAGATTTCCTCCAGATACACAAAGAGACAAAGCTGGAAGTCCTCAGCAGCAGGGCACTGTCACAATGTCCAGGGTCTAACAGGGGATTCCTCATCCCAGGTGGAGGGATCAGGTGTGTCAGGAGCTGCCACTGTGTGCACTCTATCTGTAGAGCACAGACCAAGGCTCTGGGCTGCTGCTGGATCACCAGGAGCTGTGGAGCCAGTGCAAAATAAAGAACGAAATTCTCTGAGCTTCCTGGCACTGGAGACTTAGGGAATGTGGAAAATATACAGCACATTCTGCACTAGCTCCCTGCAGCCCTCTCTAAGTGTTAGAGGAGCACAAACCCATCCGTCTCTAAGGGAAATCCCTTCACATCCACCAGATCTGGAGGAACTGAGCAGGAGCAGGGTGCTGCTTCCATCCCCTTGAGAAATACAACACTGCCAGTGCTCTCCTGGCACAGCTCGTGCCAGGAGTTTGGGCTCACACAGCTGGAACTGCTGCCAAGGATAGTCATGTACCTCTGGCGGTGTCACTCAACAAATCCTGCAGGGACCCCAGCACATCCCATCTCTAATCCACTTCTATCTCATCACAGCTGGCTGAAACAACAGTGCTGTGACCCAGCCCTGTGTGTCACCCACCTCCTGTGCCGTCACCTCCTGTGCCAGCCATGGAACAGACCCAGCCAGGGTCTTTAAGACCAGTCCAGGAGGGCCCTGGGGCACTGCAGGGCACAGGTGATTGTGCTCACACTTGACACAGGTGGCAAAGGGCACCAGGGACGTCACTGGTTTTTCCCTTGGGCATTTCCTACTACTGGACTAGTTGGGTGGGGATTGTACAAGCCCTGTAGACCTTCAGGCTGTCCCTGAAGGAGCCTCAGTGAGTCTTCACCACCCCATCACTCATCACCCTCACCTCTGCACGGTTCCTTGCCTGGTCCTGGATCTCAAAGTGATTCACAGGGCTGTGCCTGGACCAGCCTGGGTAGGCAGGGACCTGACTACCAGGTGTGAGCTTTACCCCTGTCCTTGCCTCAGTCTGGAAGTGTTTTGGGATCAGGAACTGTTTTAACCTTTTTGGGAACCATGATGGAGAGGAATCTGGGAGCTCCAAGCTAGAGATCAGCAAATATTCCTGCTACATTCTAGATGATTTTGTCCCCATTTCTGATTTTATTAGACTCCTGTTCCTCCACTAGAAACCTGCAGAGACTCTGAGCAGGCTGTACAGGGAGAGCTTCCCTATTGTCACAACTGTTCAGGGACTTGTCAGGGACCTTTGGAGACCAGCAGGAACCTCTAATTCCTGAGAGCAAGCTAGTCAACTAAAACCTCCCCCTGAATGCTGAGTTACCATTTTGTTTCAGACAGAACAGTTCAAGGAGGTGCTATGCTGCTTATTATCTCCCTGTTTGTGTGCAGTGGGGATTTTATTGAATTAGCATTTTATTAAATCAGCATTTGATAGAATCATCTCATTCCATCCCCCTGCCATGGGCAGGACACCTTCCACTAGACCAGGTTGCTCCAAGCTCCATCCAACCTGGTCACGAACACTTCCAGGATGGGGCATCCTGATCCATGAGCTGTCAGTTGGCTCCTCACCTACCCCCGGTGAGCTCCACACATCCAGCCAGCCACTGACACAGAGGGTGATCCCCCTCCTCCTCTCCGCTGCCTGCCCTTCCCAGATCCACCATTCTGCCATTTGCCAAGACATTATGATGACAGAAGTGAGAGGAACTGAAATCATGAAGCTTTGCAGCTTTAAGTCATTGCCCCAAGAGCTCTGCAGATGAAGGACAGTTAACAAAACACCACTGTCCATGAACAGCAAAAAAAACAAGTGGAAATGGGATACTTGAACCCCGCACACTCGAGGCTTTGTCCATGATGAAAGCCAAGCTTGTCCCTGTCCATGCAGCAAAGCAATCACACGCTGGAGAGTGTTTTCCTTTCAAACATAGGCTGAGAGCTTGACTCAGCACAAAGCTGAGGCTCCATCTCGACTCCAGGCACAGACTCAGCTCCTTCTCTGTGCACAAAACCATTCATTGAGGACAGAGGTTTCTCAGCGACTTCCACTTATGTCCCAAAGCTTTTTGAGATTTCATTTACCTTTTACAAAATGCCAGTTGAAATTAGAGAATCATGGGATCATGGAATGGTTGGGGATGGGAGGGATCTTAAACTCATGTCATGCCAATCCCCTTCCATGGGCAGGGGACCTTCTTCCTTCCTTCACCTACCCCTTCAAGGAAAGGGTCCTTGCACTCCAAACACACTTACAAAAAGCATCAACTGAGCTAAAAACAGAATGGGTGTCTTCAGATTTGGAGAAAAAGTACGAAGTGCAGGAGCTGCAGTTTCCCACCTCGTGTGAGTTATTAAGCTGACATTTTAACCACACTGAAATATAAATCTCCCTGCTCAGCTGGCTAATGCCCCATTAGGCACGGCCCCCTGGCCAGGAATGGACCAGCTGGTGATTCATTGACTCAGGGACATGTCCCTGGGCAGTTTGCTCCTGACCCAGCCACCACATCCACCCAGGAAACAGACCAGAGAGTTTAAAACTGCCTCCTCCAGGGTATAAAATCACCCTGCGAAACCCCAAGGAGCAGATGGGTCCATAGAATCACAGAATCATGGAATCCCAGACTGGTTTGAGTTGGAAGGGACCTTAAAGTTCATCCAGTGCCACCCCGTGCCATGGGCAGGGACACCTCCCACCAGCCCAGGATGCTCCAAGCCCCGTCCAGCCTGGCCTGGGACACTCCCAGGGATCCAGGGGCAGCCACAGCTTCTCTGCCCAACCTGAGCCAGGGCCTGCCCACCCTCCCAGTCAGCAATTCCTTCCCAGTATCCCATCTAACCCTGTTCTTGGGCAGTTGGAAGCCCCTTCCCCTTGTCCTGTCACTCCAGGCCCTTGTAAATAGTGTCTCTCCATGGATCTCCTCACCTGGTGAAATGACATCAGCCCATCCCAGCCAAGCTTTGTGCTGAGATCCAGGTGAAAAATCACAGAATCACAGATTGGTTTGTGTTGGGAGGGACCTTAAAGCACATTCCTGTTCCACCCCCTGCCATGGGCAGGGACACCTTCCACCAGAACAGGTTTCTCCAAACCCCATATATTGATCAACTCAGGTGGCAGCTCAATTGTTCTCAGAGCTGCTGACAGCAACACACTCTCCTGGCACATTTTCCTTCTCACAGTTCCCTTTCCTATCAGAAATCATGCAGCTGCTCTGAGCAAACACTCTTTCTTTTGCTAAGAAAGCCAATGCACACACAAATGTTCTGAGGACATTAAAAAAACCCAATGACATGAGCAGCTTTTGTACTCAGCTCCGTTATCTCCACTGGGAGACAAACAGCCTTTGATGAACAGACTTTCATTTCCCCCAGGCCCATCTCAGGGTGCCACCTTTGATCAAATCAGAAGAAAATAAAACAAGGAAATGAAGAAATGTGTTGAGAGAGTTAGGAACATTTGGGAGTTTTGATCTGAAACCATGAATCTCTCTCTTTCCCTTTTTCTTTGAAGCTGTTACTGGGATGGCTGGATCTGAGGAGGGTTGGGTTGCTGTGTTGGAGTCACCTCCTGCGTCATTCAGGTGTGAACACCACTGGTACCAGGGAGCAACTGCTCTCCATCAGGGAAGGTGGGTCTGATCAGCCCCACTCAGTGTCATCCACCAGCTACTGTCCCAATGCAGGACACGGCATTCCATGGAGCCCAAATCCAGGGAGAGCCATTCCCCATCATCTCAGGCTCACCAGCCCTTCCAAAGGAGCCACCTCTGAGGTCCAGATGTGCAGCAGTGGCTTCCCCACCATGAACAAGTCTGAAAGGGCTTTGCAGCCCAGTTGGGCTGCGGGACTGACGAGTGCCGTCTGCCCTCCCTGTCAGGGCAAAAGGGCATTCAGCAGAAATGGCTGCTCTGCTCCATCTCATGTCCATTGACAGAAACACACCAGACCCTTCATCAGGTCTCACAGGTGACACTGGGTCAGAGCATCCTGCTCCTAGCATCACCGGGAGATCTGGGCTGTGGAGCCTCCTGAGCTGGAGCAGGGACACTCCCCCATGGGGCAGAGGAGACGGAGAACGCGCTCCCGGATCTGCCTGGTCCTCACCCCATAGACAATGGGATTGAGCATAGGAGGGACCACGACGTAGAGGTTGGCCAGGAGGATGTGGATGTGGCTTGGGATGTGGTGGCCGAAGCGATGCGTGAGGAAGGAGAAGAAGGCCGGCACGTAGAACATGAGGATCACGCAGAGGTGGGAGCCACAGGTGCTCAGGGTTTTGAGCCGAGCCTCGGGGGACGGGAGCCGGAACACCGCCCTGAGGATGAGCGCGTACGAGACAGCGATGAGCATGACGTCCAGCCCCGAGGAGAGCAGCGCCGTCGTCAGCCCGTACCACACGTTGGCTCTGATGTCAGCACAGGCCAGGCGGGCGATGCCCATGTGCTCGCAGTAGGTGTGGGGCATCACGTTGTGACCGCAGTAGGGCAGCCGCTTCAGCAGGAAGATGGGGGGGAACATGATGCAGAAGCCCCGGCCGACAGCGGTCAGAGCGACCTTCCCGATCACCGAGGGCGTCAGGATGGCCGGGTAGCGCAGCGGGTCACACACGGCCACGTAGCGGTCGAAGGCCATGGCCAGCAGGACAGAGGACTCCACAATGAAGCTGAAGTGGGTGAAGAACATCTGCGTGATGCAGGCATCAAAGGAAATCTCCCTGGCGCTGAACCAGAAGATGGCCAGCATTTTGGGCACTGTGGTGGTGGACAGCATGAGGTCAGAGACAGCCAGCATGGCGAGGAAGAGGTGCATGGGCTCGTGGAGGCTCCGGTCTGTGCCGATGACAAAGAGAAGGACCGAGTTGCTGAGCACTGCAGTGAGGTACATTAGGCAGAAGGGGACGGAGATCCAGATGTGGGACTCCTCCATGCCTGGGATGCCCGTCAGGACGAAGGTGATGGGGTCAAAGCTGCTTTCATTGAGCTCATACATGGTGTTTCTGTGCTCAGTCTCAGCCAGGCTCAGCTCTGGGCGGGAAAGAGAAGGGACAAATGAAGCCTGGTGAGCCTGGATTTGCCCACAACCCCCTACAGATGTTACAAATCCAGGCACAAGGCACCTGCCTTCCATCCTGAAGAGGTCCCTCTCTGTGTTTTGCTGTACGAAGGACTCTGTTCTCTAACTGTGTCTCTAAGGAACTTCTCTGTCCCTCCATTGCCACCACAAACCAGGTCAGGCCTTTTCCTAGCTCAGCTTTATGCACTGCCAAAAAGAATCTTGTAAAAGCCACAAAAATAGTCATAAAAGTCACCATCAGCCTTGTTGTGGTCAGTGGTTCCACCTGTGAGCACAGAGCCATGTCTCTTGTGGGACCACGTGTTCCCCCAGGGAGGTGAAATGACACAGTTCCTCACTCTGCTCAGATCAGTAACTGATTAATCTCCAAGAGCTCCTTGGAGAACAAACCACAAAAACAGGAATAAATCCTGCCCCAGTACCAAAGCTGGGAAGTGTCTGCCATGTGGCTGACACCCAACTGCACCTCTGAGGGCTGTGGCCATCACTGACACTTCTCTCTTGGGGCCCCTTTAGGCACTGGAAGGGACTTTAAGGTCTCTCCAGAGCCTTCTCTTCTCCAGACTGCACACCCTGAGCTCTCCCAGCCTGGCTCCAGCAGAAAGGCTCCAGCCCTTTCTTTTCCTGCCTTTTCCTTCCTTGCTTTTCTGATCCTTCATAAAGAAAGGCAAAAATATTGTGGGCTGCAGTGATCCTTGGATAAAGAAATGCTGACCCAAAGCAGAAATATCCCAGAGATACCCCGAGTGCAGAATTCTGCACTGATGCTCAGCCCATGGCACCGTCCCAGTCTCTGAGCTCAGTTATCCCAGTTCCTGAAGTGCCAGGACAGCCTAAGCTCGGAGCTGGGATCACCAGCCTGGAGCTGGGATCACCATCCTGGGGCTGGGATCACCTTCCTGGGGCTGGGATCTCAGAGCTGGGATCTCAAAGCCTCTGACCAGGGAGCACCGTCTCATGACTGATCAGCCTGCGGGTATTTTTGCAGATTTGGATAATGCAAGCAAGCCGGGCTGCAAGTCCTCCGCAGAGACTTTACCACGAGAGGGGCTTTGAAGCGAAGGAGTACCACAGAACTGCTGGGTTTATGTGCTTTGCCTCCATTTTACCCCCGCCATCGCCCATGTAAGCTCCATCACACGCTAGAAAAACTCCAGGCCAGGGCTGGGATGGAGGAAAACCGGTTGGATTCAGACCAAAGCTAAACCTTCCCTGTCTGCAGCTTGGTGTACTTTCTTTGCAAACAGCAGGTACTCGAGTCAGACGTGTTTGCATTTCTAAGCACTTCCATTAAGGAGGACTCTCGGTCTCCCTGAACCCAAAGTCCATTGAAAACATCGTTCGGTACAGAAAAGACCTTCAGCTCACCGCAAATATTTATCCAGTCGCCTCTTCCACTTGCAAACCCACGTCACCCAGGTGAATCGAGCCAGGCTGGGTCTAGAACTGGGGATTAAATCCGCCTGGGATGGTTCCCAGGCTCCAGTGCCAGCCGGTGTGACTCCGTGTGAGCTGCAAAGCAGTTCAGCAAGACCTTCCATCCATCCCCACTTCCCAGCCCGTGGAAATCTCTTCCTCTCACACGCCACTTTCCTTCCCTTCAGTCTTTCCAAAGAGAATCACTGCCCCAGATCCCAGCGTTTGATGTAAAATGACTCACCAAGGGCCAGCCCCAGGCTGGGAAGATGAACCGCAGCCCCGGGCGGTGCAGAGCTCGGGGGAGCCCAAATCCCCGCTGTGCTCCCAGGGCTGTTGGTGTCCGTCCTTCCCTCCCCCGGATCATCAGCCCCCGCACCCGGGGAGCTCTAAAGTGCCGGTGCATTAACCATTAACAGCAGTTAACACTCCCGGATGAGGCATTTCCTGCTTTTCCAGCATTTGCATCGCCAGCGATGCTTCCCTCTCCCCGCCGGGCTCCCGGCCGCGGTGCGGACCGTGCGAGCGCTCCCGGGAGAAGGAACATCCCGGGTGTCGGGGAGCCCTTTATCTGCGAGGGATCGAAACTGCCTCGTTCCACTCCTGGTACCCTCCCCAAACAACCCCCTCGTGCCAGACGGGAGGGGAACCTTCTGCCACCCGACCCCGGCGATGATCTACGATCATAGGTATGATCTGAAGATCATCGGTCAAATCAACAGGCTACAAAATCATGATTTGGGAGAGATTCTTCCCTGTGAGGGTGGGCAGGCCCTGGCACAGGTTGCCCAGAGAAGCTGTGGCTCCCCCATCCCTGGAAATGTTCAAGGGCAGGTTGGACGGGGCTTGGAGTAACCTGCGATAGTGAAAGGTATCCCTGCACTGGGCGGGCTTTTAAGTCCCTTCCCACCCAAATCATTTTGGGGTTCCGAGTTTAATTTGGTTTAAGTGCATATGGAAGATCCAGTTGTGTTCACTTCCCAAGCTTCTCCCTAGGGAAACAACACTCCAACTTACATCCTCTGTCACATATTTTCTAAAAAACACAGATCAAAAGCCAAGGGTGACCTTGCCAGCCATGAATGGGAATTGTATTTATTCTGGAATGGTTGGGCAGGTCATTTATTTCAGCTCTTCCAAACATTTTGCTACCTAAAGTATGTCTAACCAAGTGCGAGAGTAACCTCCTTGTACAGAGCAATGGGAATACCTTTCCCTGCCATGGAAGATTATTTCATGTGAAACACTCGGGGTTTTTTAGTATTCCCATTTTTTCCCTGAAATCTGATTTGACAGATTATGGAGCGAGGGAGGACACAACCACCTCTCACTCCCTGGCAAAGCAACGTCTCCTCCAGACATTCCCCCCTCTAAATTTGCTTTATTTCCCATTTCCTACAATCTCGTGTCACCACGGGGCAGGAGCAGCAGGAAGAAGAATGTCCCCTCACAGCCTGAGTTCCGACCTGCTCCCTTGGTTGTGACGCTTCGCTGCACTTGGCTGCAGCCCCACTAACACTGAATTAATGTGATTTTCACCCAGTTCTTAATAGAATGGTTACATTTTTTCCTCAGCAGGACCTGCAGTGCCTGCAGCAACAGGGGAATTCAAAGAGAAGGTAGAAAAAAATGGACTTCTGTCCGTGAACTGGTTCCTGATTAAACCCCAGTGATGTGGACAGGGAGAGGGACAGAGGCACCCACAGGGTGGGGACAGAAGACAAGGGATTATGCAGGGGGAGGGATCACTGCAGGCACTGCACCCTGAGTTCCTCAGCCCCCTGAACCCGGGTACCACCATGAGGGTGGTGAGGCCCTGGTACTGGTTGCCCAGAGAAGCTGCCCCATCCCTGGAAATGTCCAAGGCCAGGCTGAATGGGGCTTGGAGCAACCTAGAATGGTGGGAGGTGTCCCTGTCCATAGCAAGGGGTAGAACTGGATGAGCTTTAAGGCCCCTTCCAACCCAGCCCAGTCTGGGATTCTATGATTCTGTTATTGTGTGGCCTCTAAGATTAGGTCCAAGAAGTACTGTCAGAAAAGGCAATGCTGAGCAATGCCTTGCCCCTCAGCAATGCTGGTGGCAGCCTTGGCTCCTCCATCCCCATCCCTCCACGGCCCTTTTCCCTGGAACACATCTCCCTCCTCCCCCAGAGACAGGGAGTGCCTCCCCATGGCTCCTGGGGTAAGAAGGCAGCAGGACAGGGAGGTCCTGGTCTTGCAGAAGGATCTGGAATCCAGAAAAGATAACAACTCCCTGACAAGGCACCATCACGCCCACAGCAGCCATGGAAATGTTCAACAGGAGCCAGGCAAAGAATTAGCACATTAAAACATTGGTATTGTCTCTCCTCTGATGCCTTGTGCATCTCAAAGTGCAACATTTGGAATGGACTCACTTCACT
Organism: Scytalopus superciliaris; assembly: GCA_013400415.1. Classification (NCBI taxonomy): domain Eukaryota; kingdom Metazoa; phylum Chordata; class Aves; order Passeriformes; family Rhinocryptidae; genus Scytalopus; species Scytalopus superciliaris. The sequence continues at coordinate 32,461 of VXBX01003242.1, read as the reverse complement.
TTGGCTTCAGGAAGGGATTTGAATGATGCTCTGAGCTCTCCCAGGTGAGAGCTGGGGTCCCTTCAGGATGGGCAGTAGTCGTCCCACATCTCTGCTGCCAGCACTGAGCCACTGTGTCCTGGCCAAGGGGGAGCTGCACAGGAGAACTGTTCAGTTGAAGCTTTGCCTCAATGACCTTGGAGGTCTTTTCCAAGATTAGTGATTCAGTGATTCTACAGAATGTAGGGACTGTGCTGCTGCTGCACCCCAGACATTGGGCTTGTACAGGGAGCTCTGGGTTTCCTCCCCACTGAGGACACTTTCCACCTGAGGCTGGTTTCCAGCTCCCTCCCTGCATCCCGTGCCATGGACACCCCCAGGGTCAACTCCCAGAGACACCCAGTGCAGCCCCAGCCCTGCCCCACCACGTGTCACATCCCATCCCACACCAGCACCTGTACCCAGAGACTTTGGGGGTCAGGAGCCTCTGTGGGATGCAGTGGAACCCTTGGGGGGTCCCCAGCATCGCTGGGGCTGAGTGGAGCTCAGGAGCAAGGATGGAGTCCCAGAAACAGGGGGTGTCACTGGGAGGAGCAGGATGTGGGGGATGCCTCTGCTGTCCCTGGAGCTGGAGGGACCTTCCTGGGGCTGGTGTGAGGAAGAGGAGCCTGGGGAGCTCCTTGGGGTGTTCCAGCCTGCACAGGGGAGGTGAGACACTGTCAGCACCACTGGTGTGTGACTGGAGAAACGCTGAGATTTGGGAGGCTGACTCTAGAGGTACCTGTGAGACAAGAAATGGGAGGTCCACAGGGCTCCTGGTGGCATTGCCCAGTGGCCCGGGGAGGTGGGTGCCAGAGGCCAGACCCCACAGGCATTCGGCAGCTGGGGGACACCAGGAGGGTCCATCCAGATGCTCTGGAGAAGGGTTAGGACTAGGAAGGAGAGGGCAGGGATGCCCTGCAGCCTGGCACAGAGTTGGACACAAGCTCCACTTGTCCTCCAGGATGTGAGAGATGTCCGCAGCATGTCCTGAGGCAGCACCTTACCCAGACTCCATCTCGGGGTAAGGGGCATTTGCACCATGGCTGGGAGCTGGATCTGGCTTCAGCAGAGGTTTAAGGAGAGGTAGATGAAGTGTCCAAGGCCAGGTTGATGGGGTGTGGAGCAGTCTGGTCTAGTGGAAGGTGTCCCTTCCCAGACACCTCCCAACTCAAACCCTTCCAAGATTCACTGCCCCATCCCAGTAAAGAGCTGCTGAGCTGCTCGCCCTCTGGGGCTGATGGTGGCAGGAGTGACATGGACAGACTAACAGCAAGGATGGCACAGCTTGGCACAGCTCAGCACCGATGCACTCCCTGCCCCTCAGCCCTCACCTGCGGCTTTCCCAGGCTGAGCCCCGTGGCTCCTGCCCCAGCTCCAGGCTCCCACAGCTGCTGCTCCATTGTTCCCAGACCTTTTCAAATAATTTTTATTTACTCACAGACCCTTTTCCTCCCAGTGCCTGAAGCAGATGAGGGAGGGATTTTACCCCCAGTCCATGGTGCACCTGAGCATGGAAAGTGGGAGTTGACTGGCCTGGATGTGCCCCTCTGGGGTAGCTCAGCCCAGCCAGGCCGACTCTGGGCTGATGATGCTCCTGAGTTTGAAGTCTCTTTTTTTTTCCCATGGTGAGCCAAGCACCTGCCTACAGGTGTGCAGCTTCCCTGGGTGAGCGCTCCAGTACATGAGGGAGTGTCCACCATTTCCATGGGAAACAGAAGGTTCTCCTGTGCTGGGAGCACTGCGGCAGATGGTCCCTGGTGTGGAGGCACTGGTGGCTCTGCAAGGAGGGGTGTGAGTGAAGGCCCCCAAAGAATCAGGCCACAGGGGACCCAGAGAGAGCCCCAGTCCCAGGCTGAGGCTGCAGGGCCAGTGTTGGAAAGGGTCTGAGGAGGAAGATGCCGGTGCACAGCCAGCTCTGCCTTGCGCCAGTGGGGTGGTGGGGAGAGGGATGGTGGTCTGGGGGTGTCCCCAGCAGCTCCCACACAGGGCCACACCAGGGTCTGGGCAGGGAGCTGAGCCCCCACCATCAAAGCTGCCCCAGCTGGGGTCTGGTTTACATCAGCTTCCCATGGGATTCCCGGGGTCCTGCTGACACTGAGAGTTTGGGAACCTGCCCCAGCAGCCTGTCTCACAGACTGCCCTGTCACCATCTCCAGCCCCTGTGAGTGCTGCAGGGAGATGCTGTGTGACCCCACGGACATGGGGACCCGGCTGAGCAGAGCTCTGAAGGGAGGGGGCTGGGAATTGTTTGGTTCCCACCGGAATGGTGTCAGAGCAGATACCAGGAGGAAAGGGCAGCAGTGGCTCCCCCAAAAGCCTCCTCTGAGGCTCACTCCTGTCCTCAGCACTGGTCTTTGTCCTTCCCCCTTTCACCCTTAAACCAGAACACTAAACCCCTCCCAAGAGATCAGAGAGCAGCAGAGATCAGCTCCACATGGACCTTGCCTGGTTATTTGCTTTTCTTCTGCTTCTCTTGCAGATTTGGGGATGGTTCACACCAGACATGGGCTCAGGGGGTCTCTCCTGCCTCCATCACTAAAGCCACACCCAGGCTCTGCCATCCCAGGGGACAAAACTGGGACATCCTCCCTTGGATCTTCTCCAGACATACAATGTGAGTTTGTGTTTTGCTCCTCACCCGCAGAACCTTGGGATATATTTAACCACTAAGTGTTTTCTCCCAGGAAGAAAAGCCCAGGGGTGCAGAACACAATGTCACAGCCCATAATAGCTCCGTGGTGAACACCACACATCTCGAGGTCAAGAGAGCAGGGATGTGGGAATCAACAGCACAGGCATTCAAGAGCTGCTGTTTCTGCTCCCAGAGCATCTTCCCCAGGCAGAGCACCAGCTGTGTACAGCACAGCCAACCTGGGAGTGTCATCCTCTTCTGCATCAAGGCCAGGCCAGGGATGCCCTGGTGTGCAGAGCATAGAATCATGGAACTATGGAGGTTGGAAAAGCCTCTCAGACTGGAGTCCCTCCGTTCTCCCAGCGCTGCCGAGGCCACCACTCACCCATGTCCCCAAGTGCCACATCCCCACAGCTGTTAAATCCCTCCAGGGACAGGGACTCCACCAATTTTCCCAAGATCCAACCTAAACCTCCCCTGTTGCAAACTCAGGCCCTGTGTCTGTTTCCCCGCCTGTGCAGGGCAGTCTGAGTCCTGCACTGCTGCTCTCCTCTGCTTCCCACTTGGGAACAGCTGGGGGTGCAGCTGGGATGGTCCCAGCTCCACACTGTAACACCTCCACAATCCCCCTACTTCTTGTCACTCCAGGAATAGAATATGATGGCAGATTCCCAGTGGGGAAGGATGAGGATGCTGAGGGCAGCTGGGACAGGAGCTGGTTGAGGCTGAAACTCCCCAGCTGGAGCTCCACAAACCTGCGGGAATTTCCCCTGTTGCTGCTTTGGAGTTTCCCGTGGGGGCTCCTGCGGGGACAGTGAGGGAGGTGCCAGAGTCCAGTGTGTCCACAGAGCTCCCCTTCCCTGAGAGGGAGTTCCAGAATGGAACATCCCTGGACAAAACTGAAATGGATGGAAACAGTGGCACACTGACCATGTGCTGGTTAAATACTGATTTTACTGAATCATTAAATAATTAAGTAGCTAAGTAATTAAATAATGAATTTGCAGAACAACTAAATAATTAATTGAATAAATAAATAATGAATTTACTGAATAACTAAATAATTAAACAATTAAATAGCTAGGTAATTTAAAAAACTAGATAACTAACTGCCTCGGGCAGGAACTGCAGGCAGTTAATTATCTAGCTACTTAATTATTTCAATTAACTGCCCTCTCCACCCTGAGCCTCAGGGCAGCAGTGTGGGGGTTAGAGAGGCAGCACAAGCAAGAAGACCCCCAGAAGAGATCTGAGGGATGGGCAGAGCTTCAACTGAGCAGTGGCTGCAGGAGCTGTCCCCTGCCGCATGGGACCCTCTGAAAACAGGAACCCCCCAGAATCACTGAGGTTGGAAAAGACCTCCAAGATCATCCAGTCCAACCTTTGACCCATCACCACCTTGTCAAGTACCTTGTGAGCCCACTGAGTTCAGCTGCTCCCCCAGCACTGCCCAGGCCACCACTAACCATGTCCCAAGTCAAGGAGACTATGTGGGGTGACTGCAAGGTGAGGGAGACAAGAAGGTCTAGAGGTACAGCCATGGCAAGGCGAGGAATTCCCATGGGAAAGTCCCTGGAACGCAGCTCCTGGGGAAACACCAGCTTAGCAAGGGATGGATCCACCCCAGCAAATGTCACCATGCCTCAAAAATGGCAAAAAAATTACATAGAATTACATATAATGACATGTAATTACACGCCTGACTCAGGCTGTGGTGACAGCCTTCCCGGTCTGCCTGGGCTAGGGGATGGGCAGCAACTTCCCAGAGCTCAGATAAACAGTAATTCCACCATGGAACCCCCTCCAGCCGCTGGCTCCAGCCTGCCCCAGGCTGAGGGTGGGAGGTCCTGCATGGCACAGAGACTCTCCAGGTGGGACAGGACTCCTGGAGCTGGACCGGGTGCCCTGGGAGTCCCAGAGCACAGAGAGGGGTGAACGTGGGGGCAGGGCTGCTCTGCCCCACCGTAAGGAGAAGCCCCTCAGGGGCCTGGTGGGGTCACAGGAATGTGGCACAGACAAGGACAGAGACCCCAGACATGGAGCAGTCAGACACTGGGGCTGACCTGAGGGACAGGTGGGAGAGGGACATCAAACCTCTGCCTGGGTACCTGGCTGGTGCATCCTGAAGAGCCTGATGGCACCCACAGGTCCCCATGCAGGGACCACGCTGGTTTTCCCTGTACTGTTCTCAAATGAAGGGAATTTTCCAAGCACATCTCCATTTTGGGAAGGTCCTTCCCCCTGCCCTGCTCCTCGGAGGGGCAGAGGGTCGTGGCAGCCCTGGCAGCATCACCCAACTCTGGCAGCCACAGTGCCTGTGCTGGGCACACCAGAGCTGTCCCGTACAGGGGTGTTTCTCTCCCAAAGTCCTGGATCCCTTCCCACCAGGTAGTGCTTGCCAGGATGTTTGGCAGCACCTCCTCTTTGGAGATTCATCCCCCAGCATCCCCGATGCCACTCCTGCACTCCTCTGTGCCCATACCTGTCCCCGAGGGTCCCAGGGTCCTCCCTGCCCCACTCAGGACCCAAAAAGCTCATTTCTGTCACAGGTTGTGTTGAAACATCCATCACTCTATGTCTGATCGCATAAGGATCCTGCAGTACCGCTGGTCCCTGAGCTCTTGGAGCTGGAGCCAAACCACACCCACAGGGCTGGAGAGGGAGCAGGACAAACAGCCTAACCAAACTCGGAGGAAATTATGGGGGAAAAAGGGTGTGAAGGAGACTCTGACTGACCATGGGGCAATGCTGTGGTGTGAGACAGGGCTGGAAAGCAACAGCCCAGGCTGGGAATCTGGGATTTCCTGCTGGGAAGCAGCTCTAGCAGGGATCCCAGCACACTGTCATTGTCACAGGCTGGCAATTAAGAGCCTGGAGGTGAACTTAGGACCACGGTCTCTGTGGGAGCCTGCACCTCTGTGTACACAGGGTCTGGGGGCAGGTTCAAGTGCTGCCCTCAGGGTCCCTTCACTGGAGAACAGAGCTGGAAAGACCCTTGGCTGAAGCCAACATGCTCCATCCCATGGTCTGATAATGAGTGAGGAGCTCACAGGGACCTCAGTCAGCCTTGGCCATCCTGAAGGGCCAAGTCCCTTGTCAGCTGGAGCAGGATGCGGGCTGATGGAAAAACTCCTCGAGGACTTGACCCTGCAAAGTCTTCAGCAGTCCCAGAGAGGTGATGGATGTTGTTCCCAGGAGCCGATGAATGCTGTCCCCAGGAAATGATGGATTTTGTCCCCAGATGACAGACATTGTCTACAGAAGGTGATGGATATTGTCCCCTGTCTGCCTCAGGAAGCATTTAACAATTCTCACAAGGGGGCCTGAAGTGCTCCAATCATGGCATCACAGAATCACGGAATGGTTTGGGTTGGAAGGGACCTTAAAGCTCACCTCATTCCACACCCCCTGCCATGGACAGGTACACCTTTCACTAGACCAGGTTGCTCTGAGCCTGCTCAAGCCCAGCTTTCAAACACCGTGGGAGTTACGAGACTTCCAGCTTTGCAGAATACTGAGCTCCTCAGGTCCTGACGGGCAGCTCTGGACAAGCCACAGGAGTGCAAGCAGATGAGGGGGAGCTCCCCACTGGAGCGCTGGGTGGCACCGGCGCTGGCAGAAGGGGTGAGCAGGGGTTTGGGAGCCAAAGCGTGGGGCAGACTGTCCTCAAGGGACCCTCAGACATGGAATGCAGCATCACTTTGAGGTGCAGGGAGGGAGGGACGCACTCCGTGTGCGTCAGCAGCGCGGCCAAGGGGCCGCAGGGCAGGACGAGGGCACGGGGAAGGTCTCCTGGGAACCCGACAAAGGAGTGATGGCCACGAGACTGCTGGTACCGAGAAAGCCGCAGGGTGAGGCGGGAGCTGCCACACTGTGCCGGCAGAGCCGTGGATTAAATTGAGCTGGTAAATTAAATTCCTCCAGAAATAATGAAACGGCTGGTGCTCCAGCATGGGGAGGTCAGTGATAACTCGCAGCTGCCCGGCGGGGGGGGTGGGGGAACACTACCAGGAACAGGGTGCTTGGTGGCTCAGGGAGCAGAAACTCAGAACTGGAAACACAACCTGGATTTATACACCAGGAATCCTAGAGCCATTTAGGCTGGAATAGCCTCCCCAGCCCATCAAGTCCACCTTGTGCCTGATCCCCACCTCGTCATCCAGCCCAAAGCACTGAGTGCCACATCCAGTCATTCCTTGGACTCCTCCAGGGTTGGAGACTCCACCACCTCCCTGGGCAGCCCCTTCCAAGGCCTGACAACCTTCTCAGTAAAGACATTTTCCCAAACACCTAATTTTTCCTGGAGCTGCTGGAAGAAAGAGCCAACACAGCAGCCACTGTGGGGCTCCATCCCAGGAGAAGAAATCCTCACTGACAGGATGGAGGTGCATGAGGATGTGGAGATGGAAGGTGGTAGCCAAGGCAGACTCCAGATTGGACAGACAAAGCAGGGCAGAGATGAACCCCCACAGCCAAACAGGGGGTGGGAGGAACAAAATGCTGCAGGCCACTCTCTGAAAGAGGAAAATCCATGAAAACTCAGTGGGCAGATGCCAAGTAGGCTGAAAGCTCGGACAAGCAACTGCCTCAGGGGGTCCAAACTAGTCCCAGCCCCTTCCTCAAACAATTCCAGAGCAGGGGGCACAACAGGGAGCTCACAGAGCCAAGGGGTGGTCTTGGTCTTGGGGCAGATGGAGCCTGGAAAGAGCAGATGGTTGAATCCCTGGACCTTTTGGGTTTTCCCCAGCACAAGAAGGACATGGAGCTGCCAGAGCAAGTCCCGAGGAGGCCACGGAGATGGTCCAAGAGCTGGGGGCCCTCTGCTCTGGAGACAGGCTGGGGGAGTTGGAAAAGAGAAGGCTCTGGGGAGACTCAGAGCCCCTTCCAGTGCCTAAAGAGGCTCCAGGAGAGCTGGAGGGGGACTTGGGAAAAGGGATGGAGGGGCAGGACAAGGGGAATGGCTTCTCACTGCCAGAGGGCAGGGATAGATGGGATATTGGGAAGGGATTGATGGCTGGGAAGGTGGGCAGGCCCTGGCACAGGTTGGGGAGAGAAGCTGTGGCTGCCCCTGGATCCCTGGGAGTGTCCCAGGCCAGGCTGGACAGGACTTGGAGCAGCCTGGGCTGGTGGGAGGTGTCCCTGCCCATGGCAGGGGGTGGGAATGGATGAGCACTAAGGTCCCTTCCAACCCTTGAGAAAGTTGGAATCTGGCTGTCCCACCTTGGAATCCTGAGCCCCTCAGATCCACAAAGTCCTCTGTGTTTGGAAGCTTTGGAATGGAAATGGAGGTGCCATGGTCAGCCTGAGGGTGGCACGTGCAGAGAGAGGACAAGGAGTCCCTCCAGCAGCTGGAACAAGTGCAACTGGAGTAACTGAGCTGCCCAATGCAAGAATGGATTCCAAAATTTATCTGACAAACGCCAACCTTGAGAGAGCTGGATGGGGATGAGGTTGAAGCAAACCCTCAATTAACAGAATTGGTGGCACGAGCGGTGTTTGTTCCACTTTGCTGGGGAGTCGGGGGTGGCTGAGGGACACAGCCTGGCCACGGAGCAGCCACTGGCTCCTGGAGCCATGGATCATGCCAGGCTGGCTCACCCTGTGCCAGGGAAGCATCCTGTCCCCACAGTGCCAAGACCTGGGGGCTCCTGCTCCGGAGTGAAGAAGAAAAAAGACAAACTACCCCACTCCTACCCCTGGAAAGAGGTTGGTCCCATGGCTCTGACACTGAGGTTTCCGTGAACTTTTGGCAGGAGGTAAAGCTGAGAAGCCTTGGTAAGGCCAGGAACTGGGGGTCCCCATCCCCAGCTCAGCCCAAGGGAACACAGATCTCTGCCCTTCCCACTGCTGGGAGCTTCTTCCCCAAAAAACCCCAAATCCAGCAGCTCTAAGCATGTCAGGAGGGCTCAGGAAGGGATTAGGAAGGGATTAAGAGGAAATGCTTTTAACACGAGCTGTCCCTGTGACAGAACTGCTGGACACAGCAGGAACATCACTGGGAGCCACAGGTCCCAGCAGGGCTTTGGATGGGGACAGGCCACTCCCAGCTCAGACACCCTGATGAAGTCCCAGTTTAATGCTAAAAAGGGGCTTTTTGGGATAATGCACAGGAGAGGCCCATTAGCCGGATAAATCTGCTTAAGGGAGTGAAGGAGGAGGACTAATCACTCCGGGATGAAGGTTCGGGATAATCTTCTAAGGAGCAAATAATTGGGCATTAAGGTGGGGGGACTGAGGCTCCAAGCAGCCTGTGGATCAGTCCTGGCCCCAGGGGCTTCCATGTGGGAACTGTGGGGACAAACACCATGACCCCCAGTGCCATGGGGCTCCGAGGGTGCCCCTGGATGGGGCTCTGGATCTACCCAGGAACAGGCATTGGAGGCTTGGAGAGTCACAGCCACATGCAGTCCCTACTGCAGGAGCAGTCCCAGTGCCACCAGGGCAGCCCAGGAGAGGTGTCCTGGGAAGGGGAGGAGAAGTGGGGACAAGGAGGATGAGGATAGCTCCTTCCTCAGAAATACAAGGCTGAATGGAGCAGCCTGAGCACTGCTTACCTGGGTCAGACAGCCAGCTAAAGGTATTCCCATCACGGTGCTGGGGTTGGGGCTCACTCCCAGCATCCCCAGTGCTGCATTCAGAGCCAAACCAGCAGCATTTGGCACTGGGGAGGGTCAGCCTGGTTCAGCTCGAGGCAGTGTCAGCCCAGGGCACAGCCCTGGCATGGAAATCACCATCAATGTCATTTTCACAAGGCCAACACTCAAAACCCCACCAGCACTGGCAGATGGTGCCTCTGGAACGCTGGAGAGAAGGGCAGATGCTTCAGATGGACCCAACAACCCCTCTGGGATATGTTGCCATCCCCATCAGGACAGCAATGCTCAGGTAATCCAGGTGCAAGACACTCCCACTGCTTCCGGCTCCTTCCCTATCCCAGAGCACAGCAAGGAGGTGGCTGTGAAGCTTTTCCTTCCCATGGTCCTTTCTGCCATTGGGACGCAGCAGGGGCCAGTGGCATTACCCTGATTTGGGGTAGGGGGAGATTTCAGTGCTGGGATGGTTCACAAGGCACTGTGCCAGGGGGATTCACCTTCCCCTGCTCAGGAGCTGGGGGGCTCACACAGGTGCACCCCAGGGACTCAAGGGAACGACTGATGGATGCCCTGTCTCATGTCCCCCTTTTCTCCCGCCCTGACACACTCCCCCTCTCGTCCCCCAGCCGGGGAAGCCTCCTGCCCAGGGCAGTGACATCAGCCAGGAGTAAGCTGAGAAATGCTCTGAGGCCAGGATGACTGGCTGGGCACAGGGACCTGATGGTCCCGATGGTCCCTATGTGCCCCTTTCAGCTGGGGATGCCCCATGGTCATAAGGTAACTGGGGGATGAATCCCAGTGTGCTCATGGCACCCCCTGCCACTGGGAGACCAGAAAGAACCTCCTGACCAACTGAGGACTCCCCTGCTCATTGTCCCTGGACACCAGAACCTGCATCCTCCACTGCTCCAATTCCCAGCACTAATGTGTGAGTCACGTGGCTCTGGCAGGGCCAGGAGAGAAGTTACGGATGTCCCAAGCCCTGAAGATCTCAATTTACTGGGAACTGTATGACCTTACCTTAAACCCTGAGGTTTGTTCCAAGTCTGAGCATGAAGCATGGCTACCCTGTCAGCTCCAGCCTGCGCCCAAAGGTGTGGGGCTCTCCAGGGGCAGGTGGAAGCAGCTGGAGGCCATGGAACCATGGAAGTTTGGGAAGGACATTAAAGCTCATCTGGTTTCACCAGAGCCAGTTCAGGTGAAGGTGAGTGTCAGAGCTGGCCCCAGGCAAAGCGGACAGTGTCAGAGGCAGCCCCGTGAAGGCTGAACCTCACTGTTCTGGAGGGATGGCCCTGAGGGCCACACCTGCCCCATTATCACCCAACCCCCAACTGATACCTGCTGCAGCAGCACTGGGAGGGAGGACATCATCATCATCATGGCAGGGCTTCGCGAATGAAGATTTGAGAGAGGGAGGACAAGGCCCAGCACAAACCAGTACTGAACTGAGAAGCCACTAGAACACACCACCAGGGGGTGACAAGAGCAGCTGGAGCGTGCCCCCTTTCTGTCTTGTGCTGTGCCTGTTCTCCCATCACACCCCAGCTCTCACCTCACCTGTCCCCAGTCCAGCGAGCTCCCAGGTGCCCACATGGCTCATTTTGGATCACACACAGGCAACTCCACTTTCCCAATCTTTATTCCTCCCGCACGACTCCCCACAGGTGTCAGAACTTCTGGAACTGCTTCTTGGTGCCTGCAGCCTTGGTCACCTTGAGCACGTTGAAGCGCACGGTCTTGCTGAGAGGGCGGCACTCGCCCACAGTCACAATGTCCCCAATCTGTACATCCCTGCAAGGACACCAGGGGGGTCAGGACTCCTAGGGCCTCCCCCACCCATCCCTCTGAACCCCCAAACTTGGTCATTACCCCTAGCAGGTAGCACAGAGCTCCCACAGGTACTGCCCGGAACCCGCCTCATGGTTCAGCACATGCCAGTGGCATTGTCAGCAGCCCCTCACCCGGGGGACTCTGCAGACCATCGTGAGTTTGGACATCATCACCAGTGAGTAGGTCCCAGTGAGGAGCTGGGCCACGAACCAGCCCCAGCATGCCCTCACCACGGGCTTGCACGAGTTCAGCACCACCCCCAATCCTCACGAGCAGGTGTGGGGGCACCTGGCAGAGCCAGGGACGGGTGGCACACACCTGAAGCAGGGTGAGAGGTGCACGGACATGTTCTTGTGGCGCTTCTCGAAGCGGTTGTACTTGCGGATGTAGTGCAGGTAGTCGCGACGGATCACAATCGTGCGCTGCATCTTCATCTTGGTCACCACACCTGGGCCACGGGGGGGGACACAGGGACATGTATTCCCCCACATGTACAACCCCGATCTCCCTCTGGGGTGCTCACTGTCCTGCCAGGCCCAGAGGGTGCCTCCTCTGTCCCTGCCAGGCCACACCCTCCCCGCTTCTGTAATAAACCCAATCATGGCTCTTTTTTAAGCCCTTCCAACACACTTCCTAATGCTCCCTGCATCAGCCTTAGAGTAACACCTGCCCCCCAGGCACAGCACAGCACCTGGTCCTGTCAACCTGCATCAGTAGAGCCATGTGGCAGCGTCGTCAGGCCCGTGGTGGGCTCGGCAGACCATCGTGAGATTGGCATCATCTGCAGCTCCAGGACCAGGGTGGGACACGGGTACCTGGGAGGCATTACCTGCCCCAGGTACCTCAGGGGCTCTGGCTGGTTACCGCCCCAGGCCTCCCCTGGGGTTTCCTCAGGGATGTCCCAGCTCACCTGAGAGGATTCGGCCCCGGATGGAGACGTTCCCAGTGAAGGGGCACTTTTTGTCAATGTAGGTGCCCTCGATGGCCTGCAAGGACAGGTGGGTATCAGGTGAGTGGACATGGCTCAGGTGGCACCAGAGTTCAGGGGATACACGTTACGGGCAGGGAATCATGGAATGGCTCAGGTGGGAAAACCCTCTGACTCTCACCGGCACCACCACTGCCCCTGTCCCCGGGTGCCACCTCCACCCCGTGCAGGACCCACATGGCTCCATGGGGAGTCGCACAGACCCTGCCCAGGGCCCTCTCACCTCCTTGGGGGTCTTGAAGCCCAGCCCTACATTGCGGTAATAGCGGGGCAGCTTCTCCTTGCCGCCCTCGCCCAGCAGCACCCGCTTCTTGTTCTGGAAGATCGTCGGCTGCTTCTGGTAGGCGCGCTCCGTCTGCGGGGGGGCAGGACAGGGGTCAGGGCAAGGCGGGAGATCCCCAGCACGGGGGGGGGGCCCGGCCCCGGGGCACTGAGACCCCCCCCTGCACCCCCGAGCCCCGGGGAACAGACACCTCAGGCAGCCTCGGGCTCTCTGCCCTCCCCCTCGGCCCCCTCGGGGCACCGCGACCCCTCCTGCCCCTTCTCCAAAACCCTCAGT
>VXBX01003241.1:32385-261919 GCA_013400415.1 Scytalopus superciliaris | reverse complement strand
CCAGCCCAGCCCAGCCCAGCCGGGACAGCACGCCCCGCTCCCTCCCGAGCAGGCACCGCCGTCGGGGCGATGCCGGCTCCTTTATCGCTGCCCTTCCCCGCCCCTCGCCGCGCACCGCCCGCCGCCCCGCTCCGCTCCGTCGGGGAGAGGCACTCCGCCTGTCCACCCGCAACTCGCTCTGTCTTGTTCTTTACTGATTCTCCCGGCCCTATTTTCACACGACTTTGACCACCGACAGACTGTCAGAAGTTTGGGTAACAGTTCACCCTTAAATTCCTTCTCTTTTCTTCATTATGTCCCCCTATCGTGACCCCTTATCGGCTCTGAGTAACTCCGAGGCAACTCCTGGCTTGTTTCTAAGAACAGAGTTAGTTTTAATTTCCTGACACGTTTTTCTTGTTAGCCGCGCTGCTGATGGTTTGGCAGCGCTGCTGAGCGAGGCACCGATGCGTGTGGCAGGGCGGGATGCGCCTGGAGAGCATCGTGTCTCTGCCTTGTACCCCGGCTGGCAAAGGTACACCCCATGGAGCCCACGGCCCGGTGGCGGGCAAAGGAGCAGTGCAGAGATTTGTATCTGAAGTAGCAAACCTGTCTGGAAAACTTTTTCATCTTATTTTTCACTCACAGTGACAGAACAGGTCTTAAACAAACAGTGTCTTCACCTTCTGCAGTGTGGCTCCCTGTGGCTATCAGAGATAGTAGTTTTACCACGTGCTGTAATCATAGTAACACAGCATTTTCAAAGCTGGAAAAGACCTCTAAAATCATTGAGTCCAACTGTTAACCCAGGACTGCTGTGTTCACCACTAAACCATATTCTCAAGTGCCAGATCACACCTGACCACTTCCCAGGATGGTGATTCAGCCACTGTCCTAAGGCAGCCTATTCCAATGCCTGACCATCTTTTCAGTGAAGTAACATGACAGAAGCAACAACCAAAGGCTTACAGCACAGTATTTTCCTCTCTAGATGTCTGGCTATTTGGGACTAAAATAAATTCACTTATAGAATAAGATAAATTAATTGAATAGGCTTAAGCTTAGTTGTATTTCACTTACAATTTAGCATGGACGGACCCTGCTCAAAGCTTGGCATAAGTCATCTTTAAATGAGCTCCCTTTGTTGGCATAACTGGTTCAGCAGGGCAGCAGAGACAGGCTGGACACCTTCAGAGAGGGGCTGAGACCCTGGAGGACCACAAGGTTGCCCCAAGCTGGGAGAGAAGAGCAGTGAATGGGCTGCCCACGGGACATGGAGAAAGAATCCAATGAGGTGTTGGAAGATCCCAGGCCATAAATTGCTGCTGGACAAGGAGGTGCATGTGAAGATCTTGTGCACAGACTGTGGCGGGTCAAAGGCCCAGGGATTTCTTTGTTCAGGGTCCCTCTCTGGAGGCACCCAGATGTAATAACCTGACTCTGTCTCAGAACCCAAGGTCTGAACTCTGTGACACCGGGGTTTGGTAATTGTAATAAGAATCGTAATAGCCATTCTGCCTGAGAAACACTCCAACGTGAGGACAGCATAGCCCGGTGCAGTGTTCATGTTTGCTTAGTGGTTCTTAAGGATTTTAGAGAAAATGTGGATATGTAACAGACAAACCTGTTTCTCATTTTGGAGAGTCTGGGGAAAATAAACCTTTGGATTTGGTCCATAGGGTGCAGGTGTGTGTGCGCTTTTTTGACAAAAACACTAGTACGTGAGACTTTTGGAGGAATTCTATGGCCACCAGAGATCCTCCTTGTTCCTGACAACTCTCCTCTTGAGACAACACTAAACCTTTTGATATGACAACTCTAACTCTATTAGCCTTGAACCCATAATGCACCAATTAGCTGACGTATCAGGACAAAAATCGAAAGCTGCATTTAGAAGGTACACTGAGTGCACTCTGAGCCTTCGACTAACAAAAAGCTCTATAGCACATAAGTTTATGATCCTCCTCAGTGCAAATCCTACTTTGCATTTTGTGAATTATAAGAAAGTTTGGTTGAACAGCTGGTATTAAAAACCAAAATGAAAAGTACAGTGCTGGCAAAGCTAAGGGATTATTTGCACAGGAAAGTGTTTATCTTACTCAAGAACCTTCTTGGGCTTTCAACAACAAACAGGTAAAATACCAAATTGCAATGTAATGTGTCCAGAATAATAGATGTATGGTGTGGTGCTTTCTGTAATTGTGAAAATTGTTCAAGTGGAACAAAAATATAGGTTGGGATTGCTTAGCGCAATTCCATTGAGACATAATAAGCCTTTTGTGCCTTCTAGAAATTATAAAAATTTAGTTTATTGTACATCTAATACATGTCATCAGGTTTCATTTTGTAGTTTTCATCATTTGGTACTGTTCTAAATTGCTTCCTGAAAGATCTGTGTCTTGAAACAGAATGATAGTCTCTTACTAGATATTTTGCATGATCATAATTAAGAAAATTCTATTTTTCCCTTTTCGTAATTCTATTCACTCATCTTCCAAACAGTATTCTCACTATTCCTTGGCCATTTTTCCTAACAAGTTATAATTTATTTTAGTAAGTTTAACCTGGTGCAACTTGTTGAGTTTATATACTTTTTTTGAAGATAGAAACAAGGGGCACTTTTAAATGAAGAAGCTTCATTTTATAGACTGTGACTGTGTCTTCAGAAACTGTGGTTCAGTCCCGGTATGCCTGACATTTCCACCGAGCAACAGTAACTTCAGATCTTGCAAGTCACCTGAGTGAGAATAAATGGGAGATTCATGCTTTGGGATATTTGAACTGTTTCCATGCAAACCAAAAAAATGTTAAATGTAGAAGAAAAAACCCTAAGTCATGCAACGCTCTCCTCTTTTTAGAAAACTGATCCCATAATGAGGCTATAAAAAGAGTCACTCTGCCCCCAGAGTTGGCCCTTCAAAGGTCCAGGCCACAAGTGAATATTCAGCTTTCATACACCTTTCCATGACCTTCTGCCTTTGCACAGAACCAGCCTAATGAAACTGAGCACAATCCAAGAAGTCAACATTTGCTCTTGTACAGTAATGTAAAGATGATGCCACAATTTTCTCAGTCAGCACTTCGCACCTGTCAAATCCACTTAGTGCAGAATATTAATTACCACTTCTCCCAAGAAAATAGATGTCCTTGAAACCACCTTTTTTTTTTTTTTTTTTTTTTTCATTTTGCAACTCCCTGGGCAGCAGTAGTTGTTTCTCTAGACATAACTGGGCTAATGACAAGTGAGTCCTTCAATTTTTTCCTAGGGCTACAAAATTTTGGTTCAAAGTGTACATTCATATAAGGTTTGAGTCCATGGGCAGATGTGCCCCCTTTCCTCCTGATGCATATACAGATAGCTACAGCATAGCTTAGCTTCCCTGTTTTGAAAGAAAACACAGACTAGGACTGGTGCCAGAAATGTCATGCTGCAATGCATCCAAAAAGCCTGAATTCTGTATCCTAGATGTGAGATTTTTTTTTAATGTCTTGTGAACATCAGGCATTAGGGAAAATGTTTTGATGTCCAGATTCTTTCCTGGCAAGTCATTGAACCAACCTTTCATGAGATAATGCAGTTTGTGGTGTTTAGACTATTCCAAGCAAACATTTTGTTAATGGTCTTCTTGGTATTACTGCTGCTAGCGTGCTACCCCATTTATTTTCATTCACGGTGAGCAGATCTCCAGGTAACAATACAGATACTGCTGTCATGTGATAAGGAGGAAAACAGTTAATTTCTTTATAGAACAGGAAGATAATTATTTTGTTGGGTTTTTTTAAACTATGGATCCAGACAAAATATGTTTTCATTTTCAAGGTCATTATGTAGAAACTTTACTAGAGTTTAAATAAAATGCTGTGAATTCTCCCTAAGAATTATTCTACCCAATAAACTGCTTGGTTTTGGTCAAAAGTCTGATTAAAAATATTAAGTCTGTACAGTGCAATCTAAGCAACAGGGATAATTCTTGAAGAAAAACTTCATGAAAATGACTTTAAAATGCTTGCAGCAAAGCACACCTCTTTTGCAAAGTGGAAACTTGGGTGCCTCAGAGTCACGTGAAGTCAGAACATCTTGGCCACCAGCTCTTTGATGGGACTGGGTTCAGAGATCTCAGGGATTCCTTTTATTTGTGCTTCAGTGGACAGTGTGAGCCCTCATGAGCTCATTTGGCCTGACAAAGAATGAAGGCAAAGGAAGAGACTGCTGGGTCAAAGAACATGATCCCTGGCAGAGCTTTGTGTCCAGCCCCCCTGCTGTGCACAGGGCAGCACGCTGCACACATCATCTGCTCGTCACAGCCCCCGGCGAACCAAGGACACAGGGACATCTTGTGTGACCTGCAAGGTTAGTCAGAGAG
Source organism: Scytalopus superciliaris (assembly GCA_013400415.1). Classification (NCBI taxonomy): domain Eukaryota; kingdom Metazoa; phylum Chordata; class Aves; order Passeriformes; family Rhinocryptidae; genus Scytalopus; species Scytalopus superciliaris. The sequence goes on along the minus strand of VXBX01003241.1, from coordinate 257,576 downwards.
GGATTGTCCTCTTCCTTTGCTCTCTGCCTGCCTTGGAGAATGATAATTCTGTAAATATGCTCTGTGTGCTCACAAGTACACAGAGCAAAATGTAATCAGCTTCAAAATTGGCTTTGATTCCAAATTCCTAATCTTCTTTACTTTTCAGCACATCCAGCACTCTGATCAAAAGTCCTTGCCTTGGTATTCTGAGTAGTTACGTGGCAAGTTTTTGGGAGTGTGGATGATTAAGGAGTGCAAGCTAGCAGTGAAAAAAATTATGCAGGTCTCAATAACTTCCACAAAACAGAATTTCACTTACAGATGAGTGCTTGCATTTCAAATAATAAAAGAAGCCAAATCAACAAACCACAAGTAAATACCAGAACAAAGAGAATAATTAAATCCCCCCCAACCTTGCTTGAATCTCCATCAATGGTGATGGCTCATGCTTTCTATATAACACAAGTTCTACAAAATATAGTCTTTAATCAATTAGTCGAACAGAAAATTAGTTAGCTCCAGTTTTCAACACATTTAAAATAACTTTAGATTTCAGGTTGGAGAAGACCAAGCCTGGCTCCCATCCAGAAAGATTTCCCTTAGACCTGGAAAATTCTGAACACCTGCTGAGATGACTAATATTAGAGAAAACCTGAAGAAAAGCCCAGGGAAACAGAAAACTTCCAACTTCGGAGGATGGAGTCCTCCTCCAACTCTATATAACTCTGAACTTTAGCACTCAATACTATGTTTTAATACTTAACACCATTAGTCCTGGATTTCTTCACTGACACAGCATCTTTACATGATGAATATTTTCTCTTTTGCAGTTCTAATCCTAACAAGGTTTCTTGTGTTACATCTTTCTCCAATTCAGCACATCCTAGGCTGAAAAATAAACATTTCCTTGGGGAATAAGGAGCAGCTTCAAGAGATCTGGTTTAAAATGTTTGCATGGGCAGAAGATTAAATATTCTTACTGAGTCTGATTAATTTTCTTGTTTTCAGCTGGATGAAAGTATCTTTGACTACTTTATGTGTCATGGCTCGGTGACTTCTTTATGTATCATGGCTCAGTGTCTTTGTTGCAATTGTTCTTACACACTCTTTTAAGATGAGATTGTCACTTTTAGCCTTTCTCAAGTTATTTCCCACTGAGGAATTATTCATGATAAGGGCTACCTGAGTTTTCACTTTTATTCCAGTTAAGCAGGCTTTTTCTGTCTACTGATTAATGAAAGCCCAACAAAATTGTGACCGAAGGCAACACGGTTGTGCCCACATATTGTACAAACAATGGAGAGGACTAGAATATGCTGTTCATTTTTAGTCACATTGAGGTGATTTTCATATTGCTGTAGATGCAGACACTTGAAGATACACGGGTCTTAGAAGCTTAGCAAAAGCAAAGCTGTCAATGCTGCTTGAAAGCATTTTAAATATCTGTGATCAGAATGGGTTTGCTATTACCAGTTGGGACTGTGAGCAAAGGGATCCTGAAGAGGCAAGAACTGCTTTGAAGTGACAAATAAAAAACCCCCTTCACCTGTTATATTGATACTCACTTTTGTAATAGATACTAATGAAAACTTCCTTTATTAAAGCAAGGATGGAAATTTGTCACAACTTCAGTAAGAATTTTTCAGTTGCACCTGCATTTCTTAGGTCAAGAAATTGCAACATTGTTAAATATGAGCTTGATGTGGGAAGAAAGAAGTCCGTCAATGTTGAAAAGTGGGGCTCTTTTTGTTTAAAACCAAAATCAATAAGTAATTCACATTCATAAACTAGCAGTGGGAAAAGTCATGGGAGAAGCAGGCAGTGATTGGTAGGGGCACAGCTAAGGCACCTTGTGAGACAGAGAGCAGCATCAGCCTTTCTCAAAACCTCTGACAGCTGTTTGCTCTGCTTGCACGATGCCCACACTTTGTAAGCGTGAGGTTCTTAGCACTGGGTCTGACTTTGTTATTTGGGTTTTTGGCTGGGTGAAGTTCTCAGTGCCTCTAATGGCGGTACCTGAATGTGCAGAACACTGTGCAGCAGCCTACAGCCGGTCCTGAAGGTCTCCTGGTTACAGGGGGACACTTTGGTGTGATGCCAGACACTTTGTCTTCTCTGCTTGTCAACTCGTGCTACACTTACTCTTTGCTAGAGCAGTGCCACACGCTCGAGGCTATTAAAGCTGCTCCCAAATAACACATCACTCCTGTACAGTTAGAAAATGTTATGGCCAGATACATTGTCACTCCAATGCAGTCCCTTTTCAGACATCTATCTGCCAGTATGATGGGAATCATTCCAGAGGAGTTCTACAATGCCACAGGCAAGACCTTCAGCCCACAGTTGTGTCAAATCACATTTCTGTCAAAGTTCCATGGAGTTTCTTCCCGCACTTCACAGTGAAAAGGAAGTTAAATAATAACCCACTTCCTGTTCTGATCCTAGACACATAGGAAGCACCAAGCATTCCTGACCTATTCACAGGAACCAATAAATGCTCTGATAATGGCTTGTAACAGAAACATCTACCTCTTCTTTTGATTTAGGAAATTGCAAACGACAGCTATCTGAAGAAAAAAGTTGACCTGATGATAGCTGTAAGATTTCCAGAAGCAGTAGTAAAAGGTAATCCTTTTTGTTACCTGACAGCCTTGTTTTCTCTACAAGTTTAAATCCAGTTGCAAACCTGTGCATTATTTCAGTATTGCTCTGGACTATTCTCAGCTATTCACACAGCAACAAAGAAGTGGAATATAAGGTTAGTACTTTGTCACACACATGTGTGTAGGACAAACATCAGGTACTCTTTCTTCCACCCCTAAGTGAAAAGGCCAACAAGCTGCAGATTTCCATATGGCACATAGGCACTGCTGCAGCACGAAGCCAACTGGAGGAACATCCAATTTGCTTTCTATTTTCCAAGGCCACAGCAACATCTCAGTCCAGCCTATGAAGTGACATCAGCCAGAGCTGGCAAAAGGCAACCAGCTTACCCGAGCAGCATCAGCACCCTCACATGGGCAGAGGTGGTGGGCTGCACCCCTAAGTGGGCAGTGCCCCTCCTCTGTGTCACAGGGGTACTAGGGCATGCATTTCTAGAGCAGGGAGGTGTCAGATTCAGGACAAGAGGAAGTGCAGAGCCTGAGATTGCTGCCTTTTATACCTAGGCAGGAAAAAGCTGAGGAAGAATGAGGTGTGAGTCAGGGGACCTGTGAGTGAAAATACGAGTGGGAGAACTCAGGTGTTCCCGAGCCTTGCACCCAGCTGGAGACAGTGCATTGGTGACACTTGGGAGCTCTGAGTCAGCCTTGTTGACATTATTATAGCTCAATTAGTCCAAGCCCAATATTGAAGCTTGTAGTTATTGCAGTAATGTGAGATCCTTCTTGTGTAAAGAGCTCCCCAAGCACAGGTTACAGAGCTGTGTTTCTGAGGTGAGCAGGTTCTTCAGGTTAGAGCCTCAGAAATTTTCTGTTCCCCTGATATCAGTGACACATGCCAGGCACAACTGTGTAATCACAGCACACACATCCTGAACCTCCCACGAGAGACATGCCATTAATGAGGTAGCTTTCTCCAGCCAGCACTGCTTATGTGGGGGTCTCAAAATTTACATGATCTTTCCCCCTGCTTTGTGCTTTAATTTCCTAAACAGCTGCATCTGTGCTTCCAGCTGGGCTCAGTAAATCTGGCTCTTTGAATCCAGAATAGCCAAATTATCTAGCAGCAGCAATTTCCATGCAGGTGCACCTATTTTTCTATTTATCTTGCCTTAGCTGTTGTTCTCTTTTCGGTGCTTTGTGCCAGGAGAAAGAGGACGGTGCACAGATTGTGTGACTGGGCTTTCTCCTCTGCTTCTTGTGCCCTTCGCAATGAAAACCATCCCCAGAAGGGGGTAAACCCAGGTAATGGGTCACCCTGTAGCAGGGACAGCTGCCCAGCTTAATTTTCACCAGCTCAAAGATAAGCCCAAGAAATGCTCTCACAAAATTCCAGACTCTTTATTGTTGTTATCCGAGGAGGGGAAGAGCAGCCTGACGAGCCTCTTTGCAGAAATGCCTTTGCTGTTCAGTGCCTGGGATGAAGCAAATAGGCAAGGGCTTGTACTGAGGAAAACGATCTCCCACAGCAAGTGAAAATGCTGGGTCTGGACTCAGTGAAGTGAATGGGTTTCACCAGAGACAGTTTTGAGAACAGATACTTCTTTAAGGTTCTGATACTCAAAATTGCTTTTGAAGTCTCATTCTTATCTAATTTGCTTTGGCATTCTAATTTTCAAGTTTTCTCCTCCAGGAAAAACAGCCTAACTTAAGATCATACTAATCTTGTTTTCCTATAATCACCAACATTCTCCAGTTGCTTTTCCTACATGAAAAAAAAGAGGAAGATAAAGAGGATTTGAAACCTACTTATCCAAGATTGGTAGTCCCTGCCTCCCTATTACAACTTTTACAATGTGTCAGGACAATTATTCTCATGGATCTAGAGATTCATCTAGAATTATACTTAATTGTCTTGCTAAAATACACTAATCACTCCAGTTTGTAGGGTAGCAATTGAACAAAATTAATTTGCATCTTAGATTTTTTTATCCTACGGTGCTAACACATTTAAAAATGCGATTGAATTTCTAATACTTTGAATAAAAATTCAGAGGAGCACTGAGCCATTTTGCTAGTTCAGCTGTTTGCACTCCAGACCCCCACACTATCCAATAGTGGAGCTGTGAGCACTGCAAGGGGCAGCTCAGCTGCATCACTAGTTCAAGAGCAGCCTGACTGTGACACCACAAGAAAAGCCTCTCAAGCATCTGATCTTGAGGCTGCCAATGGTTTACACTCACTACCAGCAAAGCTCTGTGTCTGCTTGGGATTGGGAGCTGTCTTTTAATTTAATTTAAAAGAGATAACACCAAACAACAACGTGTTGAGTGGGTCCAATAACCTTCCTTACCTGAGTCAGAAGCAGGGGGGAGGATGGCCCAGGCCATGACCAGGTGGGCACCGAGTCTGCTCATCCCCCTGCAGCACACACAGCACTGCACCTTCCTGAGGGCATTTAAATAGTGGGTTTGGCTGCCTCAGCTGCTGCTACAGGCTGGGAAGTGCTGGCACCCCCTCACCTTCATGAGTGATGACCTAAAGAAGTTGGTTATTTTCCAAAGGCAGGGAATGACTGGAGTGGAGGGGTCACTGCAGGAGGGCAGCAGGAGGGAGGCAGCTGCAGGAAGCAGGGAGTGAATGGGCCAGGTCACACACGGCCAGCTGCTAATTTCCAAGCCAGCTCAAGAGTCAGCTGAGGACAAAGGTGCCAAGCAAAATCTAATTTCTGGCTGAAGGGTATTAATAACCACGGATACAAGCACCCGATGTTTAGTGGGAAGAGTTCAGCCCCACCTCTTCTGGCTCCTTTTAACCTGAGGATTGCCACGAACAGAAGTCAATGCTTGCAGAGTCCTCTCCGTGCCAAAGCCTCTGGGAATTGCAGTTTCCCAGCAGCACTGCCACCCCCACATGGTTGAAAAGCCTCCTCAATGCAGACGTTGTGAAGTGGTTGGTTGTTCCTACTTTTAAGCCAAATTCCTGCCTGCCTTTCAAGCAGCAGCCCTCCTGTATGAAAGGAGAGAGAGGCGCTCATGGATGTTTCATACACAAGGTAGCTCACAAAATTTACAGCATATAGTTGTGCTCAGGCCTGTGATCTGTCAGCATAACAAAAGATTCATCTAAAGCTTTTGCTCATTCACAAGTGAATAAGAAATCCAGAGAAGATGAAATTTAAGTAACAGAACTTAAAAAACCACTTCAAATATTTACCATCATATTTCCACGCAGAACCTTTTTGAAGAGCTGAGTGCTATGAGTGCACATTAAGAAATACGTGCTCCTTTTGGAATTGAAAGGACAAAAAGAGAACATTAAACTGTTTTCTTAATAACCTAAAAATTTTCCATATCAAGAATTTGGATATTATCATCCAAAGAGATGAGCCTGATGTTTCACACCTGACTTCTACACATGAACAGAAGTCTGCCACAAGACCAGCGTGTGCATATTAATGAAAAGTCATTTTACACAACTGTTCAAACAACAATATTTAATCATTTTCACAACAAATTCACTTTGTAGCTCACCAGTGCTTTGTTTTTCTTTAAATATAAATCCAAACACTTTCCAAAGCAGCAGTTTATATCCACACATTTAATGCATATTTGATATTCTTTAAAAAGGGAAAAATCTGAGTTATGTGAAATACTGTCTTATTATGAAATGCAGCAAGAAGAGCATGTATTCCTATAAACTCTCCTCTCCCAGAATAACTAACTTGCAAAACAAAGCATTTTCACAAAAATGTATTTAACTGTCTTTTACAAAGCATGGTATGTTGGACTTCTAACTTGGATTTATAAATGGCAAGTTATTTTCTCAATAGGAGAAAAAACCATTATAATCTGATAGACAGAAACTGTTCCAAAGTCACACTTTCATTTGCAAAAAACGGAACATTTCTGAGATGTCTCTTATATTTCTCAGGTACAGCTCAGGAATCAATAGTTTATCAAAGATACAACAGTTCATCTCTTTCCAGGGAAGCAATTAGGAATCTAGAGCTGTTAATTTCTGGATAAATATTGCAAATGTATGACTACAAATCCAAACAGAATTCTTATTCCTTATCCCCTCATTTCCTCCTGTTCTCCTAACTCTGCTGCTAACTTCACAAAACCCATGGAAGTAATGTATAAATCTTTATTGCTAGAAAGCTATGGTGGGACTCTCATTCTTTGTACAAAAATATTTCAATGTAGTTATTTAGAAATGTTACATAAGAGCATTTCAGTGATAAAATATTTTATTAGTGCTTCTGCTTGAGTACATTGAGCAATGTATTGTGACTTTAAAAAAACATTCTCAAGTTTCACTATCTGATCTTTCAGTCTCAAGACACCACTGTTACAATAGAAGCAGATGCTCTGGAAGAGAAAATCATCCCAGCAGTGAGGTTCTGTATTGCCAGTTGAGACTCATAAAGCAAGACTCGGGTATGGTGGAGTGTGTATTTTATATATCTATGCATAGAAAAAAGATTATGGGAACTCTGCCAACCATATGTGCATGTGAACAGCCAACTGCATACTATGCCTCACCCAGCTCCTGGCAGGCAGGGAGGTTAGTGTTGATACAGGATGTGCTGCTGGAGCCAGCTCTAGCATTTGGTGAGATGACAAATAGATCCTTTGTGTGGGGTTTTTTGTCACTCTGAAAGCATCACCGACATCACTCACCCACTCACTTCATGCGATGCAAAAATATCCATTATTTAAACACTGTGTATAACTCCACAGAGATTGCTGACAAGGTGAGATACTCCGTGGCTAGTTAAGCACACGTGAAACTGCAACCAGAAAAATGGGAGACCTTATTTTGAAAGGATGAAAGTAAACAGAGAAACTGGAAGAAATGAAGTCATCAGCAGGTTCAACAAAATATTGAGAAGAAAGTCCTGCTGCAAAAATAGGACTGCAAAGTGTATAAGTGTAAAATATAATGGAGCAAAAAGTACCACATAAACAGCAAATGAAAGTGTCACACGACAGAGAACCTTGTGCATGAAATAATACAACTTTTTATTCACGTTTTATAGATTACTTTTATTTATTTTTGCTTTAATAATGCATATTCTGTTCACTCTGTGCAAAATTGGGGACAGAGGCGGGTGTTTAAATCGTCTAATGAAAATCAAGCGGAGATGAACATTCAGGCTGAGGGAGAGGCCTATCCAAACCAGGAAAGCTAAAAAGCCACAGCTGCTCAAGACAAAGCTGCTCTCAGCTGTGCCCTTTTGTCCTGCCGTCTTGCACGAACCCGGCCCCGCTGGCTGAGCAGCCGGACACCGGGAGCGACCTCCGCCGGACAGCGGGGACACGACTCGTCGTGGGAGCTACATCAGGGAGACCTGGCCTCGACCGGCTCCGGTCAGTGTGTGGCAAAGAAAGGCACAAATCATTGCAAAGACCAGACTTCTGTTGGTTTGTTTCCTTCTTGTAAATACATTACTGTACACGACGCGAGTTTAAGTTGTAGGGGAGTCGGGGGACGTAAAATTGCATATTTAACAGAACTTAAAACCGTAACAAAAAGTAGGCTGTTCTATCTCGAAGCAAAAATAATCCCTCCAGCCCCAACATTAACATTCATTCCTGGCTATATGCAGTACAAACATTTTAAAATCTGTGACAAAAGACAATTAAAAACCAAAAGTCAAAATCATAAAGCTTGTAAACAGATAATCTGAGATACACTTTATTTATGGAAAAATATCATCAAAATAGTACCACTATGGACTAAACTGCCTGAGTTTTCATTTCACCTAGGATCTTGAAGTAGAGAGCCTTTAGCACAAGAAGATCAATTTCAGTCACAACTAGTGCTGCAAAGCACAGCTTTGGGTGGAAATTTTGTCCTCGTTGGTATTTATGTTGTGCTATCAAAAACTGTTGTGCTAATCCTTCAAACAAAGGGATGTTGAGGCAATTCTTAAATCATTTGGCACGAAGTTATTTTGGCTGGGGCATAAATTTGAGTCTCAGTCATGAAGAATAATGCAACATTCCACCTATCAAGTATTCATTTTGATTGAAGAGCTTTCTTTATGTCATTAACTTCCATCTGAAAACAAAGAGAAAAAAAAGTATGATTAAATTAGAAGCTTCAGCAAACTCACAGTCAGTGTATTTGAAAAGCACAGGTCCCATCATGTCCACAGGTGTCAAGTACAGGTTTTATACTGCTCTTACTTCCACAGATTTCACAAATTGAGGTGTCCTTCTCAGCTGCATAAGATGACCATTCATGACTTGCTCCCCTCAGAGCCTGACAAGTATAGTCATTGAATGTATGGCAAGACCTTTCAATCTCTTAAATTACAACTTTTACAAGCCACTCAGCTCACTGCCTGGAATTATTGCAGAATGAGCACCACGTCCGTGCTGCACACAGAGCTGGCACACGTCAACTGCTCTGCTGACAGTGAGCACTGGTAGCTGAGGAACAACACTGGCCATCTACAGGGAGGGTTCTTGCTGTAGGGATGGTGATTGCCTCCTACACCCATCAAGCCTGTGCTGAGCCACGTGATAAAATGATGTGGCTGAAACCATCATCAGCCCTAGTTGTACCCTTGGCCACTCTGACAGATGCTGAAAACACTAAGGCTGGGCTATACTGGATTTATTCAAACACACCCACAGTGTTCAACATCAAGGCAGTCAGTCTTTAGTGCATGGACTGAGAGCTGTGCTACTTTATGACTACTGGAGCTGTAAAACTCCTGCAATTTTTGTTTGTTAACTCTTATCTTCCTGTAAAACTAGTAATGCCATCTTGGGGCTAGCATCTGAACATTTACCTGTATGAACAACACTTGAACTGGACTTTTACAGCCTTCAGCTGTAAAATCATAATTTTAAACCCATCAATGCAAGTTGATCAGTTGTAAAGTTATCCTTGGAGGTAGAATCAAGACCTCTGAATAGTCTGACCTGTTAGACTAAATCAATAACAGCTACTAAAAATATTTCTTGATTTTTATCTGAATAAATTTCAGTTTTAGCTGAACACGAATTGTGTTTTATTAGAAGACATGTTCCCATGTAGGTGGATGCATAAAGTCCCTTAGGCAGCCCTGGAGCATACACTGATGATCCCCAGTTCTGGCACTCTTTGTCATGTTCCCAAGCACTTTACAGAGTGGGAACAGCCCAGTGAAACTACAATTCATTTTTCCATCCCTGATACAAAGCACAGCTGACCTATACCATAAAAATATAAAATATGATGAATACCAAACCACTTATCAAGTACATGGACTATAATACCACAGTAAAGCATAGCAGAGCACAGAGTAACTTTGGTTGGAAGGGACTTACAATGACCATTTAGTCCAACTGCCCGACCAAATTAAAGCATGTTATTAATGGCATTGTCCAAATCATTCTCCAAAACACCAAAAAGCAGTTTCAATGTCATTCCACATTGAAGCAGCACAGTTAATAATTCTAGCAAAGGCCAAGCTCCATGATTCCCACAAGCAAGGCAGTGTGCTACCTGGCAAATGACTAAGCCAACACAACAACATCTAGTGCTAAGGCACTGTACAAATTATGGTAGTGGTAAGTGGGCTCTTAATCAGAGCATCTACTTTTATACTCTTCAGGATGCTTTAGTAAAGACAACCTGAGTACAGTCTGTAAAGTAGACATAAAAATCCTGCTAAATGAAATAGTATTCCAAGCATATCAACACTGAGACAAGCCTACTATAAAATATAAAGCTTTGGCAGAAAGTAAGCAATGTAAAACAGCATGATTTCATTTGTGACAAAATCAAACAATTAAAACCCAGACTAAAAAATATCATAGTTTGAATCCTGCATTGTATTTAATTTTTAAAAATTTGTTTAACTTGTGCTGAGAAATTTTTAGGTAATTATCAGGCTTTTCAGTAAAAAAACAGTACTGCAATGTATATGGCAATGCTATGAGGGGAACAGGTATATCCCTTTCAGAAAAGTTAGCAGTTTTTGATTCACTGGAATCTAAGTATCTTAGCAGAGTTTTATCTCCCATATGTGAGGCTAAATCAAACCTGCCAATACATCCCTAACATTATAAATAACGTAAGTACCTGCAATCGTAGACGGATCTTCTTTTCTTCATCCAACTCAGACAGCAACTGTTTAATCTCTTTTCTGTTAAAAGAATGCAAAAAAAAAGCTTGGAATAAAATATTTAAACTAGTAAAATACAAAAGATCATCTCTTGGAGATGCATTTTCCCCGCTTCACTAGTTATTTTTTTTCCCTCTGTACAACTAACTAAAGTAATATATAACTCCTGTTATATATAAAGTTATATATAAAGTCATATAACTCCTGTATACTACAGGCTATGCTGCAGAGAAGCAAGGCTCTGTGAGACAGTACCCCCCACACTCCCCATGGCTAATGAATAACAAAGCTCCACCTAACAGCTCTGCATCCACAGACTTTGCTCTGGACTGGCTGTACCAACACTGTTTCAGCACCCAGCTGCCTTTTTATTCTATACAAAATGTAGATGGATTAGCTGTGCGTGGGTTATAAGAGCTGGTAACACAAATCCTGCCCATCCTTTCACATACTTAAGCCAGTTAAAAGCTGTTTATGCCAGCAACACAATGTAACCTTCAACTTCATTTATCAGACTTAACGATCCCAAATATGGATTTTCCGTCATTCCTCTTTGCTTGGAAGGGGAACGCAGCTATAAGGAGCAGTGTGCCTTCCCTCTGAGTGATCTCACCTTAGGACAGAACCCAGTAGGTGGAGGCTGCCCTTGCAAGAAGGGCTGGGGGAGGCTGGAGGAGCAGGGGTCAGCCTAAGAGGGAAGCCGTGGGGCTTGCTGGCTACACCCAGCCTGAGCCATGCCCTCCCACATCTTCTCCAAGCTCTGCTCCACCACAGGCTCTGCACACTGCCTTCCCTTTGCTTCTTCCTGCCTGGGCTACACACAGCTGACAATGTAAGTGAAGGTTTTTCTGTTCTCAGGAACAGCAAAAGTTACATGCCAGCCCCAGTTTCTCTTAAGAAATGAGCAACTTAAAGGAAATAAAGATGCCCAAAACTAAAATAGTAAGATTCAGGGCCATAAACACAAATGTCTTCAAATGTCCTAATCACACTTTTGTAACACGAGCTTCCTGGCAAAACGTGCTAACAGTCAAACAACAAATGGATTTAATAATTTTAGGAACTTGTGGTAATTTGTACTTCAACTAGAACAAAGCCACCTCTTTTATTATGATCAATGCACATGAGCTTCCAAATAGTTATTGGCAAATAAGAACTTTATTCACTGCTTACAGCTTGTAACTTAACTTTTTTAACACCTCGTAAACATGTGCTTATGTCATAACATAGGAAGAAAAAGCTGCTACAGCTGGATAGTACCAGTCTTTTTTCATGAGGTTTTCCCCTCTGAATATGTTCTGTCAAATGAAAATCACTCATAAACACAGAAGACAACTGTGCAGAGTAACAGACATGAGGATGAACTCAAGAAGAAACTCCCACCACTAAGCAGGAACGGATATATCCCACCTACAGCTGTGATTTGCAGGACTTACTTTTGCTGGTCTTTCATGGTTTCAATGATGGTTCTTAGCTCCCTAACTTGTGTTCTCAGCTCTTCCAGGGCAGTCTGACCTTGGCTCAAGTGCTCAGTCTTTGGCTTTCCTTCAGTACCAAACAAGGATGGGGAATTTGACCTGTGGCCTGTTGTTCCCATAGCAATTGAGTGAAATCCAGGTGACGGTGAAGGGGATAGTGATGGCTGTATGTTACTGCCACTGGCCAGACCTCCTGGTTTTGGAGGCAAGGAAGTTTTGTTATCAGACACCTGCAGCAAAAAGAATAACATTCAATGTCTGTAGAAAGCTTTATGAAAATCAAATCTCTAACCAATGCTAAGTATTTAGCTGTTCCTCAGTAATGCTACAAGTCCCAGAGTCACTCATGGCCAGTTTTGGCCAAAGCATAATAAATATAACAATTAATCAGTATCTTTGTACATGTACATCAGTGGGGGTCTAGTTGGGATGCACAAGATTGGACTGCTTCAGTAACACTTCCCACAGTTGCTACAATCAGTCAGCAACAGCATTTCTAAGATCTCAGACTTAGCAGTGAAATAAACCAGGGACAGATGCTCAGTGTTTCTCTCAGAAGTTTGAGAGAACATACATATTTGCATCCATGGATGTCTTCTGCACAGCCCAAAACTACATGACCAAGAATCTAAGCTGCATATTTTTACAAATTAAATTTACGATCATCAACTAACCATTGAAGGAATCTTGAATGTTTTTTCAAAAATTAAAAAATGTATTACATGTTCCCCTTAGCATTATGAAAATAGCAAAATATTCTTTTAAGTTTGCTTGTTGGTGTGATACATACATAAAAGCAAAATTCCATGGCTTCAAAATTATAATATATTAATAATAAATAAATGCAGTGTACTTTCCTCTGCTAACTGAAGCTTCCATGAACACCCATAACCACCAATAGCTTTTTATTTCTCCAGGAACTTAACAGAAAAACACAGTATTAACCTTACAGCCCTGGAACCACATGGTAAGCTAAAAAGGATCCCATGCTTCTTGAAATGCAAATCCAGTGCTCTACAATTAGACAAGTTACAGAAAATCTGAAGTCTGCATACACAGAACAGTGTACAAGTACAGTTATCACAATGGCAAGTATGGGAAGCCTTAAATTATTCATCACACTGTTCTTTGGCAATGCCAGTGTGTGCGTTATGTGACAGTTACCAGGCATATCTGAACATCTGATTTGGACAAGAGTAAGAAAAAGCACTAGGCAACCCTCCAACTCTATCTTTGCAACAGGGATATTGAAACTAAATAGTAAATAGGGTAAAATATTGAGAATAAATGGCATGCAAATGGAAGGAGATACTGCTAGTGAGGACTCAGGGACTGGTGGAACAAACGAACTGAGAGAAAAGTTAGTGGTCAGATGAAAACTAGGAGAAAGTGCAATGGGGAGGGCAGAGCAGGATCCATCGAGTTCTGCAAAAGACAATCTCTCCACTATACAACCATGACTGAGCACAGAACCTGCCCTGGGAAAGCAATGAATACAAACGATGCTGTGCAGAAAAAAATAAATTTGAACATAGAAATAAAAACTGTGTTATAATCACAAGAAAGCCAAGTCACTTCAGTGCCTTCAAAACTTGACTCGATGACCTTAATAATATTCTTTTAACATTTTATGAATTAGGTTGTTTGTTTAGTTTGGTTTTTTTTCTGGGTTGAAAGGGACCTTAAAGATCACCTAATTCCAATTCCTCTGCCATGGGTAGGAACACCTTTCACTAGACCACGTTGCTCAGAGCTCCATCCAACCTGGTTTTAAACACTTTCAGGGATGGGGCATCCACAATTTCTCTGATGTGGCACCTCTTCCAGTGCGCCTTGTTACTCTCAGAGTAAAGAATGTTTTACTCTTATCTAATCTAAACCTACTCTGTTTCAATTTGAAACCATTCAGACATCCTCTCCTGTCACTACATGCCCTTGTAAATAGTCCCTCTCCATTTTTTTGTAGGATCCCTTCAGGTACTGGAAGGCCACAAGAAGCCTTCCCTTCTCGAGGCTGAACAAACCCAATTCTCTCAGCCTGTCCTCACAGGAGAAGTGTTCCATCCCTCTCATCATCTTAGTGGCCTCCTCTGGACTCACTTCAACAAGTCAGTGTCCTTCCTGTGCTGGGAACCTCAGAGCTGGATGCAGCACTTTGGGTGGGGTCTCACCAGAGTGGAGTAGGGTAATTTGTACCTATAAACAAATCTCTTATGGATAACAACCCCAAGTATCAGCAGGTGCAAGTTTCCTTTGGACTGAAAAGAGATGCTAGACTCAGTCCAAATCTGGAGCAGGAGAGCAAGGCAGAACTGGGGTCATTGATCTGAACATCTTCTTCCAGAGCTTAATGGCCTATCAGCATTAAAGCCTCGAGCAGCTACTTTCTGATAGCAGTCATCTCGTTTGACAGGAACATCACCTACAACTTTGTCATATAAGTTACAAATGTTGGCCCAAGAGTATTCCTTAATGCAAGTGCTCCCAGAAGAGGGAGCTACATAGCAAAACATTATCCTTATAACTTGATCACAGAACCGCACAACTTCGTCTTTCAAATAGTTTTGTTATACTCTTAGAATGTAATATTTGTATTATTAAAAGTATCCTTGTGTATTGAAAAACACCTACAACCTCTAAAGTCTGATCTACACACTCCTGTAATATTTGATTCTGCTATAGTATTCTACCAATATACAGTAAGAATGGCACAAGCCTATAAAAAGAATACAATTATACCAGTATAAAACGTGACTATATTTGTAAATTTAAATTTACTTATTATTAGAGAGGGTCAAAGAGTTGTATTTTCTCTGCTTACAGACTTTTTTAATGTAAACTCAATTGGTATCTGCAAAAAGACAGGGTCTTTGTTTCTAAAATTTATTTCCCTAGCTTCTCTGATTCTGTGAAATGCATTTACACTAGAAGGATTTTTTTTTCGTTGTATGGTTATTGGACACATTTTATCCTTCAATTCACTTTAGACCTGCATTTCAAGCACAGAACAACTTTAGTTACCTTTATCATTTTAAGCTTCTTTAAAGGGCTAGTTACCAGATGACTGCTTAATAAAACTTGAAATACTTGAGTACTGTTTTAAAAACTGAAGATGCACGTGATAAGGTTAAGCAGATGCATTCCAATTAACTTACTTGTGATATTGTAACAGTTCTTGATTTCCTTGACACTTCAAGGGTTTTGTGAGTAATGGAAACATGTTCCTCCTTCTCGTCTTCAGGACTTGGTGAGTCAAAGAAATCAGGGCTTGAAAGGGATGACTATGTAGACAAACACACACACACACACCACAAAAGAAGAAAAAAGCACAGATATTTTCACTGTTCAAGAAATTTTTCAGCTAAAATTTTCACAGTAACAATACTTAAAATCAGGACTCTTGGTTGCCCTACTTCCCCATTTTTACATCTTAGTTTCAAGGCTGGACAGCTTTCAAAGCATTCAAAATATAAGTCATGCTTAAGAGTTAATTCAACATTAGTTGACATCTTTGCATTGCATGCTATTGTAAGATGAAAGTGCCCTCCTGTGCACAGGTAGAGCTCTGACGCTGAGCCCCTGCCGTGGGGACTCCAGCTCTTCCCTGCTTTGCTCAGTGCAGGTCTCACCCTGTTGCTCCTCACAGCTCTTTTATGCTTCTGTATCTATGCTGACAGTTAATTTTGAAAGCTTCCTTTTCTTGCGTGCATCCTGTTAGTTTCACCATAATCCCTTCTGCTTCCCTTCAGCAACCCGACCCCAGGTAGCCATCAGCAGTTGCTCTCATTTTGATATTCCAGAATGCAAGAAGCATGGAAACAAACAATCCCCAAACTCTGAAGAAAAAGACTTTGAAAAACTAAGAAGTGGCTTCCAAAGTAGAGTTTGTGAGACCAACTTGTCTCAAGATACATATTAGAGAGTGAAATTTAAATCACCCTTATATTTACAATTGTGACCTTAAAGAGAAGAAACACATGATAACTCAAGGGGAGCTGTTGAAAACTGAGTGGTCTGTTTGTCCTCAAAATCTGGTAAATGCCCAAGAGAAACCAAGTGAAATGTTTCTTTTGGGAAACACTTCCAAAATCCTTACACTTAGCACAAATGAGTCTATTCCATGGATTTCTCTAAAGGATTTTTCTGGGCTCAGTCATGGCTGGCAAGGAATACTTGGCAGCACCGAAATAAGGGGGTACAAATCTTAGAAGGAGGGGAATGTTTTAAACATCATTATTCAAAACACTGGCAGCCTTTTGACACTAATTTTCCTGAACTGCATCTCTCTGCCTCATTGTACGTGTGAAGGAATGCCTGTGTAAAAGTAGTAAAAACACCAGGGAACACAAAGAGGAGGGGGGAAAAAATCAGAAAAAAATAGTTCAAAAATATTTTTTAAAGAAAAGGAAAATTGACTTACAGATGTGAGAGACTGGGAGGGTGGTCGCCTGCCAGTAGCTTTTGGTCTGGTTGTAGTTGGATGATTAAGCTTCTCAGCAATTGGTATTACAGAATCAAAACCTTCCAAGTCTTAAAAATAAAATAGAATTGATTTGACTTTCTGGCAATTGTCTTCAAAGGGAAAGAATCACATTTTTTTCTCATTTCAAAGAAATGAAATCCCATTTTCCCCATTGTGTCACAGTATTCTGCACATGTTTAGTCACCATGATGGCGCTAAAAAAACCTGTAGTCAAAGTCAAAGGCAGCTGTAATCCAGTCACCCTTGCCAAGAACAATTACCCTTCCACCTCAAACACAATAAAGCAGAAGGGGAACGTGTAGAGGAGCCTTTGGCTTTGTTTTCAGCATAGTGAAAGCTAAATGACAGCATGGGTCCTATGGCATGGAATAAACTGTTTCAAAACTTCCATCTGGCTACTGAAGGGGTTAGTACATTTTTTTTCCTGAATAACTGGAGACAGAAGACAGTGCACACATTATCTCAAGAACTGCACTGTCAGTGCTGCACCTACAGCAGTTGCTCAGGGCAGTGCAGAATGAGAATGACCGACCTGCAGCTGCAGGCACCATAGTTTCCAGCAGCTACAGATGAGAGGTCTATCTCCCCTCCAGTAGTCCAGAGGTTATGGTAAGTAAAAGCTCCAACAGGCTCCTAAAGCTGTAGAGAGCCCAAGGAAAGCAGGTCTGCTCAAATGCTGGATCAACCATCTTTATGGTCAGAGAAATGCCCTGGGCAAGTGTTTATTGAATCCAGCCACGCGGTAACGTGTTTACGTGGAAGAGCGATGCGAAGGCTCAAGGAACACCACAGCTCATGATTACATGCCTGAATCAAATGGCTTAATACCATTCATCTATTTTTATGGGTTGTATCAGTTTCACTCACCTTCATTTTAATATGCCCTACTGCGTATGTTAAGCAGGAAGGAGTCAGAAAACACACAAGAGGTACTTTAGACAAGATAAATCAAAATTCTTCAAAATTACTTTCAGGTATGAATCAAATACAGGAATGATAATCATTATTCAGAGACTATTTTTCATTGCACACATGTAGGAAGAAATAGCTTTTTAAGTTAATAATTCTATATACTGGGCACTTCATTTTCAGGACTACTACAGAATAATGAATCTCTGAAGATCCAGCCTTGTTGCCATATTACAGCCCTTGTACAAAATTGCACAATGGAAAACCAAATTAATTAACGGGCCTGTGCAACTATATGCACTGAAGGACATTTAAATTTATTCAAAGTACCATGATTTGGCAGCTAGAAAGTAAATGGTATCGGACATTCCTTATTCAGCAATATTCTTCCACCTCCAAGAGATTTCAAAAAAAAGAAGGAAAAAAGAGAGCTCTTTCAATAGCCCTGAAATAGTCCAAGGTAATTCACCTCCAAATGCTACTCTATTTTTGGATCAACTCTTCCTATATATAACCAGTGACCCCACTGCCCTTTGCCACGGATTTTTCTCATTGCTTTTTTACTGACTGTTGCAACCCACGTGCAAAGGTAGGTCACCCACTCTGTCAGGGGCAATTTGGCAGTCTGAAGCCTCAACTGTACCCAACATACCAGGTGGGGCTACAGCACTTTGAAAGTAAAAATGAGCCAATGTTAGCAGATTGCAGAAAATCTGTCTGGAGTCCTACAGAAATCCAGGGTTTCAGCAGAGGAGAAATGGAGGAAAAATTTATTTTCTGGGAAAAAACCCCGAACAGGTGTAAGAGCTGGTTTCCAGCAAGACCCAGTTTGAAGCCAACCCATACCTAAATAACTTAAGATCACACAGTAAGTCAGTTCTGTATGTTAATATATTGCCCTAATTTTCACCACTGTATTACTTTGCTAAAATTGCACTGCAAAAATATCTTACCAGTGAAAACATACACTCAACTCTAAACATGTGATGCTCACAAACATGAGCAGAAATGGAGGCTGAAGCAATCCCTGCATTTGTCCCAGCCACTCTTTCCCACCTGTTTTTACTGCTTTTTTTCCTGAGCTAACTTTAATCCAGCTCATTTTTCCAACAGCACATGCCCAGCCACACAAATACTTGTGTGAAGAAAGGATCAGTATCAGGATTGATTCAAACTGCTAAAACTGAGGGGAACATCAGCCTCCTGCTTTGGGGGGGACAGCAAAAACTGGCTGAAGTTGTCTTGCAACCTAGGAAGGCTCCAGTGCATGACTTCCCTCTCTCTGCCTTTCCAATTCTGTGGTCTGCACAGAAGGAGCATGAAAGGAGGCTGGAGTGAGGTTGGGGTTGGTCTCTTATCCTAGGCAGCAGGACACAGGAGAACAGGAAACAACTTCAAGTTGTGCTGGGGAGGTTTAGATTGGGTATTAGGAAAAATTTCTTCACTGAAAGGGTGGTCAAGCATTGGAACGGGCTGCACAGGGATGTGGTGGAATCAGCACCCCTCAAAGTGTTCAAAAAACATGTAGATATGGTGCTTAAAGAACATGGTTTAGTGGTGGACTTGGCACTGCTGGATTAGTGGTTGGACTCAACGATCTTAGAGGTATTTTCCAACTTTAATGATTCTATTCTCTAAGTGCCACTGTCCCTATCTACACTTATATGGGAAAAAAATCAATGAAAAATAGTGAAGGCAATTAATTCAATGCGTTTCTTTGGCTTAAATAAACTAATAATTACCTAGAGTTCCATATTTGATCAGAATAATAAAATACTCATGTTTAAATTGTAAAATTATTGATAAACAGAGAATGTATGACTTTGCATCCTTGAGACCCAGGAATGCTCGCAGACATAATTTGCTCCACACATTTTATAAATACCATGAAAGATGAACATTTATGTGCAAAGCTTCTATTATCAAGAAATACTGGGAACTTCTCCCACTTCTGAATGCATTTCTGACAGCTAGAAAAATAAATTAAAGCAGCTTATATCCACACTGATTTTTAAAAAGAGAGTGGAACAGAGGCTATAAAGGCTCCACAGGTAGATTCTGCTGCCAAACTAGTGAAATCACAGCCACTCAGTTGATAATATAATGAACCTCTATTTAAGTGCAATGAACAACACCTGGTATAACAATGAAGTAGTAAATCCCCTTCCAGTACTTCCATATGCCCTTTATCTCTCCATTTGTTCTCCTTATTATTACGTGGTTCCACACTGAAGGCTATCACCACCTTCCACAATCACTGCCTATGGAGATATTCATGCAAAAAAATTCCCATCCAGTAACTGGTAACTAGCAGAACAAGCAACAGAGCCACCCACACCACCTCTGCCCTGCTGTCATGTGTACTGTGGAGTCAGTAATGAGTTCACTCATACTGGTTGTTTGATTGTTTTTTGCTGATGCAAGGCTATATGGGTCTGACTATACCAAACTCACTGAGGTCATTAAAGGCAGAGATTTGATTTTGGTTTGTATTTCTGCAGCTATCAGAAACTGAGAGCTTAAATTTACACACTAAGCAAAATGTATAGCTCTCCTGAGGTGGCCCAAATGGAATGACACTGAAACTAAAGTCTGGTCTAGTGTATGCACAGCCACATTAATGGCCATCAGCATCCAACAGACCTGAACTCTGCACTGGTCCAGCTTTCTCTGTGTCTAGTTATAACAATCAATAAGGAAGATTCTACTAAACACATAGAACACAGAGGGCATCCATCAATTAACAGTGCCACTCCCTAATTAAAAAATAGTTGACACTTGTTCTACAAATAAACAGATGCATTCATCATTATTAATGTCTCACTGATCAAGCTGGTAATCCATGAAGTAATTCATGAGATGGGAGGAAAGGCATCAGAGAAACTCTAATATCTTGCTGTAGTACACACAATCAAATGTCTGGCTTACTGAGCAAACATATTTCATGAATATGAAAAATGTTAGCTCTGCAAGAATTATTCCCTGGTATCCTTCCAAGCCAGTTATGAATAAGATATGTCTCCCCATTGCTATGCTCATTTGGAAACTTGGTTATTTAAAACATGATGATGGTATTTGTAAAAAAAATTGCCCAGATCCAGGAAAACAATTATTTAAGGAAAAAGTTCTCAACTTACTACACTTGTACCTTCCTGGAAAACAACTTTCAACCCTTTTCCCCCCAAAATCACAGAAATAGAAAGTTAAATGGTTATGCATCCTTCCTTACCCCTCTTACCCCTGCATTTACTATTCTAAAAATGTGGTTAGGCCTTAACTTTATCTTCTGTTTAGTTTTGTTAGTATTTGGGCAAAGTCATTTATACATAACAAAGAAAGATTTTTCAATTAGTAGGGGTTTCACCTTTAGATAACTGAAATGGACAGTGATGGATAAGAGAACACATTCAGAATGTTAATGGTGAGGTTTCACAGAACAGAAATACAGCAGGTCTGAAAGCAAGGAGGCAAAGGTGGCATTCAATTCATTTGAAGAAGATATTGTCATAAAAGCCACAGAGGTAGATTTCATTTCATAATCATCTTCAAAACCTTTAAAAGGTTGACAAGAGGCCTGTGAAATGTTATATATATATTGTCTCTAAAGGCAATAATCCTAAGAACTATCAAATGAGACAGACTGCAGACAAAAATCTTCTGCATTTACTGCCCATTCAATCTATAGTATTAATTTAAAAAGAACTCAATAATCCAAATATTAGTAGGGATTTTCATAAAACTACAATTCTTTTAACAGCTTCAAGCACCCAGATGCTGCTACTCCCTCCATGCTTGACAGCATTGTACCCTTTGGGAATACAGCCATGCTCCCAGCCAGGGTCTGGGCAGCAGAACCTCACCCAAAATGCATCAAAGACTGCTTTTTAAGCTCTGGGTAATGCACTGTTAGCAGGAGAGCTCTGTGGCTGCAGGGTTACTCTGTCCAGGAGCGCCACAGAGATGTGCCCACACGGTTCTTTGCTTTGGAGGGAGACAGCTTAGCTCACCTGGCTTCCCAGGACAGTCAGTGGACAGCTGCCTTTCCTGAAGCATCCAATTATCTTTTTCCATTTCAGTCTTGACTTATATCACTTTAATAGCTGAATGTAGAAAGCTGCCATAATGAGCTTTGCTAACCACTTGCCAGTGCCCTCATAAGGATTTTATTTTTAACGATTCAGAACATGCCAAGAAAGAACTGAAAGGTCAAGAAAACTGAGGAGCCAGAAGAAATGGATATGCTGTTTTCAGGCACCTTAACTTGATACACATGAAGAACAATTTAAATTTCTAGTTTACTGCTTTTTTCTGGACCTTTCAGGGCAAGAGACCTACTTACTTTATATAATGGATCATAAGCATATCCCAGATTACAATAATTACACCCTTGTTTATGGGTGATTTTGAATCACTGACATAACTATTACAACTTAACCCAGCTGGGTAATTCTGTTCCTTTACTTTGCCCCATTAAAATGAGCAGGAACAGCAGCATAGAAAGAAATAACTGGTTTATGCAGATTTTGGTCTTAATTACAAGTCACATTTTATTCTCCAACCCTTATATTTGCCAGTATTTTCTGGTTTTCCAACTTTTATTCTGTGTCTTCAGGCAAAATAATTACAGTGTCTCACAGTATAACAGCCTGTGATTTAAAGACAAACCTGCTCCATTCTACAACCTTTTAGTGGAAATATTCTCCATCTTTTTCCCTAGTGTGGGCCAAATCTTATTAGGTCACTTTTTCTTCCAGTCAGAGGTACAGCAATCGCCTCTCCTGACAAATACGAGCATGTTACAGCTCTAGAACAACTGCAAACACAGCTCAAGGAAACGTGACAAATTTTTCAAGAGGGTATTTTTAACTACCCTTTGAGGCAAGCTAGCACCAGCCTTGCAAGGAGAGACAGAAAAAGAGAACAGCCAATTATGTGGCTTCGGCCAAAACTCCACGATCCAGCAGCAAATGCTTTGCAGAGTAAAGTCTGAAGAAATGCTGAAGAATGGACTCACACTAAGCAGCTTTCAGGGGAAACTCTTAAGAAAATTCACACCATCATTAGATGTTTCAGCAAGAATCAATGAAGGCATATGTACCTTACATTAGCACTGGTAAAAATTCTTGACTGCTTTCACAAACTCTATGCAAGATGTGCAAAGAGCCAGGAAAAAATATTGGAAAGATGTGTCCACTTGGCTCTGTGCAGCTCAGTCTTTCTGCAAAGCACAGAAACTGCTTCTTGTGAGGATTAACTGAGCATCTCCACAGTAGATGTATTATTTTTAATTCTCTGTGGCTTAGTCTTTAAATCACTTAGCTTAAATCCATATGATTTTAATTATTACATAATGCCAAAGCAAACCTATTTTGGATAGACAAGACTTGCTTCAGGATTCCAAAGTACATGTGTATATATATAGTTAAGACTTAGGATTGATCCTGACTTGCAGAAATAACTCATACCAATTTTCTGGAAGCATTAGTTTTTGATCCAGTTTTTTAGCTACTATATGTGCTAGATGTTTCTGTCACTGGCCCTCCTATATAAGAATTCTCCATGAAATGAAAACGAAACACGTAACCTAAAAGAAGGACAAGTTATGCCGTAAGGCATGAATTTAAGCTGTTGAAAACAATGTAATCCTATACAAGGACTGCTCTTCTGCTGGGAGAAGAGAGCTTACTGTCAAGTGTAGCTTATGTTGCTTTAGGAGCATTTTTTAAACTAAGCTCAAGAATCCACTGCCAATCCAGAACAGTTGTTGGTACAGATGTACCAACAGATGTAAGCACTGTGATTGAACCACAGCAATACTGGAGACCAAGTCTTGGGTGATGTGACCACACACTTTCCACCGAGCACCAGTGAGCTGCTTATGTTATGTAGTCTGAAAGAGGAAACAAAATCATCCTAGCATGTTTTTAAATACTTTTGCACAACGAAATATATGCATTAAAATTTGTCATGACAAACTCTGTGTTCAAGAACAGGTTAACAAAACCAGAGCATGGACAAACAGCACGTGTAAATTGCACGTCACTTCTGTCACTAAAATTTCTTCTGGTACAATGAATTATAATAATTTCTCATTTCAATACTATGTTGCAATATTTCCTGTCACAGTACACTCAATTTCAACTCTTAATTAAAAAAAAAAAAATAAATCTGTAATACCCATGTAAACTTTGGTGTTCTGCAAAATACTCCTTTTTGTATTTGCTCATTATGCACTGTGAACTAAAGCAAAGACAGGACAGAAAAGAAATGGGAAAAAAAAAAAAAAAAAAGCCTTACCATCATGAAATGAAGAAGAGTTAGCCATGGCAAAGAGATGCAAATAGGAAAAGTTGGATGCGAGATGTTTGAAAAGTAAAGTAAAGGCATCACTGAAAACAGGGAAAAAGAAAACAAAAGAAAAAGTGAGGAGTAATGGGACGTGGTTCCTCTTAAATAATATATTCTGAAAGCTAGTTTTCCAATGGCTTTTGTAAGGACTGTGGAAAGAAGCAAAGGCATGGACAACAGTAGTAACAGCTGCCATTAGATCTACAACCAGCAGTGATGTTGCTGAACAAAACTCGGTCTTGCCAGTACAGATTGCAAAATTGTAATGAGTACTGTATTATCACATCAAGAAATTACCATGTGAAGTCACAACTCTGCAGAACACATCAGGGAAACCAAGTCATGTGCTCATATCTACATAGAAATAAAATTTATCTATGCAACTCACAGAACATTATGCACAGTATTACACATCACCTCAGCCTTGCTCAAGCATTTGTGATTTTTCTGACTGGCTAAGTGGGGTAAGAATACTTTTAACGGTGTTTTTAAAGGTGTGGGGGTTTCTGGTTAGACAACACTGATTCACTGGTGGAATATTACTCAGAAAATAAACAGAAAAATGCTGTTTCTGCAACATGTAATGTTTAACACACTGATCTAGAATAGGGGACCCAGATAAAATGCAAGTTTTGAACCTGGATTCCCCAATTCAGCTCTGCATATTGCCTCTCAATTGTTCATGGTGTTACTGAGTTTTTTGTTGCTGTTCACTTGTTTGCTTTTTGAGAGATGGCATATGGAAGGACCCCGGATCTTCTCCTCCCCTGTCATAGAGGTTTTGGTCTTATCATAGTAAAGAAAAGGAACCAACTTAGAAATCATTAAAAAGCTTTCCCAGAAAAAACAAAATACTCTCCATCCAGCATCAGTTTTGTTTGCTTTAATAACCAAAACTGTTTCTCCACTGCTTTTGTCCATCTCTCTGCTCTAAGTGAAAACAGCAAGAGCTTTAGACTGGCTATTGGACCGAGGAAGTGACAGCCACTACCCAGCTTAACAACATTAGTGCAAAAAAGCCAGATGCTGTGGTATTCATTTGCAGTCCACAGTCCACCATCAGTACTTGGCATAAGCATGAAAGAGGGTGAGGCAACTTGCCACTGATTGTTGCTTTGTTCTCCCCAGAGCTCCAAGTGCCCAGGAATGGCATTGGGCTAATGGAAGCATATACAGGAGCCCAGTAACCAGAATGGTCATATACCCAAGCTGCTCCAAGGCCATTTAACTTCCATTTGCTTCAAAGGCTACTGCTAAATCCCACCATGTCTGTCACACAGATCCATTCTAATTTGTTGTGTAAATTTGGATTACTGAAAAGACATCAAATGGAAGATTTAATCAATTCCATTTTGACTGGAAGGATGAGCCTCAGAAAAGCTCAGGCTGTGCTTCCCACAGAGCACGACATGGGGGCAACATCAGTAGCACATATCACAGTTAAAGATCATCTGGACTCACACAACCTGACCCACCTGTGCTTTGGGATACTCTGGACAACTCCACTCATGCATCCATCAGTTTTTCGAATAACTCATTTAGCCACAAGATTTCACCAATCTATTGTTCTCTTTATAAGTAAATTTTAAAATAATCTAACACACATCATAAATCTCTACAATTACACTGTTTTGTAAACTGTCCTGAACTCCAAATCTCTCCTCAGAGTAAAAGACATTAATCCACTGTGAATTGTTTTTGCTTATTAAGTTTTAATTTATTGCTCTGCCCTCTCTTAAAAGGCTGTTTATTTATTTAACAATATTTTATTTGAGCTGTCAAAAGCACCTTGAAAATTTATAGCAGCTCTGATCTCTGGATCCCCTTTCAATCCAAAATCATAATTTATTCCATTTTTTCTATTAACAAGTTGTCTAACAGGCCAGAATGACATGATTTGCCCTTGTAAATGCCATTCTGGTTTGACCCTATCAAGTTATACTTATCTAAGTATTCACACTACTTTATCCTTAGGCTTTATCCTTAGTTCTCCTTGTAAGTGGTAACAGGAGGTCATCAGCTAAACCCTTTGCAACAAGTTGTGTGTGTGGTTTGGTTTATGGACTCTTGCTGGCTCTTATCCTGCATNTGAATCACTGTAAGTGAATATATATATGTGAATATATATAAATACACTATTTGCAGTCATGACTTTCTCTTTCAAGGAAGCAGAGGCTTACATGCTTTGAAGCAAATTTGTAAACATGGATACAAAACACTAAATGGTAGAATTTGTCTGCATTTCCATACCATTCCTTTATAATAACCTGCAATAAAAACATTCCGACAACTTATCACAAGCTTCTAGCTTTTCCATGTTTATGCCAAATGAAAACCTGGGAGAACATACTACCTGCTCCTCCAGAAGAACATTACCATGGTAAACAACAGCAACAGCAGAAGATTTAAGAAAGGCAGACATACGTATGCTGGAAAGCTCATAGACTTATGTGAAACCAATTTAGCATTTTATTGTCACATTGCAATTAAAATTCCTCTATAAATTCAAGCTCTGCTTTCAAATCTGAAGGAAAGGCAGAAGGCACACTGTTTTACAGAAGCGTTTTACTGATGAAGCAGTCCGGGTGCAAACCAGCACGCCAAAATAGCACTTCACGCGGCCGGCGGAAGGCAGGAACGCTGGCACTTGGAGGGCAGCCGGCCCTGCTGTCAGCACACGGGTCTCTGGGGGCACAGCTGGGGCAGAGCGACGGCAGCAGCTGCGCCGGCCGCGCTCTGCGGGCACCAGGAATGGCTGTCCCAGCTCTCGCTGCGGCCCCGGGCACGGCTCTGCACCTCCCTTTCCAAGCGCCACTGGCCGCAGCGCCCACCCCAGCACTGCCAGAGGGAGCAGGAAGGAGGCTCAGAGGAGACAGAGAAATAACCTGCTGTTACTCCTTTCCCAGGTGATTCCCCGATTGAACGGTTCGTGTGTCAAGAACACGGATTGTTATTTCCGAGACTGCTTTTAATTGGGGTATGCAGGAAAATTTAGTCTAATTGACCTGACTTGGGGTTCTATTCCTTTGTGTTGGAAAGTGTNCAAAAAACCACCAAAAAACCAACCGCTGTCCCTCCCTTCACCATCACCCCCCAAATTCTGGAAATGAACGGAATTATTATAAATCAAATTTCCTACCTAACCTTTATGGGATGTTAAAAACCAAACCAAACCGAACAAAACTGAAAAAATACAAAACACTCCATGCTTTTATCCTTATAGTGATTCCAAGGAAACTGGAGCAAGGATTAAGTTTGCTCCCATCACATATATATATATATATATATATATATATATGAATCACTGTAAGTGAATATATATATGTGAATATATATAAATACACTATTTGCAGTCATGACTTTCTCTTTCAAGGAAGCAGAGGCTTACATGCTTTGAAGCAAATTTGTAAACATGGATACAAAACACTAAATGGTAGAATTTGTCTGCATTTCCATACCATTCCTTTATAATAACCTGCAATAAAAACATTCCGACAACTTATCACAAGCTTCTAGCTTTTCCATGTTTATGCCAAATGAAAACCTGGGAGAACATACTACCTGCTCCTCCAGAAGAACATTACCATGGTAAACAACAGCAACAGCAGAAGATTTAAGAAAGGCAGACATACGTATGCTGGAAAGCTCATAGACTTATGTGAAACCAATTTAGCATTTTATTGTCACATTGCAATTAAAATTCCTCTATAAATTCAAGCTCTGCTTTCAAATCTGAAGGAAAGGCAGAAGGCACACTGTTTTACAGAAGCGTTTTACTGATGAAGCAGTCCGGGTGCAAACCAGCACGCCAAAATAGCACTTCACGCGGCCGGCGGAAGGCAGGAACGCTGGCACTTGGAGGGCAGCCGGCCCTGCTGTCAGCACACGGGTCTCTGGGGGCACAGCTGGGGCAGAGCGACGGCAGCAGCTGCGCCGGCCGCGCTCTGCGGGCACCAGGAATGGCTGTCCCAGCTCTCGCTGCGGCCCCGGGCACGGCTCTGCACCTCCCTTTCCAAGCGCCACTGGCCGCAGCGCCCACCCCAGCACTGCCAGAGGGAGCAGGAAGGAGGCTCAGAGGAGACAGAGAAATAACCTGCTGTTACTCCTTTCCCAGGTGATTCCCCGATTGAACGGTTCGTGTGTCAAGAACACGGATTGTTATTTCCGAGACTGCTTTTAATTGGGGTATGCAGGAAAATTTAGTCTAATTGACCTGACTTGGGGTTCTATTCCTTTGTGTTGGAAAGTGTAAAGATTACTAACTGCACCAAACCCCACAGTCTTTTGCAGCATTAAAGATATGGCAGCACTAATATTACATCAGTTAAACAAGTATGCCTTATGATTGTTGGCCTTCTCACTTTTTTCAGACATTAAAAAAACCAAAAAGAGCCTTCCTACTCAAAATAGCTCACTATTCCATATTTGTTTTAATTTTTTTTTAATAGAAACCCCCAACAAGACTATTTTAAGTAAAGCACAAATGATTCTCTAATCCTGCAGTTAGAATTTGATATAAACACACTCACATTCATTGCCAAATCCTCAATCTGCCTTTTGGATCCTAACAAAGTCACTAAAAAGCAGAAAGTAACACCATAAATTGCTTAGGCAAACTATAAAAAGCACTATAACTTACCGATGTCATTGCTTCTTTCAGAGGAGTCTTTCTCTAGAGTGCCGGGTACTGTACTGCCCACTAATTCCACTTTTGGACTATCACTCCTGCATTTGGATCAAGAAGAGGAGATGTTTTATTGGGAGTTTTTGTGTGGGTTACAGTAAATTGGTAGCTCACTTGCAATTAATAATGAGAGAGCAAAATATTCTTCCTTTGTAGCACCAGAGTAACAGCAGTATGTCAGAGAGAGCAATCTCTAGTAAGTGGACATGCTGTATGGATTAACCTTATCTCATTTCTCCTTAACACCTGTCAAAAAAGCCTATTTTAGACACCAGAGTGTCCTGACTAATTCTTCAGATGTTCACAGCATCTCAACATGAAGGAAACCTAAGGGCAAGGGGACATTCTTCAACATCTTATTTGTAATTTTTTCTAATTGGTTGGTTTGCAGAAGCCACAGCAATGGACTATCTGGAATGCTGCAGAAAGGGAGAGAACCTCAAGCTAGCATTGCACATTTCAGCAGTTCCGAGTATTTGCTCATAAATGCAGCTCCTCCACCATGTTTTTGCACATTGCTTAGGAGATTAAACTATGACTGTTGTTTCCATGGGTCCAAAGAACCAAGATCAGCTACTTAGTCTGAAATGTCTTTGGAATAGGCAAGTGTCAGGAGTTGTGATGCTTTATATAGAGGAATTCTATTAAAACCAAACACGAGAGCAAATGTAAGCAACACAGTTATTCTTTCTTTGTAGAACTTTCAGTCTCACAAGTTTACTAAAATGATCTACCTATTGAAACAATTAAAGAAAGGCCAGTGGTAGGCAAGTAACTGGGCATTGCACTGTCACACGAACAAATTTCTGTGCTATTTACTGTGATAACAACTGTTCAATTAATGCAATAAATTGTACTTGCCATCATTATCAGGTCACCTCACAAATATAATAGATTTTCCACAATGACTGTTCCCAGTGTAAAAAATTGTGATGTCCATAAGGTACCCAGTTTAGGGATAAAAATAAGATCTGTTCCTGAAACAACCCAGGCAGATGTGCACTGTGCAGTGCACAGCAGTAATTAGCCATTGGCAGTAAAACACATAGTGAGCTTCCAAATCTTGTTGATTTGTTTCATTGGTCTGTACTTCTGATGCCATAAGCTGATGACAGATGGCCTAAACCTCAACTCATGGCAGCAGCTTATGAGCACAACACAAAGTAGCTGGAAACCCTATCTCTGACTTCATGAAGGCTGTGATAAAGAGCCTGAAAATTTTTATTAAAACCCAGAGCAAATGACAGATTAAGTGAATCTATATCCCACTAAACACTGTGATAAGGTGGCAGGTATTCTACGAACAAAAAAATAGACAACTAGATTATGACCTGAAAAGCAAACTATCAATGTGGCAGGCAGTCTGCACCAGGAAGGAAACAGAAGAAATTTAACACACACATAGAAAAATGGATCAATTGGTAAGATGATAAATAAGGGTATTTTTCAAATTATCTACCTGAACAATTAGTTTTCTTATGTTTTAGACTTCAACTCTGTTTTTAAAAATTGCTTATATATTTGTGAACCTGTAAGAAGCAACACAAGTTTCTTGGCTGACGGGGCAATCAGCATCTGACTGCATGCTCTGTTTTGCACACATGTATTTCCCAGCAATCTGAGAGTACCACGTGAGTTGGAAGCACTCTAGCAAATGTCTGAGTATGGTTTTGGAGGAGATTCTTAGTGGTGTGATTTAGGGCTGAAAGTCACAACTTCGACTACAAAGGATACCAAGATATATGACAACAGCCCCACAAAAAATCCCAACCCTGTTGTCAGAAGAATCAACAGGTCCATTATGCCAGTTCACATTCATACTGTTGTGAAAAGAATGGAGCCCTTCGTGGTCACAGCATATCCCTGTCTCTGCTCGTGCCCATACAGACAGGCTGTCAGCTTGACCAGACAGATGATCGGCCTGAAAGAAACCCCAGACTAATAGAAATCCCACAGCAAACTGATTAATTGCCATCTGGAGCAACTCCCTGACCCATATGGCTGAATGGCTGCACAAAGGCTGGTGCTAATGTAA
The DNA here is from genome assembly GCA_013400415.1 of Scytalopus superciliaris. Taxonomy (NCBI): domain Eukaryota; kingdom Metazoa; phylum Chordata; class Aves; order Passeriformes; family Rhinocryptidae; genus Scytalopus; species Scytalopus superciliaris. The sequence goes on along the minus strand of VXBX01003241.1, from coordinate 226,929 downwards.
GGGAATGGGGTGCCAGGAGAAGGAACCTGCCCCTGTTAGCAGCAGCAGGGACAAAGATTGGGTTAAACCAATTGTAAAGATGCACCTTCTGTAGGTGTTTATGCCCTGCCTGCTCCAGAGAATTGAGCTGTCTGTAAATTGTATAATCACAGTATGTTTAAATAAGTTGGGAAGCCTTTGGAGGAGAATTCACTGTCCCGCACAGTTTTTCTCTCTTCTGTTGCCCTTGGAGCCTTACTCTGTCTCCAGTGAAGGAGGATTATATTTAAATAGAAAACCAATCATCACGACAAAAAGTGAGATGCATAAGATGCAAGCCACTTACTCAAAGCAGGAGAAAAGCCTCTTTGGCTCAGCAGCTGCCATTGAAGTCGCACAGGACTCACTTTATAACTACAGCCATTTTTCTCCTGAGGACCATACACTGGTTTTGGCTGGGATAGAGTTAATTTTCTTTATAGCAGCTTGCACAGTGCTATGTTTTGGATTTGTGCTGAAAGCAGAATAGATAATACAATGGTGTTCTCCTTATTACTGAGCAGTGCTTGCACAGAGTCAAGGGCTTTTCTGCTTCTCCTATCGTGCCATCAGTGAGGAGGGTGGGAGTGGACAAAGATTTGGAAGGGGACACAGCTGGGACAGCTGACCCAAGGGATGTCCCACACCATATGGCATCATGCTCAGCACATAGATCTGAAGGAAGAAGAAGGAAGTGGGGTATGTTTGGAGCTATGGCATTTGTCTTCCCAAGTCACCACTGAAGGTGATAAAGCCTGGCTTTCTTGGGGATGGCAGAACACCTGCCTGCCCATGGGAACAAATGCTCTGCTTTGCTTTGCTTGCACATGCATCATTTGCTTTCCCTGTTGAACTGTTTTATCTCAATCCACAAGTTTTCTCACTTTTGGCCTTTGGATTCTCAGCCCCATCCCACTGTGGGGGAGTGAGCAACTGGCTGTGCGGGGCTGAGCTGCCCACCAGGGTCAAACCACAACAGCTCAGCAAAAATTCTGCTGGTTCAATTTTTATTCTAACTGCTTTAGGTTCTTTAGATCTTGGAAATGGATTAAAATAATAATCTTTAACAAAAATAATAATTATTACTAATAACAATAATAATCTTAAAATATTAAATAATAATCTTAATTACTATCTTACTAAACTGAACCAATTTAAAAGCAGAACACTTTTCTTGAAGTGACAGCTTCCATTTGAAGTTTCACATTTCTTAATTATCCAAGTAATTCAAAGTCTATTCCATGGATTATTTAATTATGTGAACTTTCTGCCCTCTTCCTATAAGACACACCTACAAGTTAGATCTTACCAGGCAAAACATTTATATGAGATACATCCATTAATTTGAATTAGCTGATAAAGAAATTCATAGGGGAAACTGCTAGCACTGTGATCAACATGCATCATCATCACTTAAAACCACCTTTCCTTCGAAGTTTTAATCTTACTACTGTTACAAGTAAAATTCTTACATATATAATGATATTAGATAAAATAAGGAACATTATTTTTCTCTACTAGACACAGCAGAGTCTGGACAATTAAGAAATTAACACATTACTGTTAAAGTCTGCCTTTTCTCTTTGATAACATGAAAATTGAAATATCTTAAATAATATATGCTTTCTTTATACAATTTTGTACTTAGGAAAAAAAAAAGCAAAACACAAGAGCAACAAAACTCTAAAATGCTAAAAATGTATAGTATGTTCAAAATATTTCAGGCAAAGCACAGAACAAAAGAACAGCTACCCCACTGCATGCCTCCTCAGTGAACTGAACACTAGGGCAATATGTTGGTCTTGCCAAGAAGACATCACTTAGCTAAAGATCATAGCAAATACTTGCATTTCCAAGTATGCCCAAGTGACCAGCAGGTATGGACTGTATTTTGGAACAACTGGGCAAGCACGTTCCAGGCCAAGTCCCAGAGAAGCTGTGGCAGTGGCACCTGGATAGAAGGGTGAGCTCTCAGAGATGTACAGTGAGATGAAACTGGGAGCACAAGGCAGGTGCCTTTTCCTCTTTTCATGTGCCTGAGATTTCAAACTGAGAGCATTTGTTTAATGAACCAGATGTGGAGGAATGAAGGGAATCTATGTCTAGCATTTCATTCTACTCTAACTTATACTCCATTCTGGTATTAAATTCACTGCTACGATACTTGAACTCCAGTAGTTCAATGGCAGCTAATTTTCCTAACAGTACAATAATAAAATTATTTACATGCTTCTATTGCAGTCCTTCTGCAAGATGTACAGCTTGCCCATTTTATGCATCTGCTTTGACTCTGGTTTTCACCTAACTCCATTCACTATGTATAAGGAAATCTACAGTGCACAACCCAGATGCTGATGCCTAAAATGTAGCCATGTGGACTCGGTTAGGACTATAGGTGAGGCCTTTAATTTCTGCACCTTCTGCTTTAGCAGAGAATAAATGGCGTTGTGTTGGCAAGTCCAATTTCTCAGTGCTCCTCAAAGGCTGTAACCACCTCTGATAAACAGCATCATGTAACTAGAGACTAACAACCAGCATCAGAGCATAAATACTTGACAGCACTATTCTGCAGTGGCACCAGCTAAGGAGCATTCTAGGAAGACACATATATTTTGCTAAAAATTGATCTAAAATGATCAAAGAAAAGAGACTGTAACCAAGCTGGCAGTATTTGAAATGTGCATTGTCTAATGCTCTTCCTTGGTACAACCCAAGCTTTTCCCTGACTTAGTACCCAGGCTAAACTGTAATAATCTGAGGTGAATTAAGAAAGTCAACATCAGATGCAGACATTTCCCACATGATTCTGCAGTCACTGCAGTTGCAGTAACAGTGTGTTCATCAGTAGAAATAAACTAGCAATGAACAGTCTAAGACTGCTGTTCTTGAGGAGACAGTTACGATCCAGCCAGGAGACTGTAAGAACTTTCTTTTTTCTTGTTGTTCTTTAATACCATGAAATAAATTGTGACATAAACTGTAAAACCTAAATTCTTTAAATGTGTGTTTTTTCCACCAATCCCAAAAGCACTGGACAGAGGAAAAGCAATACCTTGTATGAGTCACAGGCACAACTGGTCTTTCTGGTCGTCTCGGGGGCAAAGTCCCAGGTCTATTCACAGAGTTGGCTTTGGGTGGCCGAGGTTTCTTCGGAGGTATAGCAGGAACTGAAGGCTTCTGCAGGTCTAACTGTTTTTGCTCTCTCTCTGATCTTTCTTTAAATCAATCATTTCCAGAAAAAAGAACATGGATATTATTAAGTGGAATTCATTTGCATTCACACGTCTACAATTAAACAAGAACTCTTCTACTGTAGATATATTGCATATAAAGAAAAAGCTTATTTCCTTTCTACTCCTGTTCTAAATCCTTATTTGAAATAACACGTTTACCACAAATCAGTTGTTTGCCCTGCCTGACTGTTCTGCCTGTAACTCCTCACAGCCAAAACGTGTGTGCGGTGTCTGAATGAGAATAAAAAATTTTCATTTTAGTAACTTACTGGTTTCTGACTGTAAAATATCAGAATGGTAAGAAAATGCTACGTGGAACCATTTCCCATGAGCATAACTTATATTAAATTCTAATATGAAACAATATTAAGTTAGAAGGTCACAGAAATAATTATGCTAGATATTAACATATCTTGGACAAACAGAGAAATATCATATCTGGGGGGACAAAAAATGTGTTTTAGGTGGACTACAGTTAAATGAAAATAAAATACAAGCATAAAAATTTAGCAATGTTTAGCAGGATGTAAACCCTTAGAAAAATCAGACCTTTTATTTAGGTTTTTAAGCACAGACTTATATGCTGAATTTTTCAGCTTGCCAGTGAAAAACAAGATCATTTTCAGGACTGATTATGCATAGTTAGGGAGTGCCACAATATCAATATCCTATGTCAAACACACAATGCCTGTGAATATGTAAAGTACAATACACATGACTAACTCTTGCAAATAATATGCTCTAAATTCCTAATACGAAACAAACACATAAACACATTTGCCACACCAGAGAAACCTGATTTTTCTTAAAGAAAGGACATAACTCTCAAAGGGGACAAAGTTCTGCCCTCTGTATCCTACTGTGTCAACATCCCACTTCTCTTGACAATCCTGTCCATATGTCATGAATATTACACCTCTGTATACGTGTAAGAGGTACTGGGAATGGCACAGGGTATTGTGTAACAGGTTCTAGGTTTCAGCCTGAGAGAATCTTGGAATAAATCACCAGAAAGATAATCCACATTAGCTTTGGAGTAGTCCAGTTAGCAATTATTGTTAACAGGCAGATTTTCCAGCACATTTCCAGTGGATGCAGTCATTGGTTTCTCAGTGACACTAAAGCTTTTCCAGCATACTATGTAATTTTTACACACTTAATCCTACGACAATTGATACTGCATCAGTGTCCGAGAATCTAAGCTATGCATGAGGGACAGGCTGGGCAGTGTGCCAACACCAAGAACGCTCCTGTGCCACCCCTGCTGCCACACCACACTGAGCAATTCCTGCCACTCCCTGGTACTTCTGTAGGCACAACTCCTACAGCCTCTTCTCAATGCCTAGAAAAGTTACAGATATTTATAGCCTGGGACAGTAACGTATTTAAACTTCCTCTGCTGTTTTGGCAGTTGGCTTTGTAAATCCAAAAATGGAAAGCAAAGGGGTTTATTGCTAAGATAACGGTGAGAAGCAGCACACATAACCAAAACTAAGCACACGTAGAGGAAACTGCTGAAACACCTGTCAGACCACTATGACATATATCCAGAAAGAGATCTTGGTGCATAGTCTGAAGGTTCTGGCACTAAATTATAACTGCACATTATACATTTAGTCACACGTGCATTTTAAAAGGCTGCAAATTTGAATACTTAGAAATTAAGAAATCCCATAAACAAATTTGTCTGTACAATCCAATAGTCCACTAAAACACTTGAAACTTGACATCATCTTCAATTAGAGAATCAATGTAACTACTTTCCTGAAACCATTAGGAATGCACAATGAACACAATGAAACCATTAAAGGTTTCATTTGCTTGTCCCTGCTCTGTGTGATACCGTGTCCCATTTCTCGTAATGTTCAAAAACAGCTTTGAAGATAGAACTTTTTCATTTCTTCACAGCCTTGCCTAAGACTTTTGTGACTATGATAATGGGGTGATTCATAAGCATTAATGACTACATCTTCATAAAATCCCTCTGTGATGCAGGAAAACCACCAACCCTGCTTTCAACTAGAGAACCAAGGCAGACAGATGTTAGAAAAAAGTACACGCTAATCCGGGGTATCTTACTCTATCAAGGACCTGGGTTTTACAGAGCTCTGAGCTTTATACAGCATTTCATGTATTGAGAGCAAATCTCCCCTTGACTTCAGCTCTGGCTGCCTGTATTTAACAGCTCTGGATTGGTACAATTTAAAATCCTGAATTCAGTCCATAGGCAAAAATGAGATCCTTTCCAAAATGTCTATCATCGCAATCTATCGGAGTGGGAAACAAACACCCAAACAATACACTTAATGGAGACAGTGACTTTGAAATGAGAACGTGCATTGGTTCCACTTCCCTCATGTCTCTGCAGAGAGCAGGCAGGAAAGCACATTTTATACCTTTTTCTTCTGTTCTATTAGGAAGACATTCTGGCCTTTCAGGTGGTATCTTTTTGATTTCATGCTTTCGATCTGTGGTCACTGTGAAAGAAAGAAAAATTTGGAATTCTGAACAAGCCAACAAACCAGCATATACAGCCACCTAAGATTTAATTCTGCAATTTCTTAGGCTTTTGATATTCCCCAAGTTGAAAATGTCTTGCTAAAACTGAACATAAATCTATTTCAAGTATTTCCTTGCACGATAATGACAAAAAAGCAATTGGATGTTTATGCCTTTATAATCAAGTTCACAGTTTCCAAGCTCTGCACCCCAGAAGAAGAGACACTCCCCACCCTTCTGTGGGGGAAAAAAAAATCAGTAACTACAGATTTTTAAATATGGGCAAATCATTTACCATTACAGACATAAATGAAGAGCAACTCAACACCGTGCAGAAACATTAGGAATAAATCAATTAATTGGGCAATGCCAAGAGAATACTTGATAGAGCCAAATATACAGAGTTTATTTTAGATTAAGTTAACCCATCTCCCCCTCTTTTTCACCATTAGCACTAGCTGTTCACTTCCACATATTAGAAGGATGAGAAGAGCAGTGCTGGCAGTATTCTACGTGATTATTTTAATTGACAGCTTTTGGCCTGGAGGTAAATGCCCCTGCCTTCTCCTGCCTCTACTAGAGGCCCTGGCATACTGACTTCTGTCACTCCAGGGAATACGGGAACTTGTGGCATCAACAATGGGAAGACTTTGCAAAAATTTCCTGGCACATGCAAGCTGCAATCTTCTAATCCCCATACTATAAGGAAAGTTTTACTGGATTTATTGGCTTTGCTGTATTGGCTAACCAGTAGGTGCTAATGCCATTTCAACTTCGTAGTGTTGAAAACCACTTTAGGTAACACTATTATTATCTTAAAAAAATTATAGCAGAAGAAAAACAGAGGAGGCAGGGTAGGGAACACAGGGCAACTTTTTGCTTCAATCTATTTTATTATATGCAGTTCTCAGGGGCATTTACATTTTCTGAATGTGCTGCTGCAGCTGGTTCCTAGAAATCAGTGCTCACCAGCAGTGCTCACCAGTCACTGTTTCTTTATGTAAGTGTGCTGTTGGACAGGCAATACTTGTCCCACTTATCATGTCAATAAATAATACTAAATCCTCATTTTATGGCTGGCCTCAGTGATCTTAAGGGTCTTCTCCAACCTCAATGATTCTCTGAGAAATATTTCACTTCTGAGAGGCAAAGCCGCTGCTGCAAACCAATGAAAGCCTTTCCATACACAAGTTAAGCAAAGCACAAGTAAACATACTCATAATCTTGCACACAGTAGTGTGTTCAAGAAAAAAAATACATACAAGTGTCTAATTACAGAAAGAATAAAAGTCATCATTAACACACAGGACATTCTCAGGTGAAGTCTAAAGCAATGGCCCTACAAACAGTGAGAAGCTCTCAGGCTCAGGTGTACTCCCTGCTTGGGTTGTGACCCCCAAATTAACCAGCACCCAGGCAGGCTCCACGATCCTGCCTTTGCTTCCAGGTGAAGGTCACCTGCAAGGAAGCTCTGGGGAGCTCTGTACCAGCTCCCAGATGAACTCAAGAGTGCTGCCACCCTTTGGTGCAGGCACAGTTGTATTGCTTATCCCAGCTGCCCAGTGAAATGCCTGCTGCTTTCCAATGACTCCAGATAAGGCACTTGTGCTCCTAAATTTGTCTCTCTGTTTTTGACCTTGCTTTGTGCATGCTTGTCTGCAGCACAGACAGCCCTGGCAGCCTTCTACTGTGAGGAATTTGGAAATACAGCCAACATTCTATCTCTACTATAATAAAAACTAGACACCTCTTTTACACATATGCCACTTGCACTACAAAGCCCAATTCTAATTCTCTGCTCTGATTTTATGCTCTGCATCAGAAGATACTGATATTCAATTATTTAGGCTGCAACTGACAGTATTCAATTTATTCATCACGTTGTGACTGGTTCAATATGAAGAAACATTACTGGAAGCTGTTACCTACTCTCAACAGTAAGGCCTGACAAGGAGATGTGGTAAAACACAGTATAATCTCAGTGAAGTGATAATTTGATGAATATAGGATGTCTGGCTGATAAAAAATATAGGACAATTTTCAGGTCTAAATACCTGTCAGAAGAAATTCTTGTGCCTGATAAGCCACGACTTGTCAAAGACTGATTACAAAAAGAAAGAACTTCAATATCTTGGCTTTGACTTAGATGGCCCTAATCAAATTGTCTGCATCCTTTATGCAACCATTTTGCCTTTGGAAAATGGGCATATTATCCTGCTTGGTGACACAGCTAATGTGTTGCATGAAAGCAGGTATAAATTAAAAGTGTTATTCTCTAAGTATAGGAGTATAAATTGAAAGAAATACAATGTTTTATAGAGCTTTTTCAAAACATATCAGGCTATAAAATCGGTTGTCACTAAGACATCGCTAATATACAACCACCACTAGATGGCAAAGTCATGCTGCTCTCTCTGGACAGTGTTACTGATCTTAAAATCAAATCTATGTTTTCATGAGTCTCAAGACAGAGTGAAGAACAAACCATGGATGTCAATAAGCAACCCAAATATTTATAGTCATGGTTCTATAGTCAAAGGCTATATTCAAACTAGTTAAATTATAGCATATTGATTCACAGTAAATTGTACACTGGTATAACTTGTTCTTCTATTAGCAGCTCAAGACTGCAGGAGAGGGAAATTTACTTTTCAAAACACCAAAATCTAGAACAGACCACAGTAACAAAAAAACTACCTGGCTAGATTGGATGAACTTGTTTTGTTTTTTAACGTGTGCCAGCAGTGGGGGAAGCACTACTGCTGCTGCAAAATTTTTACAAACTGACTGGACTTAAGGGATTAAAGAATTCCAGCCACAGTTATGTTTCCACCACAACTGCAATACAAACGAAAACTGTGAGAGCATCCCCTGCCTTGTGATTTTTAATTTTACATGAATGGAACTGGAATTTGGCTTCCAAGGTCAGAACTGAGAAATGTGTACATAATTTAACTGTTTCTGTTTCACGATAAAAATAAATCACATAGGTACTTTTGAAAATTAGTATTGAGAGGTTGTTTTAAAATCATAAATAAAAGTGAGTTCAGCTCTCAGTAGCCACACACAATTCAGTCTAGCACATAACAAAACTAGCTTTGCTAGAACTCATCTGCTTGACAAACAGAATCAGCCTCTTAATACATTTGCAACACCACTACCTACATAACCAGATTCAGGATAACTCCTTTTAATTTTATACTTAGGGCTACAAAGTATTGAAAACGAAGAATCTGACTGTGGCACAGAAGGTGGAGCAGCCAGCCAGCTCCAGCATTGGTGCAGATCTGCAAGACTCTGCGACTCAGATGAGCCCACTGTGTGACAGTATTTTATAGATATGCCAAAAAGCTCTTTGTCTCCACAATAAATCAGATCTGTAGTGAATGCAGTTTTCTCCTCCAGGTATTATCAATCTCCAGCACACTGGGTCTACACTGCAAAGACATGCACACAATCAACTTCAGTCAGGGAACAGAACCACAGAACTTCCAAAAACTGAAGTGTCACACTTGCTCTGACTTGACACGTTTAAGGGGCCATACAGGTTATTTTAAAATGGTGCAGATGGTTGCCTGCAATACATTTAAAAAGCTCACCACAGCCTTTCAGAGTTGTCAACCCCGAAAGATTCTGATGTATTAGTTGTTGTCTAGACACCTGCTTATCAATTTTGATACAGATGAATTCTACATAAATTTGAACACAATTTAGATTGAGATGTGCTCACTGACATGCTGTACAAAATCAGCTGCACCTTACCCAATCCTTGTTTGATGACAGGAGCTGATGGAGGTGGTGGTTTCTTCGGTCTCTAAAATTCAATAAGAGAAGAAAACAGATTGCTTAAAAATGTCTGTAAATCTCATTCATATGAAAGTCAGAATTAATCATAAAATGCTCAACATCAATAATTAAAAGTCACGAGACTACAGATCTCTCACATATTTCTCCTGAAATAACTTCATTACAAAGAATTTGAAGAGAGAAAATAGCATTGACAAATATAGTATAATTTTTATGCTTCTATGCATAAAATACCCTGTTGAGGGGTAAAAAAAAGGTTCATTTTATGTACCTTAAGATTAGAGGAACACATGACCTTTGGCCTGCTGAAGAAATCACTATCTTTAAAGTTTAATCTTGTAAATATTCCTACCCATTTTGGAAAAAACAAACACAAAGAAACCCCCAGGCACATGTGGCAAAACCCGACGTGTGTTTTTTGAGACTCAGAGATGATGCCAAAATGCAGAACACAGGAAATACTGCAAAAGTTACATTTCATTCACTCGCTGTGGTATATTTAGAGTTTTAGTTGTGAAAGATGGTTATCAGAATTTTAGATGTTTGGTGAAATGAAACAAGTTATTCCAACCAATCTGAACATATTACTTGTACCTTCTCTTATGACATTTTCCTAACAGATCTGTAATGGCATCCCTGAGAAACAGAACCAAAAAGCAGTGCCAGAACCACTTCTCTTCACCTGCAGGTAGGGGAGGGGTGGCTTCTCTTCTGTGCCGGTGTTTGTGAATGTACACACACCATCCTGGCATTCAGGATATGTACGTTGGAATCAGTAAAAAACCAAATGGAGCACCGTGCTAGATCAAATAACACACTTTATCTCTCACTTTAAAAAATCCCAATCTATCAAGATTATGAAGAATAAATGCTAAGCAAAAATATTTTTTATTTCATATGTCCATCCTTTTTTCTGAGATGGACTTTATTTCCTTTGCTACAGATTGATCACAATCACTGTCACTACACTGCTGGTTATCTAGCACTGTATATTGTCCTGTGGAATTATGAATAAATGATATTTCCAGATATGCATAGCTTTGCCAAACTTCAATCATCTATTTAAGCTGATATTTTCTCTCAAACTCTTATTGATTCCTCCCCCCCCCCTTTTACTTTCTATTTATCTGCCAAATCTTTTGAGAAAGATCAATTGTTTTGTTCACTTGCAGCAATTAGTTCAATCTCTGCCCTAGAACTCTCAGATCTTGGTCTGAGTGTTGACAGGGAGCAGGTTTGCTGTGAAGGCTGAGCCCTTGCCATGCACCTTTGAAAGGGACCTCTATCATATGCAGCAAATGCATTCATCTCTGGGGGAGAAATAAAATACCAGTTTTTGCACAGACTGGGTAAGCCTAACAGCTTGGATCCCAAAAGTTGCCATCCAGCAACCCTCAAGTTTCTCCTATCACATTATCCTGACCAGATCACCTCCTGTCATCAGCCTGAGAAAGCTGTGGCCAAGAACTCAGGAGAGCAGGATGATCCTCTCTAGCCTGGCTGCTGAGGATCCCTGTCCACAAACAGAGTCCCTTAAGCTCTCAGAGATACTTTTGCAAGAATTTGGGGAGCACGTTTCAACAGGTTTAAATGCAGAAAAGTGGAAAAAAATTTGGAAAGCAAAGAAGACAGGAACAATGAATGTCTTATGAAAGCAATTGGGGAGTTTTGTTGACAGTGGCTGCAGAGTGAAACAGTTGATGCTGAGGATCCAACAGTACAATACACACATTTGAGGTTTTATTCTGGAGTGGTTTGAGACTGATCCCATTGACTGTCCAAACATCAGCAGTTGGAATATAAGAAATGCACTCCTTTAGCACATCTTCTGGCTTAGTAAGGAGTCTAGGCCATGTCCCCTGAGAGGTGTCTTCCAAAGCACAACAAGTGCAGATGGACAAATGACAGATTCACTACAAAACCCACTCCTGAATAAAACTAAAGCAATTATGTAGATAAACACAAAGAAGAAAGGCTCACTAGACCAAGTGGCTTTAACTGGAAGCTGAAGAGGGAAATACAGTTTCAAAAAGGCAAAGATCAGAAAGGGTGTAGTGTGAAGAAGTCTTAAGAATGCTTAGGGAAACTAAGAAGAAGAAACTAGGAGAAGCAAGAGGGATTTACAAGGGTCCATGGCTGGGATAGAGGTGGTGAGAAAACTGAGAAGGTGATGGAGACAGACTAGAAATTAAGCCAACAGACAGGAAACCAGGACTGGTTGGACAAGAAGAGAACAGAACTACAGAGCAGGGACAAAGAGTAAGAGGGGAGAGGAAAAGAAGCTGGATAAGAAATTTGGTCTAGGAATAGAAAGCAAATCCAGATGGTGATTTAGACTCAGGTAGTGATCTCAGGGGAAAATCCTGTAATGGAGACCACCTGAGAGGGGGAGATGGGGACTGGGCAGTGAATAGCAAAGGCCTGTGACAAATAGCCATGTGTGGAAAATAATCAGGTTTGGAAAACTGGGAAGTGAATGAGGAGATGGGAAAAGATCCCAAACTTTTGTTCAACAGACAGAAGAACTACTGCAACGAATACTTTCAGAGCATAGGATGGAATCCAAGGTTTCTGGATCACATCAGAAAATACCTGACAAAATCACTGGAAAAGTATTTATCTCCTTCTCTCTTAGCACTGATGCAAAGACAGTCTATAGTCCTATCAGTTACTTACTCATGTAGCCAGATCTGTGGCATTTTAAATTAATAAAATTTTATTCCCCACATTTAGAGCAAACCTAGCTGCAACTTCTAAGTGTCTGAATATGCAATTTATTCTACAAGTTATATTCAATTGTACTCTAAAAAACACTTTAAAGGTATATAATTTATAAGTTCAAAAAGACTGAATAATTTCACCACAAGAAATTGACATAAGAAAAGATTTTTCTTCTATAATAGGTTTGCTATGTCTTAAGGTTTGTGATTTCTGCCTCTTCTGAAAATCACCTTTTATTATTAGGCCTAAAGCCAGGATATCCACTCTGCCATGGAATTGCATTTTCATCTCCCACCATTTTTGCTGCTCCTCTACCTTCATTTTCAGTAATTATCACGTTAGCCTCTGTGAGTTATTTAATAGTTGTTTTATTAAGCTTTCCAAGTTATTTAATTTTTGCCTTCGGCATCCAATTTTTATTGCCAAGGACTGAAGCTGAGTGTCAGTCAGTCTTAGTTTTATCACAGGAGGCTCACATTGTCATGGTGAAATACTCATCAAAAGCCTGGTTGCAAGCTCTTAACATCCCACTGATGACTGAAAAGGTTCCTAAAAACCCACTGGACTTTTAGGGGAAGTAATCCTTTACTTTATTCCAGGAAACTGCAAGATGTCTAAATATTGTCTGGCAAATAACCATGCCATCTTTTTCAAATATATAGAAACTGAAAAAGCTTATGCACAGATTTTCTACCTTCCTTTTTAATACTTCTGAGAGATCAAGAAACATGCCTCTGAGATACCAAAAGCTCACTGTTCTTTAAATTTCACAGTTAAAATTTCACCATTATTGCTCTGGCACAGTGCTTGACTGCTGTCCATCAGCATGCAGGGGGTGCACTAACATCTCATATTCCACCACAAATACAATGGAGAAGAGTTAAGAATTCCAGATGTTGTTGCATCACGTGACTCATTCCTGGGACCTCAGTCCCTCTCCCTCTCAAACTTGTAGGTCACAGGACAGAGTAGTGCAGTGGGGCTGGGGTGACTAATGCCAAATAAGACTCCATAATATGACTTTAAGTGCCACATGTTCTCTCCATAGATGCTTTTTAACCCAGAAATTTGTTCCCTTTATGTTTTTATGCTATTATCTAGAAGTAAAACTTCGTCAAAACCACATATCCAACAGAGGATTTCTTTCAACTCTACTTTCATTCCGTATTCTCAAGTGAAAATGAAAGAATATATGGCTTACCTCTTTTTCAAAATCAGAAGGAAGAAGCTTGACAAAGTTATCTGGAAAGACACCTCGTCTGCCATTGAGTTCTCCTTCCCACCAACCCACATCAATGCAATCCTAAAAAAGAGCAAAATAAAATGAAAACCACAATGTGCTTGTGTGCTGAATAGGTCTGTGAGCTGAAGTACTCTTTTGCATAATGTCCTGCCTTTCTGCTAGAATAGGACAATTTGCTGGAGTGCCAGGTTAACAGGGTAATCCACCAGGATAAAAACTTCAGTAATCACCCTGCATTTCATTATCACATGGAGCAGCTAGGAAAGAACAATAAACAGGCTACAAGAGCTCAAGCCCTTGTCTGTGTCTAAAGCATTAGGTCACCATTTGATCTATTAAACAAGTCAGCATTTTGAGCACTCATGACACTATGTCTCTGTGACTTCATTTTACAGAAAAGCCAATAACTCAGTTCAACATCATACATCCCAGGAGATAAAAAAGCTCTCTTATTTCCCATACTTTCACAAAAAGCTTGATGCATTAGAATTATTAAATTTCATCACACTCCAGTTAATTATACACCTGATCAATATCATTCATCAGCTTTTTCTGCAGCATTTCTGAGCAGCACAAAGAAGAGTGTGTAGCAAAACAACGTATACAAAAAGTAAGTAATATCAGTCAGTTTAAATGATGAAAAAAATAGTACAGCTATTTTGGTTATGAATAGTAACAGAACGCACAACAATTCTAGAGAAGGTTAAAATTGTTCCTTAAGTCCTCAGTGCCCCGTGTTCACTTTTATTCGTGTTTGCTACAGAGAACACTTCCTGTTGATATTTTCCGTATTCTTCTTTCCTGAAAGCTGAGGCCCAACTAATTCAGTTGTTTTCCAAAACACAATTACAGGAAAGGCACCCATTATCTGCTCAGTCTTAAAACCATTTCAGACAATTTTTGCAGTTGGCTCAGCATCAGGCTGGCCAACCTTTCATGATTTCCATAAAACCACGTTTCAGCTGCTAAATGGATGAAAGAATAATGCAAGTTAACTTAATGAGGCGTACTTAATACCAAGTCTTAAGAATATTGTTCACAATGACTGTGCATGTTGTTATTTTTCTCTAAGTTACAATACACAAACACTGGATGATATCTGACAGAAAACAGACTAGCTTTAAAAAGATGATAGCTTTCATGTTTTGGGGGTGTTTTTTACTTATTTTTAGTTATTTTTGTGTTCTACACTTTTTATTTAACGTATTTAGTCCATCCTGAGGTAGAATATGTGCTAACTAAATACACCAGCTATGCAGCCTGGTTTCTTGCATCATCTCTGTTTTGGTTGTTTCCCCCACTGCCTCATATCTCAATATTTTTCTCTGATATAACACACGCACCGAACAATCATTTCATTCTTTTTCTGATAATTTTCTCTCATACCTAATCTGTGCTTTCTTTCTGTATCCTCCCTTCTCTTTAGCAGGGTGGCCTTCACCAGGGACACTTACACTTTTCCAGACCTTCCTGGGAGTTATTTAGGAGATATTTACTGGTCCTGCTAGACCTTTGTTAGTCAGTAGGGCTCATTCTTGACTAGCTGATGTTTTCAAAGTATCTCCTGAGTGCACACAGGGCTGTCAGGGGCTCCATGAAGGACCAAGATAATCAGCCAGTCGTGCATGGCATGGACAGGCTCTGTGCAGGACACCACTCCTTCTTCAGAGCCAGCACTTCATTGCTGAGGTGAAGGCACTCTACTTTATCTACTTGCACAGCCTAATAATCAGTGCACTCAACTGTTCTATCACATGGTGTGTTTTATAATGCCCTCCACCCCCTACGCTGCTAATCTGAAATTGCCAAAACATTTATGACCCAATTTAGGTTTTGAAAAATATTAAGAATAATTCAAGCATCCAGAGACGAAAAGCTTGTGCTTCAAGTAATTGCACAGCTTAGTGCTAGCTAATAATCCTGACTGAGCAACACAAGACATCACATATATTCTTTTTAAGTTGGATTTTTTTATGGTCTTAGGAAGCACAAATATTACTCCTACTTCTTTGTTTTATTAACACATGTGAATTTTTTATCTGATGCTTTTTAAAAGCTCATTTGTTCTCATGAAGTGCTGTTTGTGCCACACATTTATTAATCCCAAACAGCTGCAGGTTTGCTTTTTTTTTTCCATCTCCAGCTTGTCACTCAGGCTTATGCAGCCAATCACCAAGCCAGATTTTCATACAGTAAGTAAATCTCTCCAGGCAGTTCCTCTCTAATTTTCTCATTTACTTTATTTGCAAGGAGAGGCTTATGTGTCACTGAGAAAAGAGATGGAAAGAGATTTCAGAAATGAAAAGCTACAGATGGATCTGGTGAAGAATCTCCATGGCACTGCCCTCCTGTTACCACCACTGCAACCTCTGGGAGCTGCTCCAAAGATGCTGGCAGCAGGTAGGGCTGCATCATGAGACACACCACCATTCAAGCACACCTGGGCTGCAGCTGCACAACCTGCCCCAGGTACTAACAAAGGGCAGAGCTATGAAGCACAGTCAAGGCAACATGATGAAAATGTGTCTGCTTGTGAACACTGAGCAAAACTCACTCCTCCCAGATCCTCACCAATCACGCAATCTTAACCATATTGTCTTTCTTAACATATTTTCATGGATTTAAACTCAAGGAAATGGCTGTAATTTCAAAATGCAGATTTTCTAGAAAAGCTGTCAAGTAATCCAGTATCAATATTCCAAAATTTATTAACAAAACAAGTGGATCTCTGCTTTATCTCCATGTTATCCTGTCAGACTCACAGAACAATGTAAACATGTCAGACAATGAAATATCCCAAAAGTCCTATGAAAAACTGTATTCCAATTACTAAAAATGTATTTTAGTTTCCTTTAATAAAAAAACCAAACCCAAAATATTCACAAAACTGAAGAGTAAGACATGGCAAAAAAGAAGAAATTGTGCTTTTCAGATACTGGAGTTCATGCAAGTTAGGTGGTAGGTGGTTCAAAATTTAGCTACTGTAAAAATCAGCTCCTACCAAAGCTTAATTTGGAGACTACACCCATGTACTCATTGCAGTGACAGTGCAATCAAAGACCTCTGGCTCATATTGCCAAGCCTGCTTTGGTTGCTCAGGCAGAGGCAGATCATGAAATAGAGAAACCAAAAGTCTTAGAGGGAAATTTTGGCATTTTCTCATTAAAATACAAATCCTGGTTTTATCCTCATTGCCAGTGAAGTAAAAAAGAACTGTTAAGGTTGAAAATGACCAGCACTTCCAGGTTCACCACTACATCATGTCCCTTAAGTGCCACATATGCACGTCTTTTAAGTACCTCCAGGTATGGCGACTCAACTACTTCCCTGGACAGCCTACTCCAGTGCTTGACAACTCTTTTGGTGAAGAAATTTTTCCCACTAGCCAATCTACACCTCCCCTGGCACAACTTGAGGCATTTCCTCTTGTCCTATCGCTTGTAACTTGGGAGAGCCTCACACAGATGAGATGTGCATGCTGTGCTGGCCAGGAACTTGCTACCATTGCCCCCCATCCCTTCAGGCACTGTGTTCAGCCAGGCAGAGTGAGGATAGGGAATCCTGCAGATCATGCATCCTGTCTGCCTGTGGGGCCTGCCCCAGGGAAGGCAGGGTGTGATTCCAGCTGCCTCTCTCTCTCTCTCTCACACTCCCTGATACTCCTCAACCTACACAGCTCCTCCTGGAGCTCTGTCATTAAGCTGAGGAGCTCCTTCACTTAGACGCACTTCCCACAGGTGTGCTCAGTTCTTCTGGCCAGTCCTGGTGTAAGAGCAGGACATCCATGTAGCCCAGATCCTGGGTATTCCCATTGGAGCTCTGGCTGGGCAGCCGTATCAGCTGTGGTGGGTACAGAGCTTAGAGAGCCCATGGTTTCTGCTGGGTGGATACCACTGCTCCCAGGTCAAGCTGATGGATACAAGTGCTCCCTGGTCAAGCTGGCGGATACCACTGATCTCAGGTCAACCTGGTCAAGCTTTGGTGCCCTTCCATTAAAACAACAGGAAAGAAGAAAACAAAATACAAACCCAAACCAATGATAAAATAAGAAAGGTAAGAACACAGCTCCATCTGAAACTTATGTCTGTGGTGACTAAAAGAGTAGGGACAGAGGAGGGGGGAATAGAGAGGTACTTCACTGGAGAGACCGACCATGAGCCATGCAGAGACATTTTAAGGCAAAGAAAGTTTCCATTTGGAGCACCGGATTTATCATACTGTTACTGAATATGAGTGAAATATAGAGAGATACATAAGTAGGGTTGACAGCATAAGATCATGGCTTAGTCTCTTCCTGGCAACTGCAGTGATCCTGCAGCCACTCTATACACACAGAATATCCTATATTAACAGTTTTTTAGCAGCACAGCTACTGGTCTCAGAATAAATACCATGCTGTTCCTTCCCCTGGTGCTCTCAATCCAGCAGTAAAAAAGCAGAAGCCAGTGGAGACTGAACAAAAGCCGTATATTACGTGGTCTTACAAACACTGCACTCACTGCACAGAAGCAGCTGTACCTACACACACCCTACCGACAAGACACTAGCCCGTGCCATCCCCCCAGCGCAGGAGTCACCAGACAAGAAGACAAACTTTCCTCCAGTCAAACACCACGGTTGGTTTTGTTTGGCAGTAAAAGAGGTGACAACAGAGGTTGATAAGGCAGAGCTGTCAGTCCCCTGCCACCCTGATGACCACTCTACTAGCTGATATCACATTCAAGACCACGAAATTAAAAGCCTCAAGTTCACACCCGGTAGGTGACACATCTCTCTCCTGCTGAGCCCTGTCCCACCTATGAGCTTGGCAGAGTCAGATTGCCCCATTATGCAAACATGACTGAACTCTCCCTCCTGGAAACGCTCACAGTTCAGAGCCTTTCCCTCTGCTCCAAAGAGGCAGGAATTTCATATACCCCAAAGACAGAGGGAGTTTTATGTCATATAAAGCTCTCTCTTTTTTAAAAAAAGGCTTGGTTATTACACATGGATCTATTTCTAGCCCACACTGCAATTTGCACTCTAAGCATGAGCCAGATGAAAAGAACATGAAGGCAACCAACACTTTTGCTGAAAATGCAAAGCAGCACTCCTAGTTGTGAACATATTTATAATAAAACTCTACTATTTGGATTTTTTTCATTATTTTGCTAGGAGTCAATAAAGCATGCACGATTACTATAATTTAAATGTTAGACATGCTCCAGCGTATGTTTTCCTCCAAGTACAACGCATTATTTTAACTTTTTTTTCTTGAAGCCACTTACAGGAGAGTTACTGTGTGCTATGAGACTGCTCTTAATCACTTAGCCTGTAGCTACTTGGCTGTGTCTTTCATTATCATTATAATTTTCCTCTTGCCTGTGCTCAGAAGCCCACTGGACTGGTCTCTAGATCATCAGGCCTTCAAGGCAGAACCCACTCCCTCTCTCTTGCTACCTTTGGAAGGACTGACTCTTTCGGGCAGTGCCATGGCCCAAGTTCATCTTTCCCCTCCCTACCTGCCAAACTGCCCCTAGCAAAGAGGAAGGCTTTTGTTGGTAAAAATAAATGAGCGATTTTTTTCTGCTCCCCAAGGTCCCAAAACGAGTAATAAGCCATGTATTTATCTTCTCTCCTCTCCACGAACTGCGGCTGTGTAAACTCTTGAAGAAATACGTCTGAAGAAGGCCAATCTTCTCAACTGCAAATAGGACTTGTGTTTTCCTGAGGGAGCAGATCACTGCACAGGCTGGTCCTCTGAACGTGATGTTACTTTGCAATACTACTAAAATATGAAGCTGTGGTTTCAACATCAACGCATAACTGCTCAATTTTTCAGCTTTTTGATTAGAATTTTTTTAATACAGAAACATTTCAGCATTACAACTGGGATAGGAACCAACACCAAGGACAAGCAGGCCCTCAGAGAAGTGTATGTGTGCTCTTGAAGTGCTCAGATAATGAGTTTTCTGCTCATGTCAGTAGATGTACTTGCACATGAAGTCGTCGTTTACAGAGACCTAAAATTGGCCTATGAGAATTATCTTCTTAATTTAAGATTTATAGATTACTAGGGTTAAAATACACAACTGGCAAACTAAATTTATGATGTAAAAATTCAGCCTCAAAAGAGTAATGAGATATACCATAATGGTGCAGGGTTTGAAATAGTAAAATTTTTCTGGTAGATACCAGATTTTCATGGAAATCTCCATTAGAATACAAAGTTTCTTACTAAATTAAAATTTAAACAAAAAAACCAAAAAAACCCAATCCCAGCAGTTGGCGCTTTGTTCATCAAATCTCTGCTTTCCTTCTGCCCTTCTAAAGTTCCTCATCAGGAAGAACAGTGAGCTGGTAAAACTGCGTTATTCAGAAAGCCATGAATACCCCTTACACTTGCACTGAGAGGTTTCATGTGCCAGCTCTGCCATGCTGGCAGCCCCCCAGTGCCAACCCCACTGTAAGCATCTCTCCAGCAGTCTGTCAACAACTGACAGCCAAACTCGTAATTTAAAGAAAACACCACCCCTAGTGCAAACAAATGTCTCTGTTGGACTTTTGAAGACATCAGCCACACACACAGAGATACATATAACACAGAAAGGCTTCTGAATGTGAGGATTAAAGACCTCATAGAAGGACAGATCTGAAGGACAGGCACTCTGCCAGTCAGCACACCCATGGGGGCTCTGGGCTCGACTGTGGTGGTGGGACCAAGAGACGCCCACTCTCGCAAACACTGGAGAAGACCAAAGGACAGGCTCTCTAGCTTTCAAACCATCATTAAAATTGCATCAGGTCTTCATTAATACAACCTTGGCATTTGGAGGAAACAACAAAATCATGTTAAGGCTGAGTGAAAAAAGCAGTTTAATAATATTCAAGCATGTTTCTTTATTTTAAATGCCTGAAAATAATTGATTTTAGAGTCTTCACAAATTCTCATAAAACTTGGTAAAATACCTATGAATGAAGGAAAGCATCTCTCTAGAGGCTGACATTACACTTTGTGCTACCTAGGACTCCTCCAAACAATCAAGCTTGGTTACTGACTAAGCTCAGTTACTGGCATTGAGACATTACAGTACAGTGAAAAAATCTGTTAAAATTCTTTGAAAAAAATGGCCTTGATTTAAAGCATCTGGTTAGTAATCAAGTACTCCTTGGCAGGAACATGATTCTAAAATCTGGAAATAAGACAGAATGAATGTCTTAACTACATAATCCAAGACAATTTAGATAAAAGAGACAGTCCAACAGACAATAAAGTCATCTTTTGAGGCAGTCCTGGAGAACATAATTTTCACTTTACATACTTCTTACCAATATGCATAGATTATGAAAGACTGAAAGAAAAGTATGACAGGAAACCTCCCAGTCTGGCTCTGGCTCCTAACCCAGGGATTTATCCTGCTCAGATCCTCAACCTGTCCCCAAAGCCCCAACTCCTGCATGGATCCTTCCCAGCTCCTGGCAGTTCTCATGCCCAGGCCATAGGGAACCTTCCATCTCATAATGCCACCAGTTGCATCTTTTAAAGCTTAAGGAGTCAAGCAGGTAGATTTTTATCTATCCATAAGCTCCAAGGCTCTGCTAAGAAATTCCCATGTCGACATTGCATGGAAGAAAACAGGAGAGATAGAAATTTTCAGCTGTGGTTACACTCCTCTTTCCAGGCAGTGCTTTTACTGGAAGGCACAACAAGAAGACACAGCTCCAGAAGACACAGCCCCTTCAAAAACTGGCCCAAGTTACTGAACCCTGCAAAAAAGAAGCTGGCTGAGAATAATGAATGACCTGCAATACCCAGGATGTTAGAGCAGAGGATCTAGCAGACCAGATGCATTTTTTGTTTTAAATCTTTTTCAGGCTGGATCTAACCTTTTGACTTTACATTCTGTGACTAAATAGTTTAATCAGTAATGAAGCTAAAAAGCTTTGATGAAATATTTGTACAAACAGGAAGAATCAAGTTGCTTATTGAATAAAACAATCTCTTCTGGGGATTCACTTCATTTGCAATGTTCAGTCAGCAGAATGTCATGGAGAAGTAAATATGTTCCACATCATAAAACTGTAACACTCCAATACTCAAATTAAAACTAAATTAGCCAACACAAACATGAAAAGTGATGCTAGTAACAGACATAATTTATGCCTCTGATGAGCCAAGATAAAATATTTACGTAATTACATTTTTTGTATTTAGAAAGATTATAAAAATCTCGAACAAAACATTTCAAGGACTATTTAATGCTATTAATACTTAGATCACAGACATCTCAGGACCAGGGTACTAATTACAATTACTAATTACTTGGCACTGTATGTGCATTTTTACTTTTCCTTCAAATAGCTCTCCCTTGCCTGAAAAGGCTGGACTTCAGATAATGCCACCAAACCAGCAGGTTTGATTCTGAACCCAGTGTTCAGAATAAAAGAAAGGATGACGCTAAGCAGTGAGTCTAAAGGCCACATTGTGAGCAATAATCACAGT
The DNA here is from genome assembly GCA_013400415.1 of Scytalopus superciliaris. Taxonomy (NCBI): domain Eukaryota; kingdom Metazoa; phylum Chordata; class Aves; order Passeriformes; family Rhinocryptidae; genus Scytalopus; species Scytalopus superciliaris. The sequence continues at coordinate 204,926 of VXBX01003241.1, read as the reverse complement.
GTTCCAGAAGCCTCTCAGCATTTCAGCAATATCTTTTCTAAGCATGGGGTAGAAAAAAAAGTATTTCCTTTTTTATCTCAAAATATGTCACCTTTTTAGATTAGCGTGGCTGTATTAAACATACTTAAAAATAAACCTAACACATTTCAAATGATGCAAATCTTGAAGCATTGCATGCATGGGGGATCCTGCCACTTCACCAATATAGCTTGGCATGAACTCCACTTGTCAAAATTCAAATCTGGGATTTCACATGAACAACAGAATCCCTTTCTCTGAAGGCATTGGCTGTAGCACCACAATGGGTGATAACAAGAACAGGAAAAGAGAATTTCAGTGTGTACTTTAAAAAAATAACATTATAAATACACTAGCAAGAACAACATTGAAATACTGGCTGTTCCCTTCTGCCCTGGACTAATCACAGGCTTCACAGTTTCTTTAAGTGCTCAGCTCAAACAGTAGGGTTTCAGTAATGCTTCTAAAGATACCAGTGAAAAGTAAGCTGCACCTGGTGCTCCATTAAACACACTGTCACACTTTATCTCTACACAGACCTTACTTAATGCCTCATTGCTAATCACAGCAGCCAAGAAATGCTTCAAGATATGGAGAAGTGTTAAAAAATTATTTATAAACATTTAAAAGTCTTGGCCAAGGACAAGGTTCAAGCAGGAGGAACTCCTCACAGTCTGTTTCCCCTAACTTACTGAATACATTGAATCATTCTAGAAAATGGACTAATTTATTTATTTGATCATCAGTATCCCCCCAAGTTTTATATCAGTCATTTGAGGAAATACTCATGCTTCTATGCAATGACAAAAGCTTTACCCCATGATCTTGCTGCACTTGTTAGCAGCATGCTAAATAGGTCTGCAGGATCTACTCTGGCTACTGTCCTGCACTGGACCATGGCATGAAATCCAGAAAGAATCCAAACCTTCTAATTCCTCTTAAACCAAAACCCGCAGAGGAAAATTTCAGGTCAGGGAAAAGTGACCCTACTGCTGTGCCAGCCTCTTGGCAAACTGCTGTGCCAGTCCCACTCCTCCTGCCACCCTTCCCTGCTTGCACACCCCTGCGTGTCCTGTGGCCAAGGCTGCCGGATGCAAGGCAAAAGGGCAGGAGCAGCACCATCCCCTTCAGCAGCCACACACCATCCACCATGTAAAAATGCACCCTCAGCACGCACTCTTTGCAAAATAATTTCTTGTATGAAATCAGCAGTGTCGCCACAAGCAGGTTTTTCCATCAGCTAAGGAGGTGGGATGTCTTGGGGGGGAAACTGGTGCCAAGAGAGCACAGCGTAGGAGAGGGGGCAGAAACACAGAGAGATGAGGCACGGCTATTAGGGCTGGCCAGTGATGTGTTGAGCAATTCATAGTAATCTCAGGAGAGAAAGGGGATGCACTGAGAGCCTTTATGGCATTGTTCTTTCCGAGGAAAACACCTATTTATTTCCAGAAGCAAGCAGTAAGTGCCTTTATTGCTTACACGCTATTCTTTAAACACAAAACATGATAAAAGCTTTCTTAAAGCTATCATAAAAGCCTTCTTAAAGCTGGGCATTGTTCAGTGTTTACTTACTGTATTCCTTTCAATTTCTGTAAGCAAGATTGCTGCAGAAGTTAAAAATGCTCAAAATATTGAAATCCCAAATAGGGGTATTTGCATGACCAAATATTTATCAACCGATATTTGTCAACAAAAGTCCCCGTGTTCCTCTGACAGAAAGCCATTCTCATATTTTAGAAAACCAGATGATCCTATTTTCCCTTGAATAACCTAAATTTTTTGCATGGTTATATTAGCAAGCTGATTTCTAAAAATGAGTTCACAGCTTGATTTCAGCTGTCAATCAACAAAAGCAAAAATAACTTATCATGAATTATGACTAACTTCTTCCCTTCTTTCAGAAGAAGAAAGAGGCAACCTTAAACTTTATTTTGAAACAGACAATCTTAAGCTACCATATTTCTACTTTGAAAATTTCTGCCTTCTCGCTCAGTTAGATGTATTTTAATGACCCAAATATCACTCAGATTTTTTTATCCATAGAAGGTAAAAATACTAAAAATTTCATCTTAATGAGAAAACATTAGTGATAATACCTGCCTATTAGCTCACACCTAAAGAAAAACTTAACATCTTCTAAGTCCATAACGTACTTTAACTAAGATTTGCAAAATACATGTGTGCTGTTTGCAATTAAAAGTGTACAGACAAATCCATCAGTGAACTAAACCCCACCGAAAGGGCTGCTGGCAGCAGAGATTTCTACCCCAGAGACCCCGCAACGTGTCAAAATGTTCGATGGAGTACCATGAAGTGTCCTCATCTATCAGGCCATCCAGGGCCTTCTCCTTCCCCTGCTCGTGGCCTCAGCTCACTGGCAAGACTCTGCTACACTGCACTTACTAATCCCCTCCCTTCATGAGCCTCCTGCCTCCATCAGAGCAGCTGTTTTCCTTCCCAGCCCTGCCCAGCTGAGCTCGCCTTGGCCATCGCTCAGCTCAAGAAAGTGCTCTGGACAATTCCCTGCTGCACCGGGGTGAGCACTTCAAGCTGCTGTGAGAGAGGAAAGCAGCAGAATTGTTTTGGCAAAAGGGCCATACTCCAGTAAGTGTCCCTAAATACAGCCAGGGTTAATTAACTGTCTCATGACTACCCTGAGCACTGGATAATATTAAGCACTCCCAGCAGGGCAGATCCCACAGTCTAACACGGACAAGCGCCCAGAGCAGCTACTGCGACAGTGAAAACGAGACTATCAAGACTGAACCTCATTGAATTGTTTCCTTCTACCCCTCTGCTCACCTGTATGTACTTGCCTGTCTTATCACTTGACTGCATATGCTTCAGGGCAGGGACTCACTAAATGTGCAGCATTTTGAAGCACAAAACTTGCAAATCTCACAGTGAAGTAAATTATCAACAGTAACACCAAAAGCTTTGCAAAACCCGATTGCCATTATGCTTATTTTGAGAAACTAGGTTTATGGCTCCTTTTAGCCCTACAAAGAATGAAGCCTTACAAATTAGATTGCCATTGAATATCTGGATTGTCATTAAATATCTAGACCAGATAAATGGTCATGTAAGTTTTTCATTGTTGTGTCTTTCAGGATACAACGCATTAACTTTCCCAGCACTATTTGAATAGCATCAGCTAAATCATCTTGTGAATTCAGAATTAGCAGAATTGCCACTGATATCAGTGCCCTCCACTACCACTCCAATAATAAGGGTTCATATGAGGATACCCTCTTATTACTGTCAGCTTTTCAAATCTGCCACGATTTTTGAAGTTGTTAATCTTATTTATCCCGACCATTTTCATTCCTGGGAACAAAGTGGTCTTTACTGCCTAGAGCTCAGGGAGATTGATGCAGTGCAATGAAATCCTCCACACTCTTGCAAGTGAAACTGCCTTCAAATGAGTGCACAGCTGCCAGTGTGTGCTCCATGTATTTGCTTTGAAATTATTTAGCTATTACTATCGATTCCTCACACAGGTAATTTTCTGTGTGCCAGTGAAATCTTCAGAATCCTATGCATTTTGTCACAATTTATCAGAGGTACTAATAAATTCTCAGTGTTTGCATTAAGACTCTTTACTAAAACCAGAAAGTAGCTTAGAGTAGCTATGTCTAAAAGTGCTGGAATGAAAAATCCTGTAAGATTTTCATGATGACAGTTGAAAACGTCACATGAATCTTCTGTTGCTTAGAAGTCACTCTATTTATTACAAATACAATCTCCAAAATGAATATTTGAGCATGGTAAAACAGCTGTTTGCCACTCTCCTTCAGCTGCACAGTGCAGTCATTACCAGTGTTCTTGCCCTATCCAAAAGCTGTCAGGAATGTTTTGAAGACACTAAAAAAATTTCCTAAGGAACAGAAATGTTTGACAATACAAAAACAGCCTTCCAGGTCAATCTTGTGGCCATCTGCCATTCATATATTTTCAGCTTATGAACATTCCTTATAATCAAATTGTACAACAATCACCATAACTGTACAAGTAAAATTACTGTGCTTTGCTTTTTGTTCTCTGTCTTCCAAAGGTGTAGTTTTCTTAAGACTCCTTTTTTGCAAAGCAAAGGCATCAGGTCTCCTAGTTTATTGCCTTGAAGGTTTACCTTCTTTTAAAATTCTGAGCCATATTTTCTGGTCTTCTAGAATGTTTTTTCATGAAGAAATTAAAGGAATACCATTTGTCCACTTTTATTTCCACTTAGCAATAAATAAAAACTTTTCTACGTACCTACAAGGATGTTCACTTCACTGAGGAAAAGGAGGAGGGAAAAACCTTTTCCAGACATTTCTGGAATACATTTATGTGAAGTTAATTTCTGTTTTTTCTTCAGTCTTTTAGGTAAATTTTAATCTATGAGGAAGCAACTAACATATGGACTCTATCTCATAGTGTGTATTTTCCAAATAACTGGCAAATATTTTTGGCTATCAGTCTTGCATAATGCCATCCTTCCCCTTATATCTCCCAAAATACATACCATTCTGACCTGTAAGGGATAAGCCTCTACTGACTCACTGCAGTGCTTAAATAAACCTTACCAACACATTCTCCATATGATTAAGGAGGTCACTTGTAAATCAGCAAATCTGTACAAAGTATCCTTTGGCTATTTCATAAAACCCTCAGATATTCAAATTCCCTTCTCACAGAGGCCAATAGGAAAAGTCTGATTACCTTGTGATTCAAGATCCCAACATCCATCAAAACAGAGTGAGAACTTCAAACAGATTTTGCAAAGGCCAAAACATTGCTTTGTTCTTTGTATTAGGTAGATATTTGATGATCTTGACAAAGGGACTTTTATAACTAATTTAATTGAGTAAAAGAGAGAAATCTGATATGCTCTCACCCCTTTTATCCGTGGCACACTGTTAAAATGGTGATTTTGAATTCTGCATTTACTGATTCTACTCCTTTGTAATTCTTTCCGTGAAATTAAGTCTTAGCATTCTAAGATGAAGACCAGACTAACAGTTTCCTCACACACATATTGTCCATGTGTGTGCACATATACATGGGGTCTCCCAGTACCTTCCCATTTAGCTCATTTAAGTCACCCCTTTCCTCTTAGCACCTACCAAGTGCTCTCTCATCTTCATGTATTAAGATTATTGTAATGGATTGTATGTTATTTTCACAAGTTTTCTCTCCCATTCTTGTGTCACTCATTACTTTAGCCACTTCCACACAATCTCACCAATGCCCTTGTTTTCAATTAAATGCAAATTCAGCAGGAGTAAAAATTGTGAGTCTTCAACACTCCTATGGATCTGTCAGAAAACAGATTAGTCTAAGGATGGACATTTCATACTTAGAATCTACAGAACCTTTTGGATTTAGTGATTTCAACAAAACACATTATTTTACAATAATGCATCTGTGGTCCTAGGAAGTACTGTGACACCCATCTCTTTCCCTAAAAGTAACAATTGGGTCTTACTCTAAAAGTAACTCCTTGGGTCTAGGTAATTGGAAAGAATAAATGCTGTCTAATGCTTTCCAGCATAGAAAGCAAACCCTGCAAAACAATTTATTACAAATAGATTAAAAGAAACTCTGCAATCTGATGGCAAAGCAAATCTATGGGAATAGTTTCTAAAGCATTCCCCGTGTTTCTATTTAATGCCTCTTAGTCAGGATGGCTCACTGACTGGCCATGGAAAGGGCTCTCTAAGCATGGTGGTTTGAATTCCAGGTAAAAGGCAACAACTCTCTGGCAGAAACCATCAGTGGGCAGAAAGGAGAGGCTGACTTTGTTATTGCTGACTAACAGAAAAAGGACAACACACACCTGCTTAAAAAATGTGGACAAAAATAAAGTTACTATATTTGGTGCTAGAGCATGAAGGAGACCCCACTGCTTTCAGAACTCCACAGCAAAGACCTGACTCCACATCACTGGAATTTTACTTTTTTAACTATGTGTTATAAAGTCTGACTGCAATGAGGTCTGCAAAGCACAAAAGGAACTGCAAAGTGACTGCTTGTTAAGCACAGTTTTTTCAGTAGCTCAGATCAGTTCAGACACAGCAGAAAAAGGCATTCCCAGAGAAACACCAAGCTTTTGTGCACTGACATCCCCCACTCTCTAGAGGCATGGGTTTATGTAATTGTTCATAGACATGTGACATGCCACAGCAAAAAGGCAGAAAATTAAATAAAATGTCTTCAATGGCTTGATGCAATCAGGTTGGAGAGCAGAAGGACAGGGAAAATAGTACAATTACTGACAAACTTCTCACCACATGGTTGGGAAAGCTGATCAATACACTCAAATCATCAGCTCAGTTACTACAGAAGACAAACATCCTTCCACTGTGGGGGCAGAGACAGCAGGAAGAAGAAAATGGGAAAATGCAAGCAAATGAAATCTCACACTGGAACCTCAGCAAAGTAATTTTCTATCTGTGCCTCCTGAAGACCACAGCCCCACCTGGAGACCAGCCATCTCAGGGCATTCCATCAACATGGCCAACAAGGCGTAAAGTGGACAGGAGCAACATCTTAAAAGCCATTTCCATAACCAGAGACACTGCTAAATACTCACAGGAGAACATTCTAAATCAGGAAAAGTGAGACAGTTTTACAAAAAAGCTAAACAAAAAAGTAACTGAAGGCAAGTCATTAAAGGATATTTAATGTACACTATTTTTCAATTTCCAGTTCCTCTTCCTACCAAATGTCTGATTATTTTTCTTGGGTTAATGTATATTGTTCAGAACAAAGAAGATGCCCTCTAGGACTGAAAGTGGCTTAGTATATGCTAAAGACTGCCTCAGAGGTACTTCCCAAGGTTTTGGGTTCTTCTGCCAGGTGCCAAATTGGTCAGTCAAATAATTTCTTAAGAAAATTATCCATTATAGAATTAATTCTTTTACTTTCATGTAAAGCACAAACAACAGCAGCACTACTATGCACATCATTACAATTCATCTTCCTCATGCAAAATCCACAGCCTTTTCTAGTTTAAAGCTTCCCCCCCCCCCCAATATTTATGCCCAGCAATCAAAAACTTTTAAACAAACTGTCAAGTCTTTAAACATGAGCAGGAAATTAAGTGCACTTAAACTATAATTCATTCTTTATAACATGGTGAACAGCTCTTCTAAAAGAAAAACAACTGTTTACTCACCACGTCACTCTATGGTTTTTAAAGATTTAGTATCAATTCTTGCACCGTTTTTTCATTTCTAATCTTGAATAACTCAAGTAATTTTAAAGAAAAAAACACAGATATAAAATTCTTTAATTTCTGTTTGACATCTTTTTCTGCTTTACCATAGTGTTAAGGGTGGCTATATTTTAAGTACGTGTTTAGTTCAATAATTTAGGCACATTATCTCAGTCTAACCCCAAAAAAAAAATCTGATTTGTAATTCCTACAACAAAAATAACTCACACATCTAAGAGAGATACTCAAAGCTGCTGCCTTCTTGAATCTTCCAATTTATTCTCTAAGCCACTATGTTTGTTACAGGGATCTATTCACAATTTATGTAGACCTGACAGCAGATTGAAATTAAAATTAATTGTGTAAATTTGTAAACTCAAGAGTACACACTGGCTGTTCTTTGCTTAACATTACCGAGGTAAGGCTCTAAAGCACAAGGGGCAGGGAGATGTGGGGCTCTCTGAAGGCTGTGTAATGTTTCACTGTCAAACTAGCATTGTTTTAGGGAGAACATTGTCAAAGGCACAAATAGGAATATTATGGGAATTAAATGATGCCAGTTTTAGAAGCTGTATCTGTGCTTATAAGGGAAAAATAGTGCTTTTACCTTACTGATAAGTGTGACGACATCACCTTCTCGGATCGTGAGTTCATCATCATTCTGTGCTTCATACGGAAATATCACTTTGCAATATTCCTTGTCTGAAAGGAAGAACATCCAATGTGATAAATTAGCACTTTAGAATAACTCTTTGTTCAAGGGTAAATAATCTTCATTAAATATTCCACTAGTGTCTCTTTGTGCTGCTTTATTTCCTTGCCATCTTTCTCTTCGTATTTTAGACCTTCGTAAATAGTATGAAATATTTAAAAACTTGCACTGATGAGCATTCCTGAACACGTCATCCAGGGAGTTGGCTCTGGAAGTCCCTAGAACCATTATCTCAGATGAAATTGCTCCAGACAGCAACCTGCCACACACTATTTCCCTTAGAGTAAGCCTGTATCTGACACTTGCTTCAACAGTTCCACTGGTGTGGCCTTCCACCAGATCACATAAACTAGAAGCATAAAGGACCAAGTAGGTCGATATAGCTTATCTATCCCATTGTGGGCAAGACAGCAGATATTTCTGGACCTATAAAGATGATAAACCAATAAATAATATATTAATGTAAATGCATTAATAATTAAACCTTCTGCACGCTCAGCATAACAGTTCTGAATATTACTCTAAAGCTCCCTTATCCCTTTTCCTTTTACTGTCTATAAATAAGGGCATCATCTCAACTTTCATCTGGAAAATACAGGAGCCAGCACTCCTACTCAGAAATCATAAAAAGCAGTTGTCATGAAAAGCAGTTACTTTACATGTTGCTGTGCAACAGACAAGTATGTCAATGTGCCTCACAAATAAAAAGGGAATATGTATTCCAGCTGTTAAACTATGCACAAAAATATGTGATACTCTAAGACAGAAGATTTAAAAAGACCAAATAAACTCCCTGACCATCTGTAGAAGGGCATGTGACTTTGTAGAAATATTTACCTCACTTTAAATGTTTTGGTTTTGATGACCTCTACATCTAGTACACTCTCATATTTGATGCAGACAAGCAGGTACTTGCAGGACACAGAAATATAAATTAATTTGAAATAACGGGAATTATTTCTTTGTATTTACTGTAAAGACAACCTGCATTATCATGCTTGTGGGTATTTGAGGCTGCACTGGGGGGTCAGTTCAGCTGCCCAGACAGTAAGTGCCATTTCAGACACTCATGGGTATGTCAGATACCTGCATAATTGCAGATATGATGCACAACCTAGGGAAGAGCCAGGTCTCTCTGGCCTAACAGCTGGAGGCAAGTCATAACAAAATACTCTGGGGGTATCTCAAACAGCTCCAGGTGCAGGCTACTGATTTCAGCCCCCAGGCTTGGGCTTTGTATCTGCATTTAGATTCAGGCACCTGATATTAGAAATCAGCATGGTCAGTGCCTAGACTTGCCCTGCAGCTGATGGAGACCAAGTCACTAAAACGAGCGAAGCCCTGAGAGCCACCCCTTGCTCCAAGAGCAGACACCCATATTTGAGTGGCTGAAGCACTCCCTGAACTCTCTGGGCAGCAGCGACAGATCTCCAGTGGGACTCACCTAACTCACATGGTTATAACCCAAACTTAGGGCTCTGACAGAGAAGCCACATCCCAACTTCTTAAGTTTAGTGAGAGTAACATCAGCCTTAAAGAAGCAGCCAACACACATGCATGTGAAGGGCTGCTGTCTGTAAGCACCATCAGCCTGAGAAATTACACAGGACTAATGGGCAAGAGGAAAGCTCTTCTCCAGTTCACACACAGCCACTCAGAAACAGCATGAATTTTATGTGCCACTGGTTCAAGTAAACAAGAACTTCTTGGGCTTCACAGATTTATTTCTCTGAACAGAAGAGTTTAAATTTATCCATGATTATTTTCCTGGCACTGCCCTATACTGGGTCTGGCTGAGATGGAGTCACTTTTCTTCACAGCAGCCCACATGGTGTTGTACTTTGGATTTGTGACTAAAACTGCACTGGTAACACACAGTAGTACCTGCACAGCTTTCTCTTTTTCCCTATTCTATCCCCCAGGCAAGTAGGCCAGGGCTACGCAGAAGCTGGGAGGGGACACAGCAGCTGACCCAAGCTGAGGAAAGGGCTATTCTGTGCCGTATGACCTCCTGCTCAGCACCAAAAAAGGGTGGGCTTTGGGGGTTTTGGTGCAGGAGGTTGCCATTGCTTGGAGACTGGCTGGACTTTGATGTACTTGTAGTAGGTGGTGAATGATTGCCTTTGTGTTGCTTCTTTGTGTTCCTCCTTCCTTCACTTAGCAAACTGTCTTTATTCAGGAGTTTTCTTGCTTTTGCTCGCCCTATTCTCTCCCCTGTGGGGGAGCAAGTGGCTGGTTGGAGCACGGCTGCTGGCTGTGGTCAACACACCATACTCTGAAGCAACAACAGTGAGATAAAGACAACAAATGCAAACTTTGGGGGAAAAAAATATGAGCAAGATAAAAATAAATCCCCTTCTCTGGTTCTGAAAGCAGGGAACACTGTAAAAGAAACATTTGCTGACTTTTCCAAACCACTGGGCCTGTGAGAACCACCAGGTCACACCTGAGATTTCAGAGGATGAAAGGGGTGTCTAAGTGCTGCTTTCCTGCATTCTGGAGGAAGGGTTGGGATCTCTCTTTGTGGATTTGTCTACGATGTTTCACCTGGTCACTGTCTTGTCTTCAAGACAGAATGTTTCATGCAAAAGCTGAAAGTTGGAAAAGGTGGAAAGTTGACACATATTTAGGTCTATGCAAAGCAGCATACAGATAAATATAACATTGAGCACATTTTACACTTCAGTTGTATGCTACCTTAAATAACCATGGTGAGGGTTTTTTTATCCTATTATGTGAATATCCACATCCAGAAAAGCAGCTGTGCTAAATAACAGATTCAGTGAATTAGTCCAGAGTTGATGTGGATGCAATACTGCACTGCAGAAGCTGAGTGCTGCACACTCAGGCAAGTCTGTAGTTACTGAAAACAGGCTCAGCATTTCTTTTTTGGGATATGAACAGAGGCAAGGCTGGATTCCTGGAGGTAAACACTACCTGAGCTCGAGGAGAATCATTCCTGAATGTCTATTCTCAAAATCATACATTGTTCCTCCATTCAATAACAAGTCCCAAGATTAAGTGGGAAGCCAAGCACAATGTACAGCTAAACAATTGCCAACAGCCACTATATTGTAATGGCACTGCTCTGAAAGGAGGAGAAGGCAGTGCAGCTTCTGCTTAAGGGGTGGATGAACCCCCTGTATTTCAGGTTAAACAATGCTTTGAATAGCAAATGGCCAGGGGACTCGTGTATCCTGAATCCCATAATAGGTAAGCCTCCCTCAGATCTCTCTTGCAATTGGAAGACTGGAAATTTGAATGCTCTTTCAAGAGGGAGACCCTGATAGACAAGAATGGAGAGAGGGCTGTAGTTTCAGCATCTGAAAAATCAGTTGATAATCAGGAAGTGCTCTCTATTAAATGGCTACACATCTTCACCTTCTAGTTTTGATGCCAAGAACTCTGTTGTCCCATAACCTGTTTGCCCTCCCTACCAAGCTCTAGAATTTTTTCTGTCTTTAAAAAAAAAAAAGTCGAAATAGAAGTGAAATAAGAAATTAAACTAGAGAAAAATGTCAAAAATCAGCCAAATGCTGATGTGTTTCATAAAGAGCCAGCAGACAATCTTGTGAGAGGCACAAGAGGGAGCTGGGAGAGGCTCAGAGCTGCCCCATGCTCTGACTGCTGGCACAAGAACACAGAATTAAGGCACTTAACTCTGGTTTATGGTTTATGTACAGTGGAAGTCTGGACATCCACTAAATCAATATATTTCTCTGCCTAACAAGGACCCACTGGGTTATGCTGCAGCAGAGCCAGGTCTCAATGACATGGTTAGGAACCATGTAAGTGACTGGACAAAGTCAGCTTTCAAAACATTTCCTAAGGGAATGGTAGACCAACATGATTTAAGCAAGCAAAAGCAAAGCCAACAGGACTCAAAACAACAGGAACCTTTAAAAATCAGATTAATAAAAGCAGAGAAAAATTTAATTGGTTATGTCACATCGGTACTAAAACTGTCCTTACTCAGCAGAGCACAATACCACAAGAGGATGTAGAAGCACTTAATGTCAATGGTTATGTTTAGATAGGAAGGACTAAAAGATAAAGGGAAAAACTAATTTCAACCACAGCATTGTAAAGACCCACTGGAACTTGCTGAATTTGGGGTTTTTCGAATGAAAAAAAATAAAAACCACAAAAACCCGCCTAAAGGTCAAACCAATATATCCTATTACAAGCCTGGTAAATAAACTTAAGCCAAATGAAAGCTTCAAGCTAGGATACTGATACTAAGCACCCCTCAGCTGTAGATGATAAATCTTATTTTCACATTTGACATCCAAGGCTGGGTTTATACATCCCAGATGGTTCTTCCAGAAGCCTCTCTTTTTCCCTCTGACCTGAAGACATCTTAAAAATATATCTGCTAATAAACCTCCAACAGCAGGTATCTTGGAAACAGTAAAGGAGGAGAAAAGATGATCCTCATGAGCTTTTCAGTCCTCATTTATTAATTTAGCAGTACTTTACTCTGACAGACCACAGCCTCTCACTGCAAACTCACAGCTCTTCTCAGTCAAAGGAGAACAACCTGCCAAAGGCAGCGGGCACTGCTCAGGGAACTGTGTGAGTGGATAAACCTCAGAGCACATCTTACATATCAAACAGGCTGGATCTAATTTAGGAAGTTCAGCTCCTGAACATATTCTGCACTGAGAGAACTTGAGCTGGGAGTAATCCCATTTGAAAATATGTACCCTTAGCTACATCCTGTGATTCTGGAACTGTACTGTTTCAACTAGACTAAGTACAACGATGCCCGTGTCATTCCTGGTCCTGTCCTTTGGAAAGAACAAAGTCATTCCTACCTTCTTTGAATGACCCCAAGGGAACAGGGTGACACACAATTCCCTTTTCTAGCATCATCCTTGTAGCTAAGAAATTGGAAGAAAAAGAAGCAGCAAAGAACTAGATATTTACCACAAGTGGTCTGTCACTGCCCACACTGCGCTGAGGAAAATGACACAGACCATCCTAAAAACTATAAAGGGGCTATCCTCTAAAAGGAGCTAGATGTCTTAGGGGGATAGTTATCATGCATCTCTGTGCAGTACCTTATGAACCACAGTCTGTCCCAAGTTGCAAATGTGGCCTATTTGACACAGACTCAAGCCCCCCCAAAAAACAAGAGGGAGAACAATAGGAAGAGAGAACCTTCCTACAGAATATAGCTGTTTCATTACCTAGGCCATTGCAAGGGCTGTGTTTCACTCACAGAATTCAGTGGGTCAATACATATTTACAACTGCAGCACTGATGTCAATCTACAGATCTTGTCTGTGACTTGGGCTCCTGCAGTAATAGAGTAGGTAAATTCATTTGTTTGTATTTTGAGAGGCTGGTTAGATATTATACTGTTCAAACCAGAACCGTGTAGTGTATCAGTGAGCCCTGTTTCAGTTTAAAAGCATGCCTCTTCTATTTGTTCTCTTGCCACACTGTCAGGATGAGCTGAGACACTCAAGACAGCAGTCCACAGACACGTATATCTTCAAGTTTAAATTGCACAGGGGACAGCAATTCTGCAATTTGATTTTCCTCTTAGGTCAGGATGACACAATGTCTTCCTCTTACCTCTACTGTTGTTCCTTGTATAATTAATTGTTGAGGCTTAAATAGTTCCCCATCAGTGAAGTCTAAAACACACAGCAATCAATGTGGACATAAAGAGTAATACTAAGCAAGAAAACAATCAGAATTAAAGTAGTATTCCTCAAGGTTAAGCTTCCTCTCTTTGACTATCACTCTGGATGTTTCTGAAATAGAATAAAATATACAAAAGCTAGTGAAAAATAACATCATCGTTACCAAAAACACAAACCAGATGAAAAAATCTAGACACTGTACTCAGCTGAATTTGGTTTTACTATTAATTGCTACACTCAAGATTCATAAATAGATTGCACTAATAAATATTTTCACAGAACTTCATGAGATGCAAACTGTCAAAACACCACCTCATTAAACAGAAAATAGAAACAACAACTAATTATGGCCCTACTGATGCATATTCAGCTATTCCTTATACCTTCTACATCATGCAAGATGATTAGTTGCTTGCTATGATTTTGGTATTCCTATGCAATGGCTTAACACAAATTGTAAACAGTGAGTGGAGTAATTAAATTAAGTGCTGTGGTCAATGCACTCTGTGACTTACTGCCTTTGCTATTTTGTTGTCTGCTTACTTATACTCCACTTCTGCAGTTTCAGAATCTGCAATAACTCTTTCAGACACTGTGGATGTTTTTGCTTTGTTGAATTTTAGAATCCAACAGAGCTACTTCAAAATGTATATAAATTTTCTACAACATGTCCTTTTCACCACCACTTTTAAAAAGCAAGCTGCATCACAGAAAAAACAATACATCTCACCCCAGAACTAGGATTATAAACACTCATGCATGAATGTACTATCCTATCATCATAAGAGAGATGGAAATACAACAGAATACCCCTCTAAATCTAGGAACCCACAAATCTAAACCAAACAGCTCTCCCCTCTTCTCTTCAAAAACGTACTTTTTCATTCCTGAAAGGTTAGTGATGTTTTCCAAGGGACCAGGCAAGCTCTGCAAAGATTTGTGCTTTCACTGTGCTCTTCCTTTGAGCAAAAAGTCCTCTTTGGCCTTGAAGAGTCATCTGTCTATCCCCCAAAACCTTGAGCCCATTTCTAGGGAGATTTACACAGCATACTGTGGGGAGATGCACTTTTGAGAACATACTCCTCTGCCTTTGGCTCCAACCAACTCATCCCATTGCAGAATTTAGGCCACCTTGCACGTACCAAGAGCAACAGCAAACCCAGCAAGTGCCCCACTGCCAATCACTGCCTTACCAAGCAGAAAAGCTACAGGAAAACAGCAGGTTCAGATCAACATGTGAGAAGAGTCAGAACCCACCACTCCATGCTGAAGCCCCCACGGGCAGAGAGGGAAGATGCTGCTGCCACCTGTTCTCCTCTCTCAGCAGCCTCTCTCACAATGCAACTGAGGATATTTATCCAGTTGGGACTACAGAATAACAGTATAAGTCATGGAAAGAAACAGGCAGAAAATGCAAAACTGTATTATTCCTCTGCCAACATAACCTCTGTCTTGCTTGCAGGACTCGTCTCCAGCAATAATCCCAATGGAGTATAAATCACTTATCCGAAAGCCCCCTCTTCATACTGAGCTTAATCTATGGGTCTCCTGTTTCTTGCCACTTCCTTGGAGAATGGCACAATACCTGTTTTGTTCAGAAATTTAAGACTCCAAGAAAGACTGGGACACTACCATCCAGGGAAAAGTGAAAGTAGTTGAGGTCCACAGTGGAATGATGCTTTTATGCTGAACATTGCAATTGAAACATTCACCAGTTTTCTGAGACTGCAAACTCCCCCAGACTTTTTCAAGCTTGTTTGTGGTAAAAAAGTAAAAATTCCATTTTGGAGAAATGACAAATACTAGACACATCATAGTTCTATGCCAGAGTCTGATTATTCTCTTCATGCCTCACTATCATATATTAACTTTATTATGAAATAATGATTCCACTGCCTATATTAAAAACCAAACCAGACTGAAGTATGTTTCATTTTCACTGAAAGGTTTTTCAATTTAAGTGAAGGGCAACTTCAACTGATTGAAATGTATCTTCAGTGATGCCAACTGAGGCTAAGACAATTACACATAATTACATTACATCAGACCTTCCTATATATGTGCTTCTCTTTTCCAAGCATGAACACAGACGCCAAGAATTCTACTGAGGCCCCAAAGATTCCAGGAAAGACAAAATGTCCTAATTAATGAAGTTTAGATAAAATTCATAGCACAAGGTATACATATGTACAAATAAGTAGTCCACGCTTCTCACCAGCTCTAGCAAAAGGAATGTTGAATGAAGACAACCACAAGAAGAAGGATGTTTTGGCCAAAAAGGCACTTCCAAGGGAAATAACAAGGAGCTGAAAGAACCAACCAGAGGCCAAAAGTGTTGATGGAAAAGTGTCTTTGTCAGCCAGAGCTCAATGGATCACTGCAGAAGTTACAGTTCTCTAGCCATTTGTTTAGAAGGCTTCCATGCTCATCTACAAGTGGTAAAAGTTTGAACCTCACCTACCCTGGGATGGATTTAGTGATCAGCTTCAGCTGTCAGAAGTGTGAGCTGATGCAGAAAGGAGCAGCCTGGCCTAACACACAAGGGTTAGTGCTGCAGGTGGGAAAGCCCATGGAAAGCACCAGCCCCTCCTGATACCACCTCCACTCAGATCAGCTGCAGGTTGGAAAAGGTAATTTCGAAACACACTCAGTATTCCTGCTCTACATTACCAGTTCACACATTTTTCAGCGTTTCAAGTTTTCACTTCCTCAGGGCAACTGAGTTCTTGCAGTACTTCCCACTATAGCCTGGTGGCACAGGGGAACAAGGCAGGAGGATGGAGCAAGTCAATTAGTGTGGTGGAGCTAATGGACAGTAACCGACTAAAAGCTGCTTTAAGCTGCTTTTGCAACTCTGAGCTGAAAACTTGTGCAAACCAGGTCTTAACCACACACTTCTCTCAGACAGAGCCTGTCCCGCTGATCTAGAGGCTACCCTTCCTATGCCTGTATGGGTTTCAGTTCTGACACAAAATGTTATCTGCTAACCATCTAAATGGATAAACACATCAGGGAAGGAAAAGGACTGTGTAAGACTTAAAAAATTTCAGGTCATTACATTATACTCAGTTTGTTTTCTATGGTATGGCTATGTTCTCTTCCTTCTTTTCCAACAGAACCTTAGTTGTAACTTTATATAAATAAAATCAAAAGATGGGGAATATATTACCTGGTAAGCTAATTACTCATGCCTCCCTAGAACAGCATGGGGACATGCCTAACAGATCTAAACATTGCTTTTTGATTACTAAGCACTGACATGATGAAAAAAGAACTGAACTTCAGAGAATCACAGAATGGTTTGGAAGGAACCTTTAAGACCATCTAGTTTCAACTCCCCCTGCCATGGTCAGAGACATCTTCCACTAAACCAGGTGGCTCAAAGTCCTGTCCAACCTGGCCTTGAACACTTCCAGAGATGGGGAATTTCTTCCTAATATCTAACCTAAACCTAAGTTTGAAGCCGTTCCCCTGCTCCTGTCACTACATGACCTTGTGAAATTTTGCCCTCCAGTTTTCTTGCAGGACCCCTTCAGGTACGTGAAGACTGCTAGAAGGTCTCCCTTGGAGCCTTCTCTTCTGATTTCCCATACAAACTGTAACATCCACACAGATTATTTCTGGCAAAGAAAGAAATTAAAAACAAAGAAGGGGGGAAAAAAGCGAGGGCACTCACAATGAAATTTTTTATGACCTACCTACAAGTTACAGCCTGAGGTTGGATCTTACTCAACTCTGATTAATTCCAAAGTACCCTCAAAGGCTGAAAGTTGATCATATAATGTTATTTGATTTTTGGTGGCAGAAAACCTGAGGTAGGATTATCGGAGCAAAAATAATTCAGAGGATTTTGTGAAACAAAGCATTCTGTCTATGAACCACCTACTCAAAGTTTATCCTAAATATATCTACCTGCATCCTCACTTTTCATATATACCAGACACTCTTAGCCAAAACCAGAGAAAAGTGTTCAGCTTGCCTTTAATAGCACAAAGTGCAGAAAAGAAAAACCTATGAAACCTACTTTTTGTTCTGCTGTCCACTTCTATTTTTGTTGGCTCCTGAGTTGCTGTGGCTGGAGGTAATTTCTTCCCAACACTCTGAAAAAAAATAATTATTCTCCTTTAAAATGTGCAGGTTCAGTTAAAAGTTGGACAACATAAAAAATTGTAATGAAATACAAAATATAGGAGTAGAAAAAGGAAAGTAAAGAAACAGAGGCAAATTAAACTATATTTACGTTTGTTGCTGGGGGGTTGTGTTAAATTTTTTTAAAATTATAAAGAAGTCATAAAAATGTGGTCTTCGAATTTCCCTTTAAAAATGCTTATAACATTTTTAAACAATAATCCCTTAACACAGTTTCAGGGGAGACTCACAGAAGTTTTCTTGGTGGATGGAATACGAGATGAAATTACTTAAGTAAAGGTGCTATTCAGTACTAAAACTGATAGAGAGGGGAAGGAACCCCTTTAACTTCTGTCCATACAAGGAGTATTCATTCCAGTCATTCTAGATTGAGTGTGGATTTTATATTAACAACATCTCTTTAAAAGATTCCCATTTTTTACTTATTTTGAGCAAAAATAATCAATTTACAGAGGAGTACTACAATAAGCAATTAACCAGCCTCAGACAGGTAAGCTGAAACAGCAAACAAATACTATCTGCCCACACCAAAATGAAATAAAACTGGTGTTCATCTTTATATCTTTGCCTATGACTACATGCATGCTATCCTCCCTCTCTCTCAGCTTTCCTCCCTATGGAAACAGTTTAAAATCCCAGCAATGTGCAGTTGAAGAAATAAGTGTAATTATTACTTGTTTATATAGATAGGAGTACTAAAAAGCTTTAGCTGTCATTCAACACCCTTTTCTGGCAAGATATGCATAAACATCACAAAACCACCTCCATGCTCCCATGACCCTCTGAGTATTAGCTGAGACAAGAGCTGAGCTTTATTCTCCAGGGCACTGAGCACCTCTTAGGGACCAGAAGGAAAACCCTGGTCAACATGAGAGCAAGAGGAGTGCGGCACTTCTGGTAGCTGAAAAATTCTGAGCTGCATAAAAAAACATTAAGAACTCCACGTTAGTAATTTTGTACACTGATGTGTCAAAACACCTCTATGGGAAGGACTAAAATACACAAAGGGATTTCAGGCTGGCAAAAAGAACACCTGGGGAAGAGAGGTAGTTTTGAGAGCTGCATAAAACAGCCATCAAATCTGTGTTGACAGTAAGACAAACTCTGAATTGCAATACCCAAAAGGATCCTGTTGCAACTTAACTTGCTGGTGGCAGCAGAAAAGACTGACCTTGTGTTGAGCTAATGACACTACTTACAATCCAGAGTTTGTGAACTGCTGAGGAAGAGGGATCAACAACACAACGCTATAGAGCCTCCTAAATTCTTTGCTGAGGTGGGAATGAGTGATAAGAAGCATTAACTGAGGCAGTGACTATGGAGATAATAGAAAAACAGGACATGACCAATTCCTGCAAACCAGGAGAGGGCAAATCTAAGAAAAGTGCATGACCCTGCTGTGCTGCAGAAGTTTAAAGGCAAGAAGGATGATGATAAGAGCTGGCTGAGATCTAGCTGGAAAACAGTGAAAATCGTACTCAAAGAGATATAATGAAAAATGTGAAGCTACTGGGCATTTACACAGATAAAAGCACAGAATGCCTGCAAGATGAAAGCAAGACTGGGAAGACAGCTTTTGGTTCAGAGGCAAACAAGGCAGTTCAGGATAGCTGCACAGCTCAGTATATGCCCATTCATGATCAAACCTTTATTCATGGTTCTGCTTCACAAAATGGTTTGGAAAATGAAGAGTGCATGTATTCTAAACTGCACTGCTATTTAACTCAGAAAGACATGCTTCCTAGAGGAATATCCAAAACCTTTAATTTAGGGGAGTTTTTCTATTTATTTTTTTTTAAAGATGAACTTGTTATGCAAGAACAATTAATTAAAGGAAATAATTTGGTAACTGCTTTACTGTCTATGAATCATTGATTCTATGCTATGAAACTGAAACACAGATAAACCCCCAACAGGCTAAAATTTAACAAGCTGCAAATCACAGCAAAAGAATCCTGAGCAAGAAGGAAGATACTAGTGTATCCCAGGGGGAAAGGCATGCTGCAATAAATTTCTTTATTTATAGAAGCAGATGCAAGGGCAATGCTTGAAAACATTTATTCATCTGTTCATTCAGAATGAATGCCTGTGAGAGTGATAAATCAGCACTGGGAACCAAGTGATTCCCTGTGAACAGAGAAGAGAATCCCACCCAAACAAGGCTGCTCTTTATTGGGAACTAGGAGGCACAATTCAAATAATTTTAATGAGGGTTGCACAGAAACCACTCCAGTGAGGAGGGACACGTGAATTTGTTGTGGGACAGGGAGAGAAGACAAGTGGAACTGGTATTCTTTAATGGTCAGGGGACTGCACCCTAGGATTTCTATAAGTAACAAAAGCACTACTGACAGGAAAAGACAGTAAAAATTGGTCAGCCATGAAAATCTGGTTTCAGGTGGACCTGCACTCCCACAGGGTTTTACACTTCCTGTGAAATGGTATCAAAGGAGATATGTTTTTTTAATTATGATTTATGTTTCCAAATGATCTGTACTGATCCATACATGGCAAATGTGCATGAAACTTTTCCCATGAAACTTAGAATAATACTAATTTCATTTAAGAAACACCAAAGATAAGCTAAGAGACACTGAATTCTCTATGACCTGTCTGATGGTTCTGCTTTAACAGGATAAACCCTCAAATATAGGTAAGATCTCTGTGCTGGGAGGCCTAAATCAAGTAACATTATCACAGTTACCGATTTTTCTGACAATAAAACAGAAATGGGAGACAGTAACATCTCTTCCCATATAAGCCTGAAACTTTCCTGCTGACCCTCCAACTGTTCTAAGTCTCTCATACTCCCAGACAGGTCAAGTATCTACCAAATTTACAAGCAAGCCCCACTTAAATTCTTGCTGATCCAACAGATATCTGCATGACAGACTTTTCTTCTCAGGGACTAGTTACTATAGACTATTTTGGTCTCTTCTTCAGTTGAAGGCCCACTGTAATTTATGAAAATCTCCTTAATTTCAAAAAATGAAAAAAAAGAAACATGGGAGCAAAGAAGACTTAAGTAGGTTGAACTGAAGATTTCAGTGTAATTCTTTCTCCTCCTCTGTTCTTCCTTTACATAAGAAGAAGACCCACACCCTTCTAAATACAGATCTATGCTGCAAAATCTCTTTCCTAGATGGTGGCAGTGAGCCTTGTTTCACTTACATTACTCTGGAGATACCACTGACTTGCTTAATCCTGTCACACAAGAAACATGTGGTGGAAAGAGAGTTTGTATTTTCTGGCTCAAAGCCTATGTTGACTCCTAACACACAACAGAACATTATCAACAAAACAGGCAAAAGCTTGATCCCACTACTACTGCAAGGCGAGCATAATTAGATTACTTAGCTGTCAGACACAAATTCCACTAATCGCCTGACAAGCAAACCCTAAAGATGAAAGGGGATGAATTGCCCTCTTGCTGCAGAAACGACTGATAAAAGTGTGAATAATGACCGTGATCTGGTGTCCAGATATTCAGAGGGCTGAGACAGATTCAGCAGCAACCTGCCAGTATTAGTGCTTGGTTCTATGATGCCAATAGAAGGACAGTCTAGCCCTGAACAACAGGTTTTGTTGGCAGAACTGGCCTTGATGGCATTTTGGTACACCGCAAATCCCTATCACTGCAGACCAGTGTCCCCTCATACTGAATTAACAGTGATTAAAAGTGTGGTTGACTTTTGGCACACAAAGTCATGTGACTGAGGTCATGGTACAATCTAAACAGTCTCATTTTCTTTCACTTATATATTTTGTCTCAACTGCAATCCCTGTAAGAGCAGAGAACAACACAAGAGAAGCAGAGCACATAATGGACCATATACAACTCCGTTTTCCTCACTTCAAGGTGCTGTGGCCATTCCCTACTGTTGTGTCCTGGTCACAGGAGGAAAAGTAGACCTGTGGCCAAGTTTCTTCCTTCTGGATATTTTAGAATTGTACTTCAGGTTCTTCTGTTACTGTTAAAAACTGACTGTCTGTTTACCTTTGTTATTCAGGTCTAGTGTCTCTGGAACATTTCATCTGAAAAGTCAAATTGAATTGTCACTCCTGCACAGGCAGGTCCATACACAAGATCCCGTTACACTTCTTTGCACTAAAGGAACATACTTATCCATTGAGGCTCCTTTAACAATAAAAGCTTCTCAAGGCAACAGCTTATGTACTCAGGAATAAGGAAAAACATATTTACTCATCATCAGTATTTATTCTGGAAGGTGCCTTGAAGTCTTTACCTTAGATAAAACATTTTGGAACTACTACTTGGAATATAACTCCATGACGATATTCTTAAAGGATATATCAGACATCAAAGAAGTCATAAAAAGGGGGTGTATGAGCTGGAAACACTAACATTGGTAAGTTTAACTTGTCAGTTTGAATAGTGAAAATAGAACAATATGCACTGATGCTTTACACAAAGCAGAAAAAGGCAGTTACATATCTTATGATCTTTTAGAATTTCAGAAAACATCAATGACTAGATCAGGGGACAAAAATGTGTCATGTTTCTCTGACCACAATACTTCCTCTCAACATTCAACTAGTATTTTCAGATGCTGTTTACATGGATGAGAATTATTTAATCCAAGGCCATTATTAGTGATAGTATAAAATCTGTATTCTCTAATGTATTTTTGACAGTCCATTTTGTAACTGAGAACATTTTTTCACAAAAGAGCAAAAACGGTCATTGGATTCTTCCAGTTCTGGATGAAGAGGAGCATGAATAATTTTCTCACTGACTATGCACAATGCTGGTGTTATGAGGGGGCAGCCAAATTAATTTCTTTTTTTCTTAATATGCTTCTAGTGCTTAAGGAATATCATCAAGTCCTCTATCCATCCTACCTATCATACCTTAAATTAAAAAAAAAAAAAAAGAGCCAAAATATAAAAACCCCAAAGACTTTTACATGTCAAAATGCCCTCACTCTGTCAGAGACAAAATAAGAGAAATGTCTGGGATTTCAGTCTTTCCCATGATACCAACATTCAACTCCACATAAAGTACTTCCTGTGACAGCACACTCAAGTATTGCTATCCCAAGGTTTCCCAAAAGGACAGAGCTAACTTTCCCAAAGGGTCACTACATACCGCTTCAAAGAGGGCAATAAAAATTTTAAGAAAACTTTATAAAGAAAACAAAAATTCTTTAGAGAAAGTACAACTAGGCACCCATCTGTACATTTGATTTTTTCAGTCACCTAAACCAGCTGCTTCTTCTGTAACTACTTTCTACCCAGCTTTGATTTGGTAGAAATATTACCCATATTCTCCTGAACTGCAATTATTTATATTTTTTAAGAGCAACTAGGTGGGTACATCTGCACTCCCACCTAACACAGAGGGCCCCCAACTGCCCAAGCTGCACACATTTCTCCTGACATCATCTCTGACGACATTGCCACCACAATGCAGGGTAACTTCCTTAAAACTAGGTTAGGTGAATGAATGGGAGAGAAAACAAGTGTTTGTCAAGCCCTCAATTACAAGCAGGCTGTCACAAACGCAGGCAAGAAAAATCCTTTTTATTCTCCTGCTCATAATTTACGATGAGTATGAGCAGAGAGACGGGATGTCTCGTAATTGGTGTCTCACAGGTGTCATAATTCACTTGCTGTGAGCAAGAGAGTGGGAACTACCTGAGCCCACTCCTCGCCTCTGCTGTGATGCTGAATATCTGCAAGGCAAGAGGAAGAAACTGACCCACGTTCCAAGTGTTGCAGAAGGGGAGGAAGAGAAAAAACAATTTTAATGTTATCTGCTTCACTAAAGAGCTGCACAAACATTTGTTTGAAACTGGGACAGGAAAATGTAAGGTTGTAGGGGTAAGGTGCAACTCTCAGTTGCAGCACTTAGTTATGCCAGCTTAGGTTCATCTGGAAAGCACAGTGAGCATCTCACAGCATGTGTTAGTAATTCCTGGGGCCAGCATATCACAATTTGACCAAGGAATGGTTGCATAAATTAAAATGAGTTTAATTTTAGAATATGAGGAACTATTTGTGTAGATTTAATTTTAATTGCAACTTGCTTACAGCTTAACACGAGTGGGCCCTGCTCCAAGCTTGGCATAGGTGACCTTTAAATGAGCTCCCTTTGTTGGCATGACTGGTTCAGCAGGGCAGCAAACAGAGACAGGCTGGACACCTTCAGAGAGGGGCTGAGACCCTGGAGGACCACAAGGCTGCCCCAAGCTGGGAGAGAAGAGCAGTGAACGGGCTGCCCACGGGACATGGAGAAAGAATCCAATGAGGTGTTGGAAGATCCCAGGCCATAAATCGCTGCTGGACCACAAGATGCACGCGGGGCACAGGGAGATCTTGTGCACAGACTTGGGGGGTTCAATGGCCTGGGGATTTCTTTGTTTGGGGTCCCTCTCTGGAGGCACCCAGATGTAATAACCTGACTCTGCCTCAAATCCAGGGTCCAAACCCTTCTTCAACAATGCTTGACTTTACATCATTCAAAAGCTGAAACATGAACAACACTCCGCTCTACATACCAGATGATGCTTACAATGAAGGATGGCTGCACTGCAGGATCAGATGTAGCACACACCCACAGAGCTTTTTAGTGCAGTGCTTGGCAAATGTTTCACGGAATGCAGACAACAAAGCAATTAAAGTATTTTAAACTTTTTATTACAGTTTCTTTGCACATAGTCAAGCTCTATTATCTTCTTCTAGTGGACAATCTCAAAAGGACACATTTTTACACTTAGTCCATATTCCAGCAGACTAATGCAGAGTTTTTCCCACTGATGTTTATATTAAAAGACTTTTGGACTTGGATTAACATAGGCCTCCTGAATTACAGCATATCTCTGTAAAGAAATAAATCCTTTTTTTCTTTTGAAAAAGATTTTACCTGTGAAAGGCTTTACCCTTGTACAGCAAGCTTGCAAACCCCTGTATTTAGATGCTGTGAAAGGCAGACTGCTGGCCATCTTAATTCTCTCTGTCTAGACAAAAATCAACAGATCTCTAAATAAAAGATGTTCCTTGAAATAAACATCCTGGTGTTAAAAAGCAAAAGATCAAAGCCTGCGTCCCAGTAGAGCTCCTTGAAAATTAAGCCTGACTCTTCCCACAATTAACAAGTTTGGACAGAGGAGACAAGTTGTCCAAAGTCAAGAGTGAAGAGGTGGGGGCCCTGTAGCTGCTCATGAACATCAGTCCTCTGGGAACTGGCTGTGAGACACCAGCACTGCTTTAGAGGAAAGCAACATTCAGGCAGTCAACAAGAATATGCTGTTTGAATGTTAAAAGCTTTTGGAATTAGCATGCATATGCAGAAAAACCAACAGTATCCGGAGGGGAAAAATGTTTTCTAGTGTTCACACAGCAACTGATACATTTTTAGCAAATGCAAAAGTTACTTCTTGAATGTAAAAGAGGAAAAAAAGGGGGAGGGTGTGTGTGTAAACACAGTATGTCAGTCTCAATCCTACTACAGTACTCTCATTCTAATTCCAGAGAGGTAAAACAGGTAGTGATTACATTACACCACAGTCAGTTCACTTGGTGCCCCAGAAATACAGCACTGATTGTCAGAGCATCTTACAATTACTGTATCTGTCAGCCACTGTCACGGCCCTGGAATCCAAGCAGACAAGCAAGCAAGAAAGTAAACAAAGCAAAGGAAACAGCGCAGAGGTCCCCAGACAAGGGACATTTTAGAACAAAACATGATTTTGCTGGGCCTTTGCTTTCTGATGCATCACTGATGATTATTCTTCTGATACAATTCTTTTTTACCGTTGAAGAAGGAAAACTACTCAAATGCTTAAACTACATCAAGCTTAAGAATAAATGCTTTGAATATTTAGGGAATAATCACATTTGGTTTGATTAAAAACTATTTTATTTTTCAAAATAACTGTAACTTCTGAAATACTTAACAAAATAAATTACTGATGTTTTACCTTATTGCATCAAAAAATATTTGAAAATCTTGTAAAGAAAAGCCCTAGAAAATCACTTGCTGGGACAGACAAGGAATTATTTATGGGATTCTGAATGTTCATGGCAAAATAAAGGCAAAATGGAAGCCCGTACTACCTTTGGCATACCACTGGGAAGGACTGCATGCAAAAGAAGCAGGAGGGAGAAAGGAAGACAAGGATGATTTAATCAGTGTATGCTGACACTCCTTAAGGGCTCAGAACTGTTAACTCCACAACCACAGATGAGAGTAGAATGCTCTTTGGTAGATTTTGCAGGTATGTATTTAGGAGAAAGCACTAGGTCCTGCAATTAAACTTATCTTATGCTTGTTTTTATCTTGGATTAATCAAATTTTATCTATTGAGTATGTTATTCACAATTATTTTAGTGATCATCTAGCATGATTTCTTAAGCACTGAAAAGCTAAGAAATCTTAAAATTTAGGGTTTCATGCTGGCCTTTGCTCCTGTTGTATGGTGACTGCATGAGCCTCACATTTCACATGTCATCTGGTTATACTTCTCACTCTGATGGCATTCATCTGGTTTTGCCACTGAGCTGTAAACATACAAGATACTGGTGTTCTGAAATAGTTAATCAAGATGGAGTTAATATCATTTAAACATCAACTGTGAGCCAGATGTGCACATATGGGCCAGCCACTGCAGGCTTCCCTTCTGTCACTGGAGGTAACACAGCCTTTTTAAGCATGTAATTCATCTGGACTTCTCCTTTGGGAAGCAAGTTCATGTCTTAATAATGTCCTTCAGTCTACAGACTGTGAAGAAAGCTTGAGCACTAGCAACATCACACACACATAAATTCAATGAGCAGAATCCCATGAGAGTTGCTATTTCTAAATATTTCAGTTGTGTAGCCCATGCATGTTACCTGCCAGGACAGCAGCCAGCTCATCTATCCAAAGATCTGTCCTTATTTATCTATCTGGATCTATACATCAAAGACTCTCCATAAATCTAGAAATCCAGATACTTAATCAATAAATAGTGATATTCAGCAATACAATGTTGCCTTTGTACAAGTCCAGTGTCATCTTTTCTATCTTGCATAGCCAACTCTAGCAATTTTCATCAAAATAGACAAAAAAGTTGCTGGTCCTGGCTCCTGAAGAAGATTGAAATTGTGAGCTCAGTGCATGCTCAAAACTAAAACTGAGATTCAGAAGAGTTCACTGTTCATCCTTTTTAAAGATTAACTTGAATAAGGAACTGATTAAAAGACAGGAAAGAAAAGATCATGGTGATCAGTGGAGTTATTCAGGGATCCAGATCAAGGCTCTTGTCTTCCACTTCTTTCCACATGGTCCAACAAAGGGGATATACAGAAACTCATTTCAGACATAAGTAAAATGGAGGGGAAAAGCTATCTTTAGACTGAAATGACAGGCTCTGAAACCCATAGCTGTTAATACTTTGGAAAGCATTAAAGAGCAACATAAAGTGCCATCAAAATGCTGTGTAAATCCATCCAACATCTAAGTCATCATGTGTGGTTCTCACCTCCTTTCACCCTCATACATAAACCACCTCAGTTCCCAAAGGAACTGAAAAAGACAGAAAATCAGCAAGAATGATCAAACATGTGGAATGGATTGCTTATTCTGGGATAAAAAATACACACAGGTGACACAAGTCTGTGAAAATCGGGAGTGACACTGAGAAGGTACTTAGGGAGGACTCACTCATTATCTCTTCCAGTAATAAAAATTATGGACTCACTCATCTCTTCCAGTAATAAAAATTAAGGGCTATCAGATGAAATTAGTAGGTACCACATTCAAAACAAACAAAGGGAGGTAACTCCTTCCCACAATCTGTGATCCAACAGACTGGAACTCTTTCATAGGAGTTACAGACGCTGACATGTTAAGTGCAATGAAAATGTGTCTCCTTGACTTGATGAGGAACAAAATTCCATTATGGTTATTAAACACACAGTTCAAAATTACTAGAGGCTGTTAAGACTCACTGCAGGAATTTCTCTGTATGTGCAACCTGTTCTCACACTCTTCCCCAGACTTCCAGAACTGACCACTGTTTGGAAGCACAGCATGAGCCCAGGCACAGTTCTGATCTGAACCACACATGTCTCAGGATCTTTCAATTTCCTGGAAATATTATTCTTTAACATATGGAAATGGAATATTGAATATGGTACTCTTCAGAAAGTAAACTTAAACAGAGCAAGATAACATAAAACTAAAGTGATAAGGGAAACTTCAAAGGATTACTCAAACTCCTCTCTCCCCCCAAACAATATCAAACACACTAAGTTCTTGAGTTAAAAAGAAGACAAAACTATGGGGAGAACAAGATATATGGAGAAAATAATTAGAAAAGTCTTCAACATTATTAAGTAGTAACTCCTAAAGATTAATTTAAATCCTCTGATTTGCAAGACACACAGAAATTTTCAACTGAAAAATTTCAAAACTGAAAAATGCTTTATGCAAATCTATTTTCCTGGGCCATCTTCTGTAGTTCCCACAGCAGCTGGGAAACCCACTACGAATCTAAAAGATCATAAAAATCAAATACTCAACTGACAGTCAGCTACTGCAATGAAAAAGACAAATCCACAGTACAGAAATGTGTATTTATTTTATTTTATTTATGACCTGTAAAGTGCATTATATCTATCACAGCACTATCAAGTGAAGTACTTGTAACAATTTACCAACCTCCTGAACACATTCCGACTGTCAAGACGTCCAGAAAGGCTTTCACTGTTGCCACCTTTCTCTGAGAAACTTAGATTTAAGATGTCTTCAGATGCACAATATTTCGGTATATGAATACAAACTGTTCCCTCAGCAATGATATTGATGCTTATGCTGAACTGTAACTGTCTGTATCGTCCACATTCATGTCATTTATACCTCTGCATTTCATGGAAAGTCTCAAACCCTCACAGCGGGGAAGGCTTCTAATTAGAGAGACTGTTTCACAAATTCCTAACTTCCCATTTGCAACGACAAAACATCTCTGCAGCAATTGCAGAGCTGCTTAGATGGAAAATTACTTTTTTTCTTGTTTCCAGCTGTTGAGCTCCATTTAGAAATG
Organism: Scytalopus superciliaris; assembly: GCA_013400415.1. Classification (NCBI taxonomy): domain Eukaryota; kingdom Metazoa; phylum Chordata; class Aves; order Passeriformes; family Rhinocryptidae; genus Scytalopus; species Scytalopus superciliaris. The sequence continues at coordinate 176,147 of VXBX01003241.1, read as the reverse complement.
ACCTGAGCCTGCACCAAATGTCTCATCCAGCTACCCATGCACAAGAACTACCAGGTGTTTAGCAGACCACCATCAGGCTCCAAACCACAGATTATCTTCATTAGCATTACATAACTCACCAGAGAAATCATTCGAAGAAATAAGTAGGTAGAACATGCAAAGGAAAATTTTGGTTTAACCTCTTGGATGGAAAAAGGGGGTAGAAACAAAACCATTATCAGTGAAACATCATTCTCATTAAAACTCTGGGTAGCTTGGAGAGCAGAACAGTGGAAATTTTGCTTTGCAGAGCGTTCTCCACAGTTAAACCTGTCCTACCAGCAGGTGAGTTCAGACTCTAAAGCTGCTGTAACTTCATATTTTGACAAGTTCTTAAAATTTGAAATTATGGGCACAGAGGGGACTGAAGAGGATTTTTCCTACCAATATTCTTGATGTGCTGGAGAGGAGAGAAATCTGTGTGTCCTAACCTGCACACTTTATAACATTAATATTTCTATAAAATTTGGAATCCTGACATTTGATGCTGTCAGACTGTCAGTTTCAAATCATTATTGAACCAGAAGTCTGCCTTCCTAAAAGGTTAATGGTGAGACAGGGAATGTAAGAGTTTAGGTTAGATAGATGCTTCTGAAACAAATGGAGCGAGACATATTAGAATCACTGATGAGTAAAAAGACTTTAGTAAATGAAATAAAAGGCAGATACAGAATGAAACCCACACAGCATGCTCCCAGCTGCCTCATCTCAAAGCACTGGAAGTGTGCACATCCAAATGAGCTGTATGAACAAGCTCATTTTCTTTCTTCCTCAAGCTGCAGATTTGCAATGCTAGAAGGTGCTTTTGTAACAGACGTATTTTTTGAGCAGAAAGTTTTAATTCCTCCCTGCTTTATTTTTCATTCTCCTCTTTTACTAACTGTGGCTCACATAAATGTAAAGAAAACACGTTCCCCTGCACCCCTGGTGATGAATTTTACCATCTGTGGTTGCCATTCACAATTAATTTCTATCTCCTCTAGGAAAAATACTTCAGTCAGTCTGCACTGAGTGAATGAAATTCCTTCCTGCCCTCCCAGGAGAACCGTGCCTGTCTAGACTGCAGTTGGTAACTGGCATGATGCAGATTGTACCATCCAGCTTAGAAACTGCTGTTATGAAACCTCCCTCTTTTACAAAAATTAATGAACCCTACAACTGCTATGTGGATCTCCACTCCCTTTTGCAGCAGTAAGGAAAACAGTGCACTGCACCTCTCCTGCCCCCCAAAAAATCTAGGAAATCTAGGAAAACAAAACACTCTTAAAAGTGGCATCAATACTTCTTAGGTCTTTTGTGAAAGTTATGATGCTGTCAACAAATTTCCAATTCAATGATTATTAAAAAAAAAAGTAAACCCACACTGTCCAGCAGATTATCCCAGATTTAGTGCTGACAGCAAATATTTCTTCCATTTTGGTATTATATTTCTTCTTTTCTCTCACATTACCTTTAACTTTCATTTTTTAGTGTTGGGGTTTCCCCTCCCACCCCCACCATGCATCACTGAAATCAGAAGCTACTGAGAAAAAAAGAGATATTTTTATTTTGAACTCTTTCAGGGAAAACTGCAGAGCAAGAAGTGACTCGAAACACAAATGGAAAATGATCTCATGTGTTTCAGCTCTGCTTTTCAGCAAGTGCTTTGGGTTCAGGGGCTGCTGCCAAGGGAAGCACCAGCTGTACCCATGGGGGTTGGCTCTCTCTGGGTGGCCAGTGTGGCAGCGAGCCCAGCACCCAGCACAGGGCAGGCACCAGCAGCCCCCACTTGGCCACCACTCACTGCTGCATCAAGACTTTCTCCCTCAGGAGCTCCGTTCTCTTCCATCTCCTTGGCTTTTATGGGAAGTTTTTATGGAGCACTTAGTCAACTAACTGTAATAATAGAAGCTCATGTCCCTAGTGTTTAAGAAGTATTTTAGAAACGCAGAATGCCACCAACCTCCTACAGGCACACACACAAAGCGTTAAAAAGGCATCTTAGAAACTGGCCTACAGATTTTTTTATCCTACCACATGTCTGGCTGGTCTATGATCCTGTCACACTCTTCCTCCCCTCCTTCTTATTTATTTAAGGTAGAAGAAGAGAAAGACACATGGCGCATTTTAAGAGAAAAAAGCAACTCAGAAAACGTGTGGCTTCGTTTCTGCACACAGTTTACTGACTTTAGCTGGGAAAAGTCAAAGCTGAGGGAATTTAGATTTTTGTACTAAGAGCTCTCAAAGTATCTGCAAATCATTAAACAATTTACTTGATATCTCTCCATTCAGCTTTCTATAAAATTTTACAAGCAACAGTTGACTCTAGTTATTTTTTCTTGGGGGGGGAGAGGGGATGGGGAAAGGGAAGGAAAAAAAAAAGATAATTTTCATTTACATTTTATTATCCCAATATAATTTTCTCCAAAACTCATTCACATTCATTTTTCCTGCTTGTACAAATGTCACCTCACAAAAAAGAGGAATTAATAAAGCTCCTCCTCGTTTTTTCTGACAAGAAGAAGAAGAAGAAGAAGAAGAAGAAGAAGAAGAAGTACAGTTTCATTAGTGCATTTAGGAAGCAAAAATAGGGGGTGGTGAATTTTTGTTTACTAAGCAAACATTTGAAACAGCAACACATCCTAAAGACTTTGTAACTCATCTTGCTTAACTGTAAAGTTGCATTATTCTTTAGAGTAAGAAAATTGAAACCACATCATATAGGAATAGAAAACATCTGTGCAAGTTTAATGGCCAAACAGGCTGAAAGGAAAAAAAACTTAAGCTAAACAGAGCCAGGACAGAATATGTTTTCATACAAAAGTAACTCCTGATTCTAATATGGTCCTCTATAGCAAAAATGGACTTCAGGATCCTCAACACTCTTTTTCCTTCTTTTCTTTTCACCTACCCAGCACCTACAAAGTGTGCAGAAGAACCAAAGGACCCTGCAGTGGAAACCAGCAGAATATATATTACGATACAGTTTTAAACAGCCACAGGAAAAAAAAAACAACCACCCAACTAATCGTAAAATAAATACCTCCTCTCCCATTGTGAAGCCAAACTGCCTTTCAGCAGCTTGAAGTGTCCAAGAGTCGTCCTGGAGTCCTGCCCCTTCCTTGCATGAGCTCAGCTCAGCGAGAGCGGGAGCCCAGCCCTAACACTGACTCACCATCTGGGCCATGCCGGGGAAACAAAAGTTCTACTTGTTTATTTCACAGGAAATCTGGAGCTTTTCCTACCTCTGCTCACTCTCAGCAAGAAGCTTCCTCTCCTTTCCCAAGCCAGCTCAGAGTCTCCTGACTTCTTGAGAGCAACAGCTAGGAAAAGCAAGGATGTGAGCGACAATTTACAGACCTTTTCTGAACAGCTCAGGCAGAAAGTTTTGCAAATAGGCAAACTTATTTGTAGGCAAATGAGCTTATGGCAAATTCTGAGTGTATTGGTCTCTCTGGGGGAAAAAAGAAAGACTGAAATTTCATGTAATTTATGTCTGTTTTGGCCTTTATTTTTAAAGAAAAATGATCAAGAAACTGAAATATCATTAAGATGATGCTCTGCTCCATTAAGATCTTATAAATTCTTAATACTGCCTCTCCCTATCAACATTCAACTTTAAAATGACTGAATAAGGTCAGGAGAGGGAAAGACTCAGACAATTTGGAAGAAATTAAAGATTTATACTTCAGCAAGCCACAAGATACTATAGGCTCTCACTCCCATTTGACTTTACAACTACTGAGCAAGTATTTACACACAAACACATCTACTATGGATATATTTAGGCGTACTCAATGCATTCCCTACAGACACAGAGCTCACTCTCTACAGAGGCATTCTTACAGCAGTGACAACACAATTATGGGGCAAGGAAAAAAGCCTCTGAATTTACACATTAAAAAGCAAACAAAAATTGGTTCTCTCTAGTTTTTAAGACACTGTGTAAGGAAAGGACGTGACAAACTTAGACAGTATACAGACTGCAAAAGGGAGGAGATTAACTTTTTCAAAATGGTCCCTACAAAAAAAAGACAATAAACCAAAACAAAACACAAAACCAAAATCAAATCCAAAGCAAAACCACCACCGCCATCACCAACCACTCCAAGGGAAAAAAAACAAACACCCCCCAGCAACAAAAACAACCCCAAGAAAAAGGTTATTTTGCAGACCCAGGGTATTACAGTGTATCTTCTGCTACAACAGTAAGCATGAGGATACAACAATTTTCTTTACAAGATGCTTTTTTAGAACCCAGCAATCCCTCGGGGATTATTTATATATACTTGGTCCTAAAGCAGTCGAGAGGTTTGGGTTAGATGCTCTCTGAGATCCCTTCTGGCCATATAATGAAAGCAAAGGGAAACTGACCTGAGTAGGACCATCACTGCAAGTACAAACATCCAGACAAAAATATCAGGGTATTTGAAAGAATGGAAATGAGCAAACGGTCATGGCTCCCAGGAAAGGCAACATCTCTTGCAGCACCGCTCCCTGTGCCTGCACGATGCTCTAGGACAGGTCCAGCAAGAATTCAGAGCTAAATCTCAAGTCCTACTGAGCCTACAGTTTTCTTCCTGAAGATTGCTATTTTCCAATCACAAATTATCTCAAAGTTAGATTATAATACATCATATATTTAATTTCCAGGAAACACGCAGTTACTGGCATTTGCTTTATGACAAGAGAATAATCCGTAACATGTTTATATTTTATACAGTTTATGAGTATATAAAAGTGTCAGTACTACAGTCAGGCATGACTTCTAAAAAGCAATCCTCAGCTAGGGAAAATATAAAGAAAGAACACATTTCAGAAAAATTCCACAAGCTAATAAAGTTAAACATTCAACAAAAGATGAGTGCATAGATTTCACTTGACAGGTTATATTCAGTTTGGTTTATATTTGTCAGCCTTTTTATTTATGTAATTTTTAAAGTCAGGTGGGGGTTTGGGTTTATTTTGCATAACTGTATTTCTTACTTAATTTTCAAAGTTCATGTGTGCTAAGAATATTAGAAGTTATTTCATTATAATTTTTTATAATCTTGTCAAAGTTACAAAACTTAACAACTCAGATGAAGCAATTAAAAATCAGTTATGTTATCTAACGAAATCCAAGTGGGACAAGAAAGAAAAAATCATTTTATTTAGAAACACTATGATAGTTTATAAAACTATTTATTCCTTAAGTCTTGATTACACTCATTTAAATATTTTTATATCTATTTATATAAATCCATTTTATTTAGGTAGAATTTATTGCTATTAATAGACAGAGCATATTGATTCAGGAACCAATTCTCTTGAAGCTCATCAGATAGCAAAAAAAGCTCACTTGCACATCAGTACTGTTACTTTCTGAGGCATTTTCTCTGAACTGAAGTTGAAACACGAGACAAACTTTCCTGGAAATTCAGCTTATGCTTCCATCAAGTATCTCTGGAACTCAGGAAATCAGCTCTATTTTAAGCTGTTTAAGCACATTTTGGGGTTTTTAATGATTCTTCTTTTAAAGTGCCTGTTGGGGTAAAAGGCCTGGTAATGGTAGAGAGTCAACTGAAATACAGGGATTTACAGTGACTAGTAAGCTAATGATCACCAGCTGGATCCAGAGAAACTTACAACATATATACTTTTATTGTCATCCTATTATGAAATAAAATTGCATTAGCTTAAACATACACATCCTGTTTTTCTGACTGGAGCATCCTAAGGTTTCCTAATCAAAACCATGACTGAAATACCAGGAGTATTCCCTCCCAGAGAGCACTCCTCCAGAAGAACTCATTCTGGCAGAAGCCCAGGGCTGTGCCCCGGGAGAACAGACCAGATTTTCCACGTTGCTTTCAGGAATAACTTCGAGTACTATCAGTACTTCTTACACTACTCTGTTTCTATTTTAAGATCTTCTTCAAGTAGTACAAGGAACATAAGCTGAAAATATTTCCATGCATATGCTTGATGTGTTTCTTTCATACTGACAAATCTTTTCTGAATAAAGTCTAACTATATAGATGCAAAGTCTTGTGTCATGAACAACAACTAACTTGCATTTATTTACACTCCAGTAACTGCTTTTAAAAAACAAAAGCCAAATAAAACATCACAAGCAGCACAAACCAGTGTGTGGGTAACTTGCTCTGCCAAAAAATGCTATTGCAGACTGATGTGTAAGCTGAACCACGTGGCCAATACCTGGACAACTCTGTTCAGGCAGTCTGAATATTTTAGAAACCAAACTGAGAGAACATGAAAGCACAGATATCTAATGGGATAGCAGGGAAGGGCAGGAAGTATAACAGGAGATTAGCAGTCACTCTTCACTCATGTTGCACAGTTCAGTGACTCAGCAGAGAGTCACTGCCAGCCAAGGTTATTAAATGTATTCCTCTCTTTAATTTTGCATTTCCCAATCTATTCCCTTGGTGCCAGTTCCTGCTTTGAGTTAGCCTCCCCAAAATGGGGTAAGCTGCTTTTTGACTCTCCTTCGTTTCACCTTATTTCCCCTACCCTTCTTTTTTATTCCTCTAGAATAGGGTGGCAAATCTTCTAAGGTGTTTACTTATAATGTCCACGCTGCCTCATGAACATCCACCACCATTTGCAAACCTGTACTATTTTTTCATGTAGTGAAAAAAACCACATAAATCCTGTTTCCATTCTGAATTTGAGGAACGGAAAGTGACACCAGTAAAGGAGTGGGACCTCACTGCAGGGCAGTGAGGACAACTGCAGAAAGGGTCAGGGTCCTTCCCCCCCTGCAGCTTTCCTCCCCAGGTGGCACCAGAATAAATGGTTAGGACAGGGATGCCCGACTGTAGCCGACAGAGACTTCAAAGAGAAACATGAATGTTGCTGGAAGAGATGAGTGCTGCCTGTGTTCCTACACAGAATCTGACAGACTGCTGATGTGCTGCCTGAATAAAGGAATGCCAGAAACCTGTGCTTTTCAAGTGCAAAGTGCTACACAAGCTCGGCGCTCCCATCGCACGCTCTGCCTCAGCGGGGCTTTCTAAAGAGCGTTTGTATTCAGTACCCGGTGGCTTTGCTTGCACACATCTTTGAGTTATCTCAGGAGTTTGAAAACTGGCTTCAACATTTCTGTGAGGGGAAGAAGAACCCCTAAAAGCATCAGAGGGGCAAGGGCAGCAGCAAGAGGCAAGCGCAGACAGCCTTGCCCACAGCTCGGGCACATCGTCAGCCGGCTTAGGAACACCAGGAGGAACCTCCAGCTTGTCTCTCTCAAAGACTTCTCTTTAAACAACTGAAAATTTAGGGGTAAGAATGTTTTCTAAAAGGAACCAGGTAGGAACTGACAGAACAGGTGTGGCAAAGACAGACTGTCAGCACAATGCCTTCACCGCAGCTCCCGCATCCCCAGCTCGCTGGCTCGAAATAGAAACTCAGACCTTGCAGGCACTCAGTCTCAAGAGCTTACAAATTTCTATCTTATTACAAGGGACAGGTAGATTTAATAATTGACAGGAGCTTCCAGCCCTTATAGCCCTTGTGTCTACTTCCATTATTTCTTCTCCATTTCTCCTCTCCTAAGCATACTGAATACAGACAAAAATAAAAATTTCGGTACAAATTCAGTGTTTTGCATTAAGGATCCCTAAACACCACCTAACTAGCTCGTACAAGTTGCTGAATCTAGAGCCATAACAGCCTCCCCCTTTATATTAAATAATTACAGTGGCTGCAATGCTCCCCAGTTTGATGGCTAAGTATATAATTTACATTAAGTTTGGGCAAACAGTACTGTGACCTCATCAAAGGCTGTTCATGCAGTTTAGCTCTGCTCAATTCACCACTGCTAGCCAACTATGAAAGCCATGCTTGAAAAAAGTTACAAATGCATCTCAAATGGAAAAGGTAAGAAATACCACCAGTAGTCTCTTCTAAGGTACGGGCAATTTTCAGAAAGATAAAATTAGTTTTTAAAGACTTTTTATTTTATATTCACCTATTACAGTCTTTCAGCATTTTCAAGCTGAAACCTCAACTCATTTAATCAACTCAATACAGTTAATTCATACTATGGAATGTACCACTGGTTGAATTACTTTTCCTGTACTTGTGGAGGTTTATTCTTAGACACAGGAGAGGAAAAAGTGATAGCATGTTAGAACAAAAGAAGCACACAGAGATCATATTGGAAGGAAGTCCAACCTAGAAATAGAAGTTTTAGATAAGCTACTAAAAAATTAAAATGGAAAAAAGATAAATAAACATAAGCATTTGTTTAAATATCTTGAAGCTGCATGAGCAGAAGGAAGACAAGTAAAAGAGGCATTTCTATTTGACCATAAACCTTGTACTACTTTAAAAGTGTTACACTGAGTTTTCTCAGGAGACACAACATATCTATTTACATACTGCATTTCTTCTAAAAATTCATCTGTAGCCAGACCATGTCTTCAATCACATGCAGCATTGTATAACAGCTCACTTACATCTGTCATTAGTGGAAATTTGACAGAGCCAAGCCTCAGGAATTTGATTCCAGCTATACATGCCCAGTGGTCAACTCATCAGCACAAACAGGGAATGAAATGGACTACAAAGCGTAAGTATTTGATTTTTCTCTTTTTCTAAAATAGCAGAGGTCTAATGGCACTGCTCAAATTAAACTCACACAACTGCATCATTAATTTCCCTGGGATATCTTCTGTGATTTTTAGAACGAAGAGCAACTAAGCAATTAATTCTGCACACCAATAAAACCAATGTGGTTTCATGCAATTCCTGTTTTGCCTTCTATTGAGAGTTTAATGATCACCTTCAAAGACAAGAGGCACTATATTCTACATAGCTACCACTGGGCGAACACTTGAACTACATCACACTGCCTGATGATTTACAGGACACACTAAAGGCATCTGCTTCTGCTCAACTGGCAGCAGACCTTTCTGCCCTCATGTTCCTGCCAATATTTGTGCAAAAGTCTCCTTAACACTGCAGTAATTCTGTGTGAAATAAGATCTAAATTTATGAGGCATAAAATTTAAAACATATTAGAATATGAAGTGATAACACCAACAAAATAAGACCCTGTTGATTCTTCTGTAAATGGGACTGACATTTTCCATAGGAATGATCATGCTATAAATAATCCCACATTACAAAATCCTCACAGTAGTTTACTGATGCTTTTTAAACAACAACTATTGTTAGGAAGTATTTCAAATCAAAAAGGTAACAGTATCATTACAGTAATATTTCACTGATAACTGGATCAAGAGGAAGGAATAGAAAGTGTGAAGGTCTCCAAACTTCAGAAAGAACTTTAAAAAACAAAGGAAAAAAGGAATTGAGGAAAGCATTGATTCTACTTCTTCAAAAGATTACAAGTTATTGAAAAACTGAGGCTACTTGGAAACGAGCAAGATTCATCCCAGGGCAAAGACCCCTTTAAAAACCACATTTCTAGAGAAAAAGATGTCTCAATTTGGCATTCAGCATGATGCATTGCAACACTTTAGAGCCAATATGCAGAGCTCTCAAGTTAAATATGACCCTGAGTGGGGTGGCAAACTTAATGCAGCATTCCCTCCCAGACAGCACCGAGCAGAAAAGAACAGAAAAGGAATTTCTTGTGGCCAGGAGAGAAGTATTTGGGGAGGTTCATGGTCTGCAGTCCTAACAGACTGTTGTGTCACTGACTCAGGTTCTGGTGCTGTCAGGAGCCAAAGGCCGCAGTGCTGAAGCCTCTGAACGGCACCTCTCAAAGGTTAACCCGACCCCAGACAGGACAAAAGCAACAACAGCAAAGTGTTGGTGTTACTTATTTACACATTTGAAACACAAATACTGGATTGTGTTTACAGAATGAAGCCTTATTTCTGCTAACCATGCCAACTGTAGGAGAAATCTGAAGACACAGGAAGGAAGTTCTGTGGGAAGGGTGAATATTTTTTTATGCTTCCTGAAAATTCTATATTCACTTTTTGGGTGGGTAACAAACCTATTTGTTATTTGGGAGGGGGGGAAACAGCTTCTCATTATTATAAAATGGAGTAAGAATTTCCTTCAAGGAATGAAGGCCCCTTCATAAGCATTTTGCAAACACTTCACATGAAAACAAAGGACTCCAGAGTTCAGGGGATATGTAACTTATTTTAATCAGTTCCCATTTACAGTCACTACTGTAGAGATAACTAACATTATAGCAAACTGCAATACAAGAAATTCTTCATATGACATTAACAGAGCCTTATAATTTGTAAATTCTAATCTGCTTGTAGAAGACTTCGAACAACTGAAATTAGTGCAACACTTGAATTGTGGTCAATGCCTTACAAGTGAACGCCTATGTTACACACCATTATAAATACTATTATAATGTAAATTCGTAATAGTATGTTTATTTTAGGTGAGTTTCTTCCTGCATTGCATATTTTGTTTGCATACCTACATGTGGGGAATTAATAATTTAAAACTGCTCACCTCTTGTAGAACTGCATTATTAAAATACACATTTGCTGAAGCTAAAAGACTTTTTAATGTCCCAAGGCAAAAAAAAAAGGCTTAGGTACAGGCATGCATGAATTCTGCCTGCGATGAGGTGTTTCCTATCTATAAAGCAATTTTCCTTACACAGGACTCGTAAGAAAATACTTGTTGTAAGTACAATATCACAAGCAGCCATCAAATTACAACCCTGAATATTCTCCAAAATGGGTTAAAATTAGTATCAAGAAACCTTTTATTAATTATGTTCATATTCCAGTAAAATTCTCAGCACACCTGCAAGTTGTCATAAAGCCCAATTGCACCTTAAGCACTGTGAGGCTGTCAGAGTCACAAACCAACCAGGCTGCAGAAAGACACCTTGATGGCTCCATCAACTCTGACTTCCCTGTTCCCTACCCCACTCCCTGAACCTGGCAGGAGGGAGGTTCAGTAGCCACACTCATTGAACACCACCAGGCCTGACCTGTCTCTATCATGTATTTCAGGGGGACTTCTCTGATGAACTGCAATTGGAATACAGCTCAGCTGCTCCCTGCACATTTACAAAGCCCAAACCAGAACCTTCCACCCAATAACAGAAGGCAAGCAGGATGCCATGCAGGCTTTGAAGGAGTCACCAGTGGTCAAGGAGTAATACAGTCTAGGTTTTTCCTTTATTTAGATTATCCCAGCTCTTCACTACCCTCCTTATACAGACTGAAAAATGGTCTCCTGCAAAATATTAACCAAATCTCCCCCAGCATAATTAACTTAAGAAGTTGCCACCATGGCTCTGCAGGACCTCCCCTTCTCTTGTACTGCTGTAACTCAGGGTGCACATGGAGGTAGATGTTGTGCTATGAATCAGATCACTGAAAAGATATAGGTTGAATAAACCCCAAAGCTTGCAGGCTGAAAAAAGTTAATTCCTGTAGTACCTGGTTCTACAGACAACTGGACAGGCATGACTCAAAAGGTGAGAAGCTGCCACAGCAGAGAGCAAGAGCAACTGTACAGGAGCTTCTTAAAATCACCTTGGAGGCAAAGAAAATGCATCACGTAACTGTGCCCACAGCAGAACTCGAGGCTGTGGGAACCTCCTAATACTTCTCAGCATATCAGTAACTCTGTGCAAATCCTACTGTTCACTTCGAGGAAGAATTTCTTTAGTTGTTAATTCATTGGGTAACCATGCACTTTTTTGTTTCTTTCCATTTGACTGATTGAGCAGTTTTTAATTTTATTTTAGCAGGCAGCTAACCTCACTGGAATTCACTTTGTGTTGTGAGTCAAAAGGAAAACAAAAAGCAGAATCTTTTCTACAGAAAGGTTAGGAAATAATGACCGTAAAGCTTCGAGTTTTGGCCAGTGACAGAATTTAGAACTTTCAAATGAAAACTTCTTTAAACCAACACCAAGAGAGAATTAAGAAATGACACATACCTTATCTACTGGGAGAAAGTCATTTTCAACTTCTATTGATCTTGGTCGTAGCTTTATGGGTTTGTCTTTGAAGATATCTCCAAAGCCAACACCTTTGACCTTCTTGGGTTGGATTGTCGTGCCTCCATTGGCTCCTTCTGACTTTGTACTGCAAGAGTCACCACCATCACTCTCAGAGCCTGTAGCATCTTTTAGGCCTGTGACATGGAGGGAGGAAAGAAGGAATCTTAGGTGTGAAGCTCACTATTATCAGATCGTGCACGGAAAATGATCCCTCCCACCATTCCATAGAGGAAAATGAAACCACAAGAAACTGGTAGAGAAGATGCTCTCTGTGCCATGCACTCATTTTTGAGTTTTAAAAATCACTTATTTCATCACATTGGTGTACCAGCTGGGAATTCCACCAATCCACAAAACATGCATACTCCAGCACCAGAACTTCAGGAATGCGTACCATCATTCCTTGAGTACCAAGAAAATCACTCTTCAGACAAAAATTATTTGGAAGAGAACTCAATAAAAGAAAGAGTTAAATTCAGTTGTAGGGCACCTATTGTACAAAGCCACTAAGAGCTAACAAGCAGTCAGACCAGGCGCATTGTACCTTAACTCTGTGTGACTCAAGCCAATTATGCAATTAGTATCTAAAGCTACATTACCTAACTGGGAAATATAAAGCTGAAAGCTGTTCAAACAAATTTGCAATCAAATAAGCTGCATAATACGTTCCCTGCTGAAAATTAAACCTATCTGCAGCAGACAGCCTCATAAGGAAAGCACCCATGCACAGTATCCTCTAGGAATATAGCAAATCAAAACTGACATTCTGATTTGCATTACTTCTCTCAGCGAACAGGAAAATTTATCTGCACTTATCTGAAAATATCTGCTGCTTGTATAGCAAAGGCCACAGATGCAAAAAGGTGATGTCTCAGCCACTTTAGAAGAGTGCAGCATCAGGCCAAACAGGCACAGGCAGCAAGAGACCCACTGAATTTTCCTCCCCCAGACCATTTAAATCTGCCTCCTGACATTACAGATCGAATTAACTATGTTTCCAGGAAAAACACAGCAATTGCTGCTACTACAGCACCGATTCTACCTAATAATAAGGAACTCGAATCCTCACATTCCTCTCACAACCATTCACGGTGTCACAGATGTGGATTTTACAAGTCAAAGAGAGAAGAATTTCAAGCAACCTTATCATCTTAATTATTTTTATATGAAGTCCCACAAAGCAATCACAACACATTTTCATCATCACAGTGCAAGTCCTAAGGCCTACAGGTACAACTTCATGATCCAGGACACAAGAGGCTCATGTGTTAAATGGATTTCAACACAGGGGTGCTGCTAGGAAATGAAATCAGGAATTAGGTGTCAGACGACTTTGAGCTAAAAGCAGAAAAGTCATCTTATGCTGCCCTGAGATTTTCTGTATCTGAAACATGAAAGGAGTATAAATGCAGAATTAGAAAAAGTTCCCAGTTAGAAACAAACAGAAAGATTAAAGACTAAGCAAAATATTTTGGCCCTCTGGCCAAACAGCTCCTAAGTAGCTGCCACATCTACCTGTTGAACATCAGTAACGTTTCTGTTTCTTCAGACATTCAATTTAGATACCACTGAACAAGTTACTTGTTCCATAAGTTGTGCAGGATTGGAATTTAATATTAAATAATTATATTACAATTCTTTTCTTAAATGCACAAAAGTCTTGATATCTTCACTTGAAACTTTCTATTTTTTGAAGAGCCTGGAGGAAAACTTAAAATCTGGTTTCACTTGTTTTTTATGGTAGTTAGAATGGTATGGCTGCCACCAGTAAAGTAAATTCAGTGCACTACTTCTCTTCCAGACCTCAGAAAAGCAGGAACCAGGGAATTCAAGCATTTACTGCGATCCTGTTGTGTGTTGTGGTTGGCAGAGCCCTTCCACAATGCTTCCAGCAAAAGCACTCAGAGATCCAAGGGGAAATGAAGCCAGAGAGGTATAAATCCCTTTGGGCAGTGTGGCAAAGTCACTGCCCTCTTCTTGCTCCCTCACCTTGCTGTGACTTGGGTAGTAACTGAAGTTGTACATTCTACTAGCTGGACCTTCCTCAGCTTTGCAAAGTATCAGTGAGTGGGGCCCTGGCTGAGACAAGGGCTAGGACCAGCTTTCTTTTACCACTTCTAAATGCAAAGAGAATGGCCAGCAATTGACTATACTGAGTTACAGATTATTTTTTCTGAGTATAAAACATCTGCAACTCAAAAAACCAAATCACAGTGATCATTGTCTTTTTGCTGAATAAAACATCTTGATACGGAATAGCAAAATTACCCTCTGGAAAAGATTCCTTCTGTCATCCTTCCCAAAATCTCCTTGAACTGCTGTGTGATGAAGGAGCAGTGCAAAGACCTCCCTCCACAAGTAACTGACAGAATCCATAACTGCTTTTAGCCACTTCATGAAATGAACAGAAAAGCTATCTTTAAAATAAGTAATTATAATAGGTTTTCTGCATCCCTAATTGTGGGAGAAGAGGATCTGGACCTTGGCCAGTGGATGGAATTAAAATATGGAAGTAGTTAGGAGAATTACTCAACAGGTCTCACATGGACTTCCAAATCTTTGAAGCCTGCATGAAAGAAAGACCAAAAAACCTCAAGGGGCTCTGATAAGAATAAAGCTTTTGTTTCTTTCTGGGTCATCACTTGCTTTTCATTATGGCATCTTCAGCTTTTATGACCATTCTTCTGTGATGAGACATCACACCTTGTATCAGAAGCCTCACCTCAGGCTTAAAACAGATTTCTCAAGCATCATCCATCTGTGCTTGATGATAGTCCAAGAGCCATTTCATTCTCTATGCTGTCACAGAGCTCTGTCTCAGTATAAAGTCCTCATAATGAAAGCAACATAGGAAATAATGGAACTGGTTTTTCTTTTTTTTAATGAGGACAAAATGGACTGAAGTGAGTCCTGTCCAAACAAAACTGCATATGAGTGGTCAAGTACAAAGGTCCTTAGAAGTTAAAAGAGCTCGTGCTGATCAACTAAGAAAATGACCTGATTTATTATTTTTTGACTGACACAGACTGAGGAATACTGTGTATAAATAAACCAGTAAGAATAGAAGCTCTGGCTTTTACAAGATCTAGTCTGCTCTTACTCTTCTCCCAACATGGCTGAGGTCTAGAGGCAAAGGTGAAAGCAGAGGAGAACTATATGCAGTGGAAACTGAGAACAAATCAGTTGAAATCTGCAGTAGCATTAAGAAAGAATAATGCAGTGCTTAAGTACAAAGCAGTCCTGCAGAAAATAACCTAACATGCTAAGGAGGCTGTCTTACCTGCCTCACAAAAAACATGAGACATACACCTCAGATTTGTACTTGCAAGAAAGGGTTTGCAACACTATGTCCACCCCTGCCTGAAAAATTTTCTCCTAATTTATTTTTTCATTGATTGTTCCCTTATATACCGGGTGTGTGTGTGTGTATATATATATACAAACACACACACACATATATATATAAAAAGAGAGACAGAGAGATCTCAGCACACATATGTCATCAGTTCTCTCAGTGCAGTCCTGCCAAGTGCAGCAGCACTGGCCCCCCCAGCCCTACCTGTGCAAGGGATGGCTGGCAGCTCACATGATCTCTCTTAAGAACAGAAAAATATCCAGTCACACTCCTTTTGTTTTGTTCAGCAACTTCTCTAGAATCTGTCACCTCTCTGTGAGCATTTGCAGAGCTGACAAGCTCAGAACACAAAATCGGTAAGATGCTCACTAAGGTGCCTTCTATCGTATCAGTCTTAACAACAGGAACATTTTTCAGATCTTTAGTTTTTCCCAGGATGGAAATCTTTTGGGGGTATCACTTCCCACTTCTGGCACTGTAATCAGATACTGTTCTTTTACCCAGATTTACTGTGGCTGAATCATCTGTAGCACCACAAGGTAGAGCTCAAAAATCAGTGGTGGGTGCACTTTCCCAGCAAGGTCCTCGAAGTCTGAACAAGGGCAGCATCACCAGCAAGAAGTTAAAATTCCCAGGGGCCAATTGTTCTCAACTTTTGGCCGAGATAAGATATGGGACTACTGACACACAGCTATTTAAAAATGCTCAGATCTCTGATTCTTTGTTGATTCATGCTCCTTACAAATGCAAGCTAATTTAGTATTCATGAAAATTAAATTCTCTCAACACTGTCTGGAGGAATTTCGCACTTCACACACATTTTTTCCTCTATGGGTATATAAGAGAGATTAGTTTTCTCAAGACATTTCAAACACACCACACTCCTGCTGTAGCAGTTACAGGTCTTTGGAGAGCAACATTCTGAAATGTACCAAAACAGATTAGCTCAAAGAGGGATTAAAAAGAGACCGCAATATCAGACTTAATTCACCAACAGCCTCTCAGAGCTGTGCTGGCATCAAACCAAGATTCTAAATCAGAAAGATAGTTAGGGATGATAAAGGGCTGTGTAAACTAAAGCTGTTAAAACAAAAATAAACAGCTGCGATAAAATTAACTCCATTCAAAGCAGGAAACAAACCGTTTCTAAATAGCTTTAACTGGCAGGGAAAAAAAGGGGAATCCATTGTAAGTTTACAGAGTTTTCTATTTTGAGCTATTATTTGGCAATTTAGTTTTTGTTCTTTACTCTGGATTGTTCTCTCCAGCAACAATTTGTGGCCATGGGCAAACAGACCAGGATGGACCACTTTGAGAAAGTATAAGCCAAGGATGCTCTGCCCTCTAAGCACATCCGAGGCTTGCTCTGGTAAGCGATGGAAAGGTCAGCTGTTCAGAGGCACACACCTGAGACAATGAAAAGGATCTCCTGATTTGGTCTGGCAGCCAAAGAGAAACACTGTCAACTGTGTTTAATAGAAAAAAGAACTTTGTAAATGAAGCTTATTGGGTTTTTTGCCTTTTATGGAAGGGAAGGAAGGCAAGGGGAAATATGTCCTTCCCTTCTATTTAGGGAATGATAGCATGAAACGCCCGGATGACTGATCTGAACTACAAAGGTGGGGAAGTTATACATGGTAATTGCAGTAGATGAGACAGGAACTGTCCTTCCTTTTCCACACATTCTGGCAAAGACAGAAGTACCCACAGTCTATAAGGTATTTGTCTTGAGCTTGCTTTCTATCAAAGTCCTGTATTTCATTGAAGCCATCCCCAACAACATTTCAGTGTCACTAAAAAATCAAAACCAGAAAACAAAATTGGATTTTAAATATTATTGTAGGAGAAAGACATGGTGATTCTTAGAAGTTTAAAGGTTAATAAATTCATGCTTTCAAAAAGCAAATTTATGCTTCTTTACCAAGAGTGGTTATACATGTACAAATGGCTGAGGCAGACTATCTCAATATTAGTGATTATTTGTTATTCTCAGTCATATTCCTTGGAAAAACATACCTGTGCCAGCTAAACAATTTGTCATTTGCTTTCAGCATGTTCATTTTCCTTTGCACAACAGTTCTTGCCACGTAAGAAACAGCCCCAAGACTTCTATGCTTGCACGGGTGCTCATGCAGGGAAGAGGGGAGTGGTGCCCAGCACCCCAGGAGCAGCATGCACTAAGGCAACGCAGCGCAAGCATCTTGTGCAGCACGAACACAGAGCCATCAGGAGGGAGGCTGGTGGCTTCACCCCATCCCCAGCCACTTCCCCAAGTACTGCAAGAGCAACTAGAGACAGCCACTCATTCAGGAGCTCTACAACTGTACCATTGGCCTCTTCATTTTGGAACTACTTTTCCCACCACCCGCATTCAGTGCAGGAACATGTTCCCACACGTGAAAGGACAGGTAAGTAACCACAGCCGACAAGATTCTTTACCTGGCACTCACCAAACACCCGTCTTTTGTGAGACTCATGGAAAATCACTTGGTAGTGGGAGTCTGAATCAGCAGAAGGATTTAATGCATTTCACCCCGGTCAACATAATTCTTCCACACCCCACCCCCAAACCCCTTGCCATCTGTACATTCGTTGTCCAGAAAACAGGATGCTTATTTTTAATCATAAAGGTTTCCCTCACTCAATTTTATCATTGTTCGTTCTCAGATGCAATTTTTCATTGTAGGAGCCGTGCATTTGACATATGCTCTTCTTTGCAAGCAAGTTGTAAGAAGCTGAGGTGGAACACAAAATTATAACTGTCTTCTTTTCAGAATTGTTAAAATCCACATTTGGGTTTCTCATTTAACTCTGCTCACATTTAAACACTCTTAAATGGGGTTTATAACATCATAAATACATCAACCATATTGATCTATCAGAAATCTGACCAGTCATATTTCTGCAACGATTAAGGGGAGGGTAAAAAAAAAAAGTGAAAAAAAAGTGGTGAAGTAAAAGAAAACACAAAACACAATTAAGGTTACTCACGAATATTTCTGTTTCAACGATCCTGTCTCATCTTCTTCCATTATATCTAATATCTATTACTGACAGCATTGTGGATCCACATATAAGGAAAGAGAGGCAAATATTTGTCAAATCAAGCATTTTATCTGCACTGTTCCTCAGTTATTGCATCTTTGAAGAAAAGGAAAGCGAAGCAAGAAAGAGAAACCAAATCAGTAAAAATAAAAGAAATTTAGAAATCCAAGAAGGTGCAAGAAAATTGCAGGATGAGAGAAAAGAGGGCTGTGATCAACAAAATGACAAGTAAGTCGCTTTCTGTTGCTGCGTGTCTCTCTTCACGCAGCAAACGCAGCAGCCAAGATTTTCTGACAGCAGGTTGATGAGCAGAACGCCAAAGGAGCTGAACCGTTGCTGAGCAGAGCCTGCCATACCTAATGACCAAAAAAGCCATGTCAGCATATGAAGGCCAGGCCAGGTGTTTATGCAGCAGACAATCTTGCACATTTCAGTGGAAGGTGTCTCTAGGAGCAGCTACGCACCAACTCAACAGCTGTTACAGGCCTTGGTTAAGTAAGAGAGTTTCTTTTAAACAGAGTGGTTGGGAAATGGCTTTCAAAATAAACGTATTTAGCACTAAGCATGTGTTTGTAAAGTAAAAGCTCTAAGCTTGATTGGAAAGTTGAGCAATGCTTCATGCAATGTCATACAGGTGAATTCAAGCACCCTTTAGGCATAACTAATGTAAGTTATGAACTGACTTGAGCTTAACTTACAGAGAAACCAAAGAGCTGAAGTTAGAGCAGCTATGGTTGCTCTAAACAGAGTGCCTCCAAATGGTTTTCACTGGAGATGTAAGCACATGGATACGTGCCTAAATTATGGACCACAGATCAGATAGAACATGGAAGGTCCTGGCCACACTGCCAGTCAGCCTGCTCAGGAAGAATGAGTATGAGTGAGTATGCAGGAAGTGAGCTGTCAATAGTCAGAGCAGGAAGGACAAGAAACCCTCCTTTTTATGTTAGTTTAGGAGAGAACATCTCTGACAGCAACAACAATGCCAACCGTTGTTTTGTTTAAAACTTCTCCAGATGACCTGATTTTGTGTATCACCCACTCCTCAGTCCCTGTTCCAACCCTGTAAGCAACAAACAGGCCACGAGTGTAGCTGGATATCTGGCCTTCTGAGATGCAGTTCTATGGAGAAGGCAACATACCCCTGCAGCATGAAAAAACATGCAAGTCTCAACCAAATGCCAGGAGAGGTAGTATTAAACAAGACATCTTTCATCAGCCTTAAAAACAAAGTTTAGATGGGTGTGTGCCCAGAGCAATGTGAGACAGTGTGGGTTAAGCTGTATTCTCACAGCTGGTTATCAAGTATTCCTGCAGACACCTATTATCAAGTATTCCTGCAGACACCTATCCAATCCTGCAGTCTGAAATCAATTTGATGAAACTTATTTTCTATGACATGGCACAAACATGGTCTGGTGTGATTTACAAGGAGAACTAACACACGAGCTCTGGTACAACTGGAAAGGTGACTGATTCTTCCTGACTTCACTCACGCTCACCCTAAATGGCTTGAGAAAAGGGGAGGGGTGATTTGACTCTTAATGAAAAATGGGCTGGGCATGGAGAGCAGGTTTCTGGAAAACTTTAAAAGGTAATGCCCAGGACTATTATGAAATTAAACGCTCCAACGGCAGCCCCTGCTGCTGATTTGAAGCCTGATCTTGAAGTTCGCAAGTCAAGCACACTGGAGATTTACTTCGTACTCATCAGAAACGTAGATTAGAGAACATGATGGTCTAAGAACTCTGCAAGAAGTATGAAATTTAGTGATTCATAAGCAGTCATAAGGACTATAAGGGGAGAAGCAGCAGAAAAATTTGAAGACCATTGGCCACAGGGTCTGCTCCAGCCAGAGCAAGAGCTTGGTTGGAAGCTTGAGAAGAGCTGCAAAATGAATTCTGGTAGACAGGGAGATAATTCTCTAGGAGGAAATAATCAGAGCTGCACACATCCACAAAGATTTAAAAAAAAACGAACCACAAAAAAAAAACCCATATCAGGTTTAGTTAAAAAAAAATAAATTAAAAAAGGAGAGGTGTAAGTGCAAATATCAGAACAGAATAATAGCACTTCAACTGCTTCATCATTTGCTGGGACCATGCACAAGACCTCAGAGGTAGGAGAATGAACACTCCCACCCAGAAGGGAGGAAGAAGGATAGCACAGCTTGGATCTTCTCAAGAGAAAGCTCTCTGGGACCAAAGCAGATGCCACAGCCAGCACAACATCCTGCTCACCAGAAGACAGGACTGAACACCTTGCACTTAGTCACACTGAATGTGACTCAGTAGGATCTCTTCCTGCTAGATTTCTTGATGAGGAAGCAGGTGGAAGGACAGATTTCTGCCTTGTTTCCTCTGTCTTGCATCTGATGTAACCATCCTCTCTTCTTCTGTATTAACAGGGCAGTAAAAGCACAGGAAAAAGAGCATGTGCGCTTCTAAAATGCAGAAGGCAAAAACCTGAACGTGAAATGAAAATAGCTTTGTATCTTTTACTCTCCTTGGCGGAAAAAACTGTATCAGCCAAAATGCTGTGAGTAATAACTGTCAAAGACAGAATGCCAAAAGAAGAACATGCAGTAAATTTAAAAAAAAGAACAACAAAACCCCCCCACAAAACCAAACCCCACAACGCCCTTTAAGAAAAGCAAAGCATATTTTATGAATTCAGCAATCACAATGGGAACTATATTTTTAGAGCAGACAGACTTTTAATTCAAAGATTGGTGGTGGTTATTACCAACAGTCTTCTTGTTTCAGGTGGCAAAACTGATGAGACTAAATGGTCTTAATCCATAGCTGAGATCCAAACACCCAGTGTAATTCAGGCTTTACTGTGGGCTTACACACACACACTATACAGACAGAACACACACATGCACGGGAGGAACGGGTGCATTCTCATTGCATTAAGGCAGCTCATCAGCAGCAAACTGACTTCAGCTTAGACATATATGCATATAGAGTAGCCATAAGTGAGTAGCAGTGGCACATTTTACAGGTGTAGATAAATCAAACAAGTACAGAGGACTAAAGCTGTTGCTTGTTGATTTTGAAACACACTCACTGTTATAACGTCTGTAGCTGTCAATCTTTGCCGGTGCCACTCTGTACAGAATTGTCCCTTCAAAGGCAGATTTTCCTGACAGCAGGCAAGAGAAGGAAAGACGAAAAAAAAAGGAGAAGGGGCAGGGTGGGGGTAAAGAGATCGAATGGTGGTAAAAAGAAGGGAAAGGAAGACGTTTTAATCTGTATTTTCAGTCACTAGCATTTTTAAAGCCTCATTAGCAAAACAACGAGAATGTTAACAAAAGTATCTGATTGTACATGAAGTTAAAACATTCTTACTGCATGTATGTCAGATAAAAGAATCTCATGATTTTGCTAAAGCTGTTCTTTACAATGTCCAACAGAATGCATTTTCCTTAGGTTTTGTCTGTTGTCCATCAAGTTGTGAGACTTGGAAATAAAATAAATTTGTCTGTTTTGTGCAGTTTCCACAAAGAGCACAGGGAAACACTGAAAAAATATCATTGCTGCAATGATGTACTCACAGTAGCTTGACATTCCTGATGCAGATGGGGTGCAAGAACAGCTGGCACCCAAACAGGGCAATGACATACTCACATTTCTCTAATGTACCAGGATCCTGTGAGCATCAGAAATACTGTGTCTTTCCAAGATGACTTTTTAGAAATATTTTCTACATGGGAGAATGTTTTTTGTACGTGGTCTTAAGCAATGCTTAGTGGAAGGGATAGAACACTAAAACCTGAATAAATCAGTTTTTCAGCCAACAGCTTATCCAGGCGTGTGACTTGGCACACATTAACAGAACCAAAATACTAAAATTAAAAGAGGAAACAGCAAAACAACAAAAAATAGATCCCCATCTTAATATTGAAGATAACATTTTTATAACAAAGCCCATTAATCTGGGGGGCTTTGGTGTTTGGTGGTTTTTTTTTTAGTTGTTTTTTTTTCTTTTTGTTTGGTTTTGTTTTGGTTTTGTTTGTGGTGTTTTTTGGTTTTTTCCCCCCCCATTGCTAGTGAGATAACTCATGCTCTTACATTTAGGATATGGAATTCAGGTGAAGGTAAAGGAATGAGCAGCTGAGATGTTTTGTGTGTTGGATTTTTTTTAAACCCGAGGGAACCAGGCAAGCCCAAGAATATACCAATGCCAGCTTGTTGACAATCTCCGCTATGTGCACCATCACAAAATTTGATGTCTTTAGTAAAATTTTACAGCAAAATAGCCAGTATATGGGAATTGCCCCAACAGAGAATCACACCCATTTTGGTAGCAAAAAATGTTTATCTTTTTCTCCTGTGTATCATTCTGTTGGACTTTAAGAAAATAAAAAGTTACATTAACTTATGTATTATAAAAAGCTGTTCCTTTGTTTTGTTCTTGCAGTTTAATTAATAACACAAGTTTTTCATTTTTACATAATGACAAAGTAAAAAAGCCACAAATCCATCTTTCCACTTTGTTTTTAGATTATACCATTAAAAGAATACCATTAAAACAGTCAAACAACAATGAACCCATTGCTGAGAGAAAGGTATGTTAAGTTTCACGACACTGTGGAGAGCCAGAGAGACAAAAATGGGACTCTAAAGTATTCAGAACTCAGAATAGAGGAGGTTGTCTGACTGACCCATCAGCAGATGAGTTTCTCATCAGTTCTAACTCCAGCAGTCATGACTTCTCAGTGGCCATCACTAACAGGTTCTAAAATTAGTTGATACATACCACGAAGCCTGGCTAAAACAAATGCATACAAGAGACAACAAGATATAAAAGGCCACCTTTAAACGCTGTCATGACATTGCTGTGAACGTGCTAAATGCTTTCTGAAATCATCTCTTTAATATTAAACTGTGATTATCTCATATAGAATTTGTTTGACTACATGTCAATGTTTTGCATCTCGACAGGCTGTAGAGACAAGAAGTGGTATTGAAAATAGTCTTTAAATTCATACTAGATCTCTGAGAAGCCTAGAAAACAATCTTATAATTCATGTATCTATTTAATATAGAAATAAAATTATAATGCATATACTTCATATTAATACTGTAACAGCTGGTCAAAGAAAAGCAATGTTTTAATTTAAGAGGATGCTTTCAAAAACGAGGACTGCTGTTTACTCTCAAGAGTACCTGATCCTGTCTGTACTTACATCCCAAAATGTGCCTTTGAAGACAAAAAAATTTGGCAGTCACTTTACAGCTGGAATAAATACTTTAAAATCAAACAAACCAAGCCCCAAATATTTGTATCTTATAAAAGTCTTGCTGAGCACTCACCATTTGAGGGAAGGCACGGGTTTCCAACCCTTCTAAGTTAAGGGGAAAGTTAAATCCCACTGTCAGGATTCAGAAATATTTGGGCACTTCCAAAATTAGCCCCAGGCATTTTCAAAATAGGACAATTTTTGCTCTGACAAAACTACTGAGGTTACTGGATGGCAGAGCATGAAAAGAAACCGAGATAATTCCTTTTGGTCGTTTACTCTGCTCTGCAATAAAATTTACATGGACACAACAAAACCAATAAAATCAGACAACATTCTCCTCATTTGGCCTGGTGTAGATTGTAACAGAAGGACAGAGAAATATGTGTTTTTATTAACCTTATTCCTAAAAAGCCAAGTTATATTTTTTTTCACTTTCATATTTCTTCCCCTTTCAGTTCACAAAAATTGCATTTCCCCTTCCAAAAGTGCTCTTTAGAGATCGTCAGTGAAATGTGATTTAAAGATCAAACTTAACTAAATTTAACCAAAGCATTAAAGTCAACTACTAACTTAAAATACTCCCGTGTTTGTACAGTGCCCATTCTCCACATATCCCATGCTGTTTTTCCAGGTCTCACAGTAAACCTGCCAAGTATCACCTCATCCATTTTACAACTTGGGCTGACTGCAGAGTCAAATCCCAACCCTTTCCAGGCTCCTCTAAGAGCTGAACCTCTAAATGGGTCTAGTTCGATGCTCTGGTACAGCCCCTCACACAACTTCATAGTCTAGAATTTATATTCAAGGTTTCCACCTTATGAACTTCTGTGAAACAGAATGTATTCAAACAAAGTTTCCAAAAGGAAAACAAAAAAAAGGAGTTTTTGCAGATTTAAGATGTTGTCATGTCTTGTGATCCACGGAGGAAGAGTTGATGCAGAGGCATGAATATACACCCTTTTGAGATGTTACCCAGAGCCTTTCAACAGTAATACTGAACCTGAGGCTCAAATCTTTCAGGGTGTACTTGTTCATTTTTTATTCTACTATGTTTTCAGAAAAAGCACAGATATGAGATTATCATTCCTAGTCAGTTGTATAAACTTGCTGGCATTTCTGCAATCTCATTATGGATATTCTCAAATCCAGGCTGTCAGTGTACCTGAACCGAGCCTCATGAAGCACCATGTGTTAGAGAGCAACGCCTGGATCAGTTACATAAACCATACAGAAAGAGCTGAGTTCATGCATATTTCCCATAATTCTCCCTAGCTAACGTAATTCTTAAATCAATGGTTTTACTTGAAGAAAACTAAGTAAAAAAGCATTAAAATTCCCACAATAATCTCAGAATTCCTAGAGTCCCATCTCTCTCATGACATTTACAGTCTTCTTCTGTTTTATATCTAATAACTCCTAATAACACATCACCTTTGTTAGCCATAAAGCACCTCTGAAAAATTAAATACAATGAATAAGAAAACTCATCTCTTGACTACAGTCAATTTGAAGAGACAAAAACAGTAACTGTGTTACTGCTATATTGTCCATACAAGTATCACAGGTTTGGGTTCTACTCAAAGTCAGAACCAGCACACAAAACTGAGTTTGAACAAAGCATGTGCCATAATGGACATCAAGAGCTAATGCTTTGTGTCTGCTTTGGCACACTCCAGTGTATGTTTTGTCAAAAGCCACTTTAGGATGCTTGTTATAAAGCAAAAATTACTTTATAATGGAACATTCATTCATTCATATAGATAAAATTGGGATATTCCTTCCTGAACAATATCACCTACCTTGTTCATTTATACAGTACCAAACACTACAGACTCCAGAGCTGGAACTACGTTTACACAATTAGTTCTTCCAAGACTCACTGTATTTACAATTAACATAATTCATGATAACATATACAGGCTATAGAAAGCAGTTTGCAATCTCACTGAAATGTGCACCTTCACCTAATGCCCTTTTCCCCCTCTCTATCACATTCAAATTAACTTAAAAACATTTTCATTCCAGTCTGAAGGAAATATCTTTAGCAGCACTAACCACAAGACAGGGTCACCAGTGCCCATTCACACATGAACAGGTACTCCATTACAAAAGCAGTATGAAAAATTTTCACCACTGCAAAAGTCAGGGTTTTTTAGGATCATAGTTCTGTGGGATGGAATAATTTGCCTTAAATGGAAAAGACAGACTGAACTGTAAAGGCTTTGGTAAATTTCAGGTGAAGTAAGGGCACAAAGACGTTGATAGTTCTTTAACTTTTGCTTGTTCAGAGATCTCAGAAGAACACTACATAGCAATGGATATCTGCAGTGCTGAAAACAGAAAGACCTTGGCAAGTACTGTGTAATTAACCTGAAATACGCAAATACAATTGACTTTTTCTTTTTCACTAAAGTTTCAGAATTGAGCATTGAATGACAAAACAACAAGAATATTTGCTCAAAGAACATAAAAACCAGGAAGACCAGCAACTTTCCATTTCATATAACAGCACACTTTTGGCTCAGGTTAATTCTCCAAGGGCACTTATAAGCAGGACGACCCACTACCATGCTTATACTATTGCAAACTTAGTTACCAAACATGCTTTTCACCTGCAGCAGTACTGGCCCACTGTAAATGAGAGAACAAAGTCCATGTTCCAGTTGTGGCCTTTTCCCCCTTGGCTGCTGGGGCAGTGGCTGTCGGAGGTGATAGTAACATGCTCAGCACCTGGAGGGAAAAAGTGCTGCATGTCCCACACCAATCATTATGAATCCTTAAATCTACTGGAGTTGTTACAGAAGGAATGGCACTTTAGTCCCTCGTTTAAATAAGCACAGCCACGTTGTAGATGTGTGGTTACTTTCCATGTCTGAAGACAAAAAAAATCCCTTGTAATTAGTTTTTGAAATGCAAATACAATATTCATCATTGCCTTCTCTCTTTCAGGTCTGTTGTGGCTCAGCAAGTCTTAAGAGAGCTCAGGGAGCACTGACCATACTGCAGCTCAGGTAGCACTGCAAGTACACACTCATCATCCTCAGCTGACCCTTACAGCATAAATTAAGAACATGGCATTCAAAAACACCTCCGAGCAAGAGATAAGAACGTGCTATCCTATCAATGTGTTATGGGCTAAAGACACAGACATACAGACAGAACATCAATAATGATTTTTTTCTTACTTGACTTCACTTGCTCTTCCTGTGCTATTCCAACATCATCAGAATCAGACAGTTCCTTTATGAAGTTGGAAGGAAACATGCCAGTCTTTCCATTGAGTATTCCTTCCCACCAGCCCTCTTCCACCTGCACCAAGACAAAAACAAAGGGGGTTTAACACAAGAAATACTTTGCTGAGTTACATTATATACGTTCAACAAATGACAGTGATGGCTCTGAACAGTTTATATTAATTTCAGGTATAAGGAACACATGGCACAGGCTCCAAGCCAGAACATCTCTCCTTTATTTTTGACAAGTGAAAACAAGAAAGATGCATGAACCCATCTGTAAATGTCCACAGTGCTGACAGCAGTCAGAAGCATGGATGAGCATTAAATAAAAGCATAAAAGAACAACTAGAGAGCACACAGTGTCTCTACATTTCAATTTTTATGGCTGTCCACTCAAACACTGATTTTTCCATACCCACTATGACTATTCAAGACCATCTTAGTAGATGTGATTTGCAGACTCTGAGTTTGAATTCCCTGAGTAATCAAAGGTAAAGGATCAGTACCTACAAAGAGCTACTACTTAGAGAATCTAAACTAGGTATCTTAATATAAATAATGTGAATATTCCTGCCTTCTCCATCAAAATCTGAAATTCCATATTTTAAAAATTAAGAATGTTGCTGCTTCATTAATGTGTTAATGTAAGAGATCTGTGGAGAACAAAGAACAGTACTAATGCATATTTGAGTCGAGATTTACAAAGAGGTACTGAAACACACAATAATGATGGTGTCAGAAGGAGGAGGGACACTACTGAGCCAAACCCCAAGAGAAAATATCACTTTAAAATTACAAACTCGCTCCTGTATAACCCATTCAGGATTGAACGGGGGTGTCAGGCAGTGAAATGACAGCCCTTAGAAACCAGATGCCTTTAGGTTATAATGGGACAGCATGAAATAACTTATTATATGCATCAGCTAAACACACTCTTGATAGATAAATAGTCTTCATCTGTCAGACACTGTCCTTTCACCCCAAAAAATGACAGGGGAGGACAGTGTCAATCTGTGACACGTCAGTCTCCATTTGACACATCTCCTTCCTGCCTGCCCTTCCCCCCACGATTATGAAAACAGGACATTAACTTTACAGGTTGTTCACATTTACTGTTAAAAAAACTACCCCACATTTTAAATGAAATTACTTTATTACTATAGAAAAAAAAATCTGTTTGTCACTTACCTGTGAAAAACTCAGGTTCTTAGAAATCTCTTAATAATACAACCAAGTATTTAAAAAAAAAAGTAGAAGAATGTATACATTTTTTTCAAATTTGTTTTGCACAATTTTACTACAAGACCCTACGTTTCTTGTTCTCTTGAGATGAATTTTTGTTTCTAATTTGAAAGGAGTTCACACCAGACTTTCCCCGTCCCCAACAAAATTTGCCCGTCTCCAAAGCATCGGTAATACCATTGGGAATTATCTTGCTCTTGTTATTATCTTCCTGTTAACTCAGAAGATGGAATACATGTGTATCACTCATCACTTCAGTGAGGGGGAGGTTTTTCGCATTATAGTTTCAAAGTCTTTAAAAGGTAATAATTCCTTTCTTCCCTCCAGACTAATAAAAAACAATATGGAAAACTGAAACTGCATGACATGTAACGCTTAGTAGACTCTACAAATTATATGTCTAAATACAATAAATACTGTATAATTAATCTTATATATCCATAAAATATGATATATTGTTATATAGAAAATACACAACAAGGCCAAGACTCTTTGAGCAATAAGATATTTCAGGTTTTCTAATGCATGCTCCCACACGGCTGTATTGATTAGAGATAAACATTAAACCACAACTGCATTAGCTGATTGACCAGATTAACTGGAGGATTTACAGAGTTCACAAGATCCCTGCTTTGTGAGATGCTGAGATTACTTGACATAGATATAATTGTTTCATCTTTTCCTAAAGTAATTTTCACCTCCTTACATCTTCCAGGGTACCAGTTCACAGTTTTCTTGCAGTTAACATTAGCACTCTTCATGTGGTATGTTGCTGTATGGATTGCTATGGATATAGAAATACACAAACACACACAGTTCTTTAGCTAGGGAAATCTAAACTGGATGTGAATAAACATTCAGTGGCTTATTGTAAGTTTCCAGCTGACAGAAAAATTAATTGTCTGATAATACCCGTATTCAATAATCCTACAAATTCAGAAAAAATATCTAAAGCAAAACCCAGAGTTTTTTCCACAAGAAAATGCAGAATCATGCTAGCAAGACATCAAAGGTTCATGTCAAACTGTGCTTCCCAAAGGTTTATTAGGAAATTTTCATCAAAAGCATCAAGAGCTTTAAGCATTTTTAAACACTATAGCTACCTGCTGCATACCTTTAAGCCTCAAAACAAAGAAGCTAGAGATAAATCCATGCAATAGAAGACACTAAAATACCTCCAGGATTTAGTTACCCCAAACTGGGGCAGTCCACTACCATATGGTTTGAAAAGTTGTAATAATTCACAGCCAATAAAACCTTACAAATGAAAATCCATTATTCATGGAGGTAATCCGTCTGGAGGCACGAACACAATAAAATTTGTTGCCATGCTATTATAATAAAGTGCTTTCAGATTTATACATCCAGGTCCTGATTTATGCCCAGCATTCATATGCTGAACTAAACAATCTAAAAAAAGAAGGACTTCATTCAGCAGTCCATGTCCCTGTGCTGGAAAAGAAGTTCCACCATTCATAATATTCTACACACCAACTGTAAGTTCAGCCTGACAATGAAGGGCTTCTTTTAAGTTAGAAGAAGGATCTTTCTAATCTGCCAGATGTAAGTGGATGCAGCTAGAGGTATTTTTAAGATGTGTTTTCAGTGTTTTATCTGTTCCCTGCCTTTTGGAGAGGCCTGGCACATCATCTTGCCAAGTCCCTGGGCTGCCAGTACTGCTGTCACACCGCATTTTGAAGAGCAACAATATACAGGAAAGTGACTGAAGACACTTCATTACTCTGCTTCGTGTATTTAGGAGGTAACAACAACACACACTCGACTGCAACACAGTCAATGCCACGTGTGGGGCAGGGACAGATAAAATGTGCAGTCCAACACCTGGAAGTGATTGAATGATATACAAATGAGCAATGACACCAGAGAATGGTTCATCACCTCTAGAGAAATTCATCCCATTAAGAACTCTGGCATTTGGCATTTAATCTATATAATAACTATGCAACATACAAATGTCTTCCAGTATCACTGGGTTTCGTATTTTTTTTTAAATTTTCCATGAACAAAGAATATTTGCATTTTGGTTGTAAATGAATTACTCAACCACTAGATCCTTTTTTAAATGTATATGAAGTTTTTGTAAACTATAAACTAAAGAGAGACGAAAATAATTCAAAATACAGTTTTACTTTGTTAGAAAGTGATTGTTTAACCAATTTGTGAGATCCCAGTACACGATAACAACCTAGACTAGAAAGGCAGTAAGAGGTTGTAATAGTTAATTTTACTTACAAGTAATGATACAAATAAGAGCTATTAAATTAAGTACTCAAAACGGATACAATGGAAGTGGACAGACAGAAAAATAACAGAATGACATGAGTGAGACATTCAGACACATGAACATGAAGCTCTCATAAGAGTATACAGATGCTAGAACATTAAGCTGCTTAGAAAGCAACAAAAATTTATTGAAATCAGCCTGTTTTCATGTTTAAATTAAACAAAAAAATATTAGGATAGCAGTTCAAGCCTTCAGGCAAACACGCAAACACAATAGTTCTATTTCAGACGATGAATACAGTTTTATTCTGTAACTGTAAAGCAACCAAAGAAAACAAAATCACTTTAGTAGGTCACTAGGACTACAAGATTAAGATAATCCAAAAGCGAGGCCATGTTACATTTTACAATCCTTAGGTTTTCTCTTCACTGCCGATACAATCTGCAACATCCCCCCCCCTTTCCAAGAAAGCAAGGTCAGAGGGATCATGAGCCTGACCTGCAGTGCAACAAACCTTGCTGCTGCAAGCCCAGAAGCATTCTCCCCCGAGAGGACTGGGGGGCATCCCTCTAACTCCAGGATAGGATACCCAAAACCAGCAGGAAATGCAGAGGCCAAATACCAGCAGCTGCTGGCCAGAATGCCCAGGACTGGCACGGCTGCTTCTTACACCTTGTTATAGAATTGATAGGCTAAAGCTGTTAAAATGATTAAAAAGAAGCAGCTCTTTGGAATCACTGACTAAAGTGTATTTTCAATAAATTCCTGTACTGGCCCGTTCCACAAGATTTGCTACAACCTGCAGCTTTGCCTGTTGGGCTGACAGACATCTTACAGCTTAGCTAGGGGAGATGAGGGAGGCTCTGAGTCAGGAAAGGTTTTGGATGGACAAAAGACTCCCTGGATCATAACAGAGTTTTTCTGGGCTGTTAAAACTAAACCACAGTCCCAGAACAAAAGCAATGCCAGAGGCAACCAACAGGAAGGAGAGAAGCCCAAGGTCAACAAATTTTCTTTTGCTTTGAGAGAACCAGAGCACAGAAAGCAGAGGGAAAAATCCCTTAGTTTATAAATTCTAATGGAAAATCTTGAGCTCAAAGGACAAAAGCAATCGTATGTTGAAAGGAAATTAAAAACACAGATTCCCAAGAGGCAAATTAAATCACATTCCCTGCCAATGGAAAAATAAATTTTGGAAACAAGACCTCAACAGAAGATGGTGTCTACAGTGCCACTTGATGGCTTGTTGTGGGAGTGCATTTAGAGGGAGCTGGACCCATGAGGTATCAACCACCCCTTGGGACTCTGCCAAAGCACAGCTGGAAACTGTTTGGGAACTGGGGTGCAGAAGGTAAGAATTAAACACTGCACAAGCACCTGTATCAGGGAATCTTTTCAGCTCCAGAGTCCTTTATTTTAAAATGTCAAAATGCACTTGGGGAATTTTGGTTTGTTTGGTTTTGTCATTCGGGTTTTTGTTGGGTTTTTTAACATCCTCTTCTAAACAAGAAGCTGAGGAACAGTAAAAGCAATCACAGAGAACTGGGATGACCCTATATAGACTCTGTGGTATTTGCACCCTTATTTCCTAAAAAAAGGCCTCCTATGGCATGAACTAACCAAATAAGGAGCAGTCACAGCAGTCCTTGTGAACAACCTATTAGAAGAGGATCCAGAAAAACACCACCACAGCATTCCATGGAAAAGTAACTGAGGGATGTGAAACCCCAGCATTCATTCCCAGCTGTTTTCTTGCATATTATACAGTTCTGTATTTGTGGCACAGACCATCACCTTGCTACAGTTAAATATTCATTCCCCTTTCAACTCTCTAACTGCCAAAATAAGTCACTGTAAGAAAAGTCCAGCTCAATCCGTAGTTTATCCTGTTCTTGCACCACTTTATCTCATAATAAGAAAAAAAAAAAAAAAAAGTACCCACCAATCTTGCCCATAAGAAGCAATTGATGTATAAAAATTCAATCTGCATTTCTGTAATTTCAAATGAGCTACTGATAGGATGTGATCATGAAATATATGGCAATGTTACCTAAAAATCAAAGAATAAGCTCAGTGGTATTACAGAATATCCCAGTCAAAGACTTGTGAGCTTAACTCCATGCAGTACACATTGCCAAAAAGCTGACTTCTGAGCAGGATGAGGCCAAAAGGTACATAGCAGCACAGTGACAGACGAGTCCCAAATGAAAGCAGGCTCAGAAGTGTGGAATGACATGCCAAATGTTCTTATTCTGATGATACAGGTTAATTATCTGGCATCCCACGAAAGTCTAAAGGTGAAACATAATTGGAATTCAGATATCTGCATTTAATAAGACAATTAGTTACAGTTGTATTTTGGGACAACTGTAATTAGAGTTATAGCTAATGAGGTAGGAAAATGACAAGCAAAAAGCTATCAATCACACAATAAATGTGAATATAAACAATGATGAAAATGCTTCTCTTGTTAGCTATAAATGTACTTTTAATTTAAGTCTGTTAATTAATGTCTCATGGGTATCAGTGTCTCTGTAGTTATGGAAACCTCTATTTTAACAACAAACATTTTACCTATTGTGTTGAATGTTTGATCTTAATATAATTAATATCTAACTATGTAGGACAAATAGGAAGAAACTATGAATTCTGAACATATACAGCCTCTAAGGATATCCATCTGGCAACAAGCCTTGTATCTCAAAACTCACACTTGCTGTTGTTTCCATCCACTCTACAACCCAAAACCACTTCTGCCACAAGAGCAATTTCCAATTTTATCTACCACTACTGCAGACATAAAAACCCTTTCAAAAGCAGTTTATCCAATCTGTTGGCACCAAGAAGAAGGCTGTGGGTGGCTTTGGATGCTACTACACCTCCACACTCTGAAGGAGAGGTGGGAGAAGGGAAGACATCCTGATGCTGAGCACATCAGCACGTGATGTCAGTGTAACCTATTTCCACTGGGAGTCGGGGGAAACACACCTGGCCACTGATGGAGGCAGCTGACACTTGTGCTCCCTCCTGTCAGCCCCCTGACGGAGGCAGTGATCTTGAACAGGTTTGAGGATGAGGAGAACACAAGCCCAATTAGCAAAATTGTAACGAGTTGTCAACCACAAGAGACATTTTAACACGTTTTTTTGCTCAATACCACGTAAAGATACATAGACATTATTTTGACCTAAACAATACTATGTTCAGTTTGCCGTAAGTCAGTCAGGAATCTGATTTATTTTCAACTAAACAGAAATCCACACAGATTTAAAAATATTAATCTAAGTCAATTTAAAACTAATTAACTGATGCAACTTTCTTAGGAGGAGACAATAAAATACTATTTGTGGGAATCTGAGACCTTCTACACAAGAATAAAAAGATGGGGTAAGGGAAAGGAGCAACTGGGAATAGAAAGTAAATGGCCACTGATGTTCCAGTTATACACTGAACTGCTGTAAATAACGTTGAAGATGTCATTCAGGTTTTAATCTTGAGTAATGAAGATCAAAATTGGTATTTTACATGAATTGCTGCCTATGTGTGAGGGCTTTTTGTTGTTGTTCTGGAGGGGTTTTGTACAATAACACAGCATGATTTTGGCCCTTGCAAAAAAAAAACAAAACAAAACAAAACAAAACAAAAAAAAAAAAAAAGCAAAAACCAACCACCCAACCAAAAAAAAAAAAAAAAAAAAAAAAAAAAAAAAAAAAAAAAAAAAAAAAAAAAAAAAAAAAAAAAAAAAAAAAAAAAAAAAAAAAAAAAAACTCCCAAAACCCCCAAAACTCAATTCTCACAACTGAGGAAACCGTATAATGACATAAACCCTGTGACTCATATTTCAATGACTCTTTATGCAGCATTACCTAAAAGCAGAAGGGTAAACAGTGAAATTAGCACACTGCTTGTTGCAACTTCTTGCATCAAACAAAGTTCCTGTTTCAAAATAAAGACTCTGCCCTACTTTTTCGAGGAATTAGCACGACTATGATAAGAGCAGAAGAGGAAGTAACAACAACATGTATTCAACATCAACTGCTCGGTACCGATTATGACAGAAAACAAAGGTCTCACAACAAGACTTCCCAGGGCACTGAGAATTTTTTTCTCTAGATTCCTATTTCCCCTCTTTCACCAGCTGATCTAGTTTCAGCCAAAAGAGTCAGACAATGCTCTAAATCACCTGAAAGCCCCAGATGAAGCCTGAAGCTGACCTTCTGTTCCAGCAGTTGACAGAACAGGCTATTTCATGAGGTCAAAGTGGGCACAGCCTCACCCCTGTCAGCTGTTCTTCAGCATTTACCTACGGCCACCAGTTCAAGCCATCCATGAGCAATCCTGTTCCACGCTGCAGTAAAACTAATTCTTTACATCTGCCAATCTAAAAAGCAGCCCTAGACAATTTATTTTCTTTCACTTTAAAATAAGAAAGTTGCCCATGTTTTCCTCAATAGTAGCAATTTGGGATACAAATTTAAGACTAGAAGTCTGTGATCAGCAATCCAAGTGGGTTTCAAAAACATGCCCTTAACTATAAGCACACACACATGTGAGTACATGGAATGTTTCACTCTTACAGTTCTACATTTTGCAATTTTAATAGAAACATTTTCAGTTTCATTTGGTTATAAATAAATCTGTTATTTATAATTAAGTTGTTCAAATTTATACAAAGACAGGAGATGCATTTCATAAGAGAAGCCTAGTCTCTCATCTAAATTATTTAATTATTTGCTAATTATTCATTAGGTAGGCTTAATTTGCTGGCTGGATCCCAGGAAAGGGGTTTATTCCATCAATTTACTCCTGAAAGACACAGACTTGAAAGTTTTAAGTAATATTTGTGTGGCCATGTGAGGTAAAATATACTTCAAATTGCCCAATGAAAACAGCTCATGTGATGCCATGAAACTCGTTATAATACTGGGGTTATACTGTATTGAAATATGCTCTTAAATATCTTAGAACCTTGAATTCCCCCATCACAAAGGTGCTCACAGACAGAATAAGGTTAGTTAAGTGGCACATCATGTCTGATTCCAGGAAGAATGATGTGCAGAGCTGGCACACACAGCTAGGTTCAAGCAAAACGAGTGATCACTAAGCTTCTTACATTCAGAAGTGAGAATTTAATCTCTCATAAGAAAATGCTTGATGTCATGTAGATTGCAGTAGAATTTATATTCTTTTAGAACCAATTTCTAAGTGACAGATGTAGGAAAGAGTAAATTAAACATATATCCTTGACAAGAAAATAGATGTTGACGTATTAACTGCTGAGTCACAGGGGAGAAAAAAAATCCTACAAACAAAAGATACAAGCTGAAACACACCTTTTATTGGCTGCTCGAGCAGACTAAGGTCTTAGATATTTTTAAAGCTAAGTAAATAAAGAATAAATTAGTCTGAATGCATTCTGGTTAAAGAATTCATGTTATCATTTTGACTCCCCTCATGCTATTAAACTCAAGAAGATATCTGTAAAATCTGTAATGGAACACTGAAGGTATTGGGAACAAACAGCACTCCTTGATCCTGCAACCAGATTCACTCACACAAAGAAAATTTCTGTATCTCTGTCCAAGTTTTCATAATTGTTCCCAGTCCTTCTAAGGGATGTGCATTTATTTTCCACATCCATTTCCACCCAAAATAAATGCATCTCGTGTCTCAAATGTTTTGTTGGTTTGGTTTTTTTTCTTAGATTTAGGGGTTTTTTTTAAACTGATTGGACTAAAATGAAGTTCTTAAAATTTTTTGGCAAAGACAACTAAAGGTGAAATCCAGTGGAGAGTCAAGTAAATTTCTTACATGCATTTAACTCTGCAAAGGTAATTTTCCCCGTGGCTGGCTTACTAAAACTAGGAAAAGCTTCTTCTGCTATAATCTTTGGTTCTTCAGAGATATAAACTCAAGAGCTCTGTAGCACAAACTTAGAGCTCTTTCCCTGAACAGAACTCTGGAGCAGCAACTGATCAAGTAAAACCAGCAGAAGAGCAGGGAAAAAAAGTCACAAAATCCATAAGAAAACAACATTCCCTCATCCCCAACAGTAAGCCACACCAGAGAGAAGGAAAATGGCTTAAATTATGTCTTAAAACACACCATACTGAAGAGCTGAGCATGCACCAGATATGTCAGTACTGCAGCATGTCTATTCAATTAAAGATGTGCTCACCTCTCCCACAACTTCAATGATGTCGCCAACTTTTAATTCCAGTTCATCTTCATTTTGAGGCATGTAACTGAAAGCCACCTGACATCTTCTTCTTCTGTTTCTCTCTCCTGATGGAAATGAAGGAAACAGGGAAATCATAAAATGAAAACAAAATTCCATGCCAAACACAACCCAAGGGGAAACTATGAAAGATGGAATATGAATCTTCGAGCACTAGTATCAGAATCTGAATGTTTGCAATGCTTAGTCTGCCTAGAATTCACTTACAAAAAGGCGGTGGAGAAAAGATTGCTGGTGCACATTAGTTCTTTAAACTATTTCTATAATTCAATGCAATTAATAAATGAAGATACATTGTAGGGATTTTTTCCTTTCCATAATGTTATTCAAGAGCCAAAATTTAACTAACTGTGCTTCCTAGTGGCAAGATGGACAGACTTCACCCAAAGGATCTTTCCAGGTGTATTTGCTACAATTTCTCTTCTAGGCTAATGCTCTACGCACATGGTGTATGTCAAATCCAGAAACTGGAGGGATGGGGAAGGCATCCAAAGTCTTGTGGCTTTGGTCATAAGGAAATAAGCTCCCAGCTGTATCTTTTTGTCCACAAATCTTTCATAGCTGTACAAATGTCTTAACCATTTTTTATACTTTTTTTTTTTTCATAGAATCATTTAGGTTGGAAAGACCTTTAAGATTGTTGAGTCCAACTGTTAGCACAGCACTGCTAAACCACCACTAAACTATATCCCTAAATTCCACATCTACATGTCTTTTAAATACCTCCACGGAATTTGACTCCACCACTTCCCTGGGCAACCTGTTCCAATGCTTGACAACCCTAACTGTGAACAAATTTTTCCTAATATCCAAGCTAAACCTCCCCTGGTATAACTTGAGGTCATTTCCTCTCATCCTATTGCTTGTTACCTGTGAGAAGAGACAAACCCCCACCTGGCTACAAACTCCTTTCAGGTAGTTGTAAAGTGTTAAGGTCCCCACTCAGCTCCCTTTAAACAACCCCAGATCTTTCATTCACTACTCATAGGGCTTTTGCTCCAGACCCTTCACCAGTTCTGCTGTCCTTCTCTGGACAGGATCCAGAGCCTCAATGTCTTTCTGAACACAGGATTGAAGGTGTGGCCTCAGCAGTGTTGAGTACAATCATTATTAGCCTTGGGTGGATCCCATCTGGCCCCACAGACCTGTGTGTGTGTAAGTGGTGTAGCAGGTCACTGACCATTTCCCCTTGGATTACAGGAACTTCACTCTGCACTCCATCCCCATTTTCCAGCTCAGGGGGATGGGTACATAGAGTATAACTGCTCTTTCTACTACAGACCGAGACAAAGAAGACATGAAGTAACTCCCTTTTCTTCATCCTTTGTCAGTGTTTCCCCCCATAGCCAACTAAGGGTGAAGAATCTCCTCTGCCCTTTTGTTGCAAATGTATTTATAGAAACATTTTCATGACCTTTTACAGCAGCGTATACACATATACGTGTAATGTGCACATTTATGCACTAGTATTAAAGAAAATAGAAGGAAAATCATTGCCATTAGGGTAGTGTGGTTAAGACAGACTGACTATTCAAACTGGAACTGATGTCACCAGCCATCTTTCTCTTCCAGCTTGGAAGTCCAGGATTCCCTGAGAAGCTGGTATGAGGGTACATCTCTGGATGCACAACTGAAGAGTTGTTTCAATCCATAGTTTTCAGTAAGATCCCTTACTTGATTGTTCTACCATCACATTTTCAGACAGGTGAGTGAAAATACTCTCTGTTCCAGAGTCTGTTTGCCAGATCTGTTGGCCTACATGTAGCTGTAGTTGTATGAGATGAGAGAATTTCCCTCAATTAAGTTGCTGAAGTTGGCTGCTTAGCCTTTGTTAGCTGAGGGACAACTTTCTGATGAATCATGACTGTGCTGGGATGTGGTGAAGGAGCAGAAGGTAGGAAGAGGAAAATTATTCAAAACACAGGATTCACTGGCTATTCTCTCTTCTCAAGATCTGCAATGTATAAGCCACGCTATTTTGTATAATTTATATACATGTATCCACACAAACAGACACACACACACGCTCTACACAGGTAAATGTACTTTCTCTTATGCTATTTCTCTTAGCTGTTAAACAAACTCAATACACACCCAAATGGGTTGTGTAGACACTTCCCAAGTATGGCCTTAATGTGAAATTAAATTACAGAAATAGATCTTATGGTGAGTCTTTTTGTTCTGCAACATTTCTTGAAAATCCTGCTCTAGGGCACACAGTGATAAAAAAGTTACAGATTTTTTTTTTATAATCTATTAATTGAAACTTGAGAAAGAAAGGAGAAGGCAATCCACTGATTCTGCCTTTCTGACAAGATTTTTCACAGCCACTGCAATCCTGCATGAGTGGCAGCTTTTTGAATGTTAAAATTAATACCTTAATGCAACTGAACAACTCAGTAAAATTGGCTATTTTCCCACCTACAGATGACTGTTCATTCTAAACTAACCATCTAAAATAAATGGTCCTAAACTGTCAACTTTATACGGCTGCATTCAAAATAACTTAAATATAATAAACACCTTCAGTACTGAGTGCTTCTCTCACTGTGCGGAGAGGTTGGCTATTTTCCCTAAAAATAGCATTGCCACTATGATTTCTAACATCAAGTAGCAACTGATGTGCTGATGTTGCCTGATGTGACAGATGGCAGTTGCCATCCTGTTTAATAATAAATATTGTGTGACTCTGTGGAGAATATTTTTGACATTGC
Source organism: Scytalopus superciliaris (assembly GCA_013400415.1). Lineage (NCBI taxonomy): Eukaryota > Metazoa > Chordata > Aves > Passeriformes > Rhinocryptidae > Scytalopus > Scytalopus superciliaris. The sequence goes on along the minus strand of VXBX01003241.1, from coordinate 136,836 downwards.
TAAGAGAGTACGAAATAAACACATTTCTGGATGTGAATAATACAACTGTATGAACCTTTCCCCCTCTCAATCCATAAAGTTATTTTATTACTGTACAGAAAATCTAATGAAAGCCTGCACTTACCTCCATCAGTCTCATGGTTGTCTCACTGCTCTCCCTCTCCTTCCAAATCTTTCTTTAAAGAAATACCTGAGGAGCAGCAAGCCAGCAAGAGACACAGATTCTATGCACCAATTAGTTCCTCTCTGTGATCTAAAGCAAGCCAACAGATCCAGCAGTGAATACCTTTGGTTTTAAGGAGAAGGTGCTGATGGATCCCTATGTACATGCTAATGCTCGGTGCACTTGAGAAGCACACAAAGTCTGTGAAGAGCTCTACAACCAGGGAATATTTGGGTTTTCTTACACTAAAGTAATCTGGATAATACAGCAGCATGAGGTTTCCAAAAACCAGACCTGATAGATAAAGAAGTCTGAGTAACCCAGACATATGTATATAAAAACTGTTAGTAAAGAAAAGCTCTGATTTTGCAAACACAATATTCCCACCTCCACACCACTGAATTTTCTGTCTGTTTCTTAACTAGCACAAAGTCTCCAGAGACAGTATGGTCAGGAACCAGCAAGACCCACTGCAACAACTAAGAAGCATTTTAGACAAAAACACTGAAGTCTTGATTTCTCATCATTTCCCCTTTTGCTAATATTGCCACTTATTACAGAATATTATTATAATCTATGCTTTAACTGCTAGATATCTGAGTTCTAAATGGCACATGAACATAAGGTCAATTTTAAACTATATAAGGCAGCAATGCTGCAGTGAAGACTGCAGATATTTTCTAATCTAGTTTACTTCTTTCTTATTGTAAATTGATGAAGAAAATATGTTGTAGGATGGCAGGTTTTTGTGCATTTTTCTTCACACTTAAGCACAAACTGAGTTCCTTTAAAGGAAAAAGTTACTCTGTGGTGGAAAGGCAGGTAATAAAGTGAGCACTTTAAAATCAGAAAAGGTGTGCTGCAAAATCCTCACTGTGTTTTGAAAAGCTTAAAAGAAGAGGGGGGGGGTGGGAAACGATGACTGAACTTTTACTGTCCCATGTACAATAATTTGTAGCAAGTAAGCTGCTGCAAGCAGTGCCACAGTGGTGTGTGCTGGTGGCAGTTCAGGGATTTTCCAACTCCTGTAACTGTGGCACAACACCAGAGATGTTCTGACGGCAAAAACAGCTTTGAGCTGTAGACTGGGAACTAACCAAGCTACACTGTATTCAGAACAACCTATCATAGAGGAAAACAGGTCACTCACCCTTGTAAAACACTACACTGGCTCCCATTTACATCATTATAATCAAATGCATCAAATGATAAAAAGATCACGTCTAGTTTGTGCAGTCAGTTCTCAACCCAAACAGCTACAGAGAAGTTGCTGTGTCTGTACAAGGGGTGTAACTCACAGGGCATTGCAAAGCATTTTGCATCTGAAGCAAAAGCTCCAAGACCTCACCTGCGCCACAGAGAATGCCTGACTCTGCCCTGCTCCTCTAAGGGCTGTGTCAGAGGCACTGAACTCTTTCAAAAAGTGCCTGCAGATCTAGGAAGGGAGGAAAGAACATGGACCTTGCTTGTGCTGAGGGAGGTGTCATGTCAACCTTCAGAGCAACGCTGACTTCCTCCTTATTTGCAGCTGCTGACTGCCAGCTCCTGCTCACCCCACCTGGGGCTCCCTCCCCTCTACCCTGAGAGGTGAACCACTTCTCCAATCATTCCCTGAACAACTTCACTCAAACCAAAACTTGGTAACTTAGCAGCATAAACAAGAGGCTTTGCTAAACTATCTCCTTTTGGTCTTTATCCCAAGATTTGCCTATCTCACTGTAGGTGTACCTGAGCTGAATGTCTAAGCTGAGCCTATGACTCAGGAGTGGAGAGAACCCCAGCCCTATCTCCAGAGGGTATTTAGTGTCACTGTAAAACAGAGAACTAAAATACGTCAGATGAATGACTCTCTAAAGGTGCCTTTTTCTGCTGGTGGGGCTATAAAAGACCATAATATATCTAACTTAAAAAGGTCTGAAGTGAGGTCAAATGGAAAAAATGAATGAACCTGTATATTCAGAAATTTGAAACAAAAAAACCCAAATAAAAATTTCAGGCCATAAATCTAATTTGTTTCAAAGTGGCATTTGATCAGATTCTAAAATGGTGCAGTTGCCTCTGAGAGAGGGAGACCACAAAGACATTTCCCTCAGTTGTACACATGCAAGAGAGAGCATTATTTCTCCTCTTTCATTAGCAATGACAACATGGTGGCATTCACAGCTTATCTTTGCAAGGGGCACCAAAAGCTGATGCAACACCACACAAGTCACACTGGCACTTGAATGCTGCCATCAGACCCAGGAAAGGCCACAAACTGACACCTTCGAATTAGATGAAAAGTGAGGCAGCACCAGAACAGATAGGAAGTGAACTATTTAAAAGTTAACTGAAATTTTCAAATCCAAACCACCTATTTTTTTAACTTAAAACCTCTGTCATGAAGCAGATGTTTAAATAAATGTGTGCATGTGTGAGTGAGTTATATGGTGGTTTCTGTAGAGCCTACTTTTCCCTGATGCCAATGTCTTTGTAGCCTGCCCTGCCAGTGAAAGCTACATGGTTGGTTAACTTCACCAACAGAAGGCTCATCAATCTACATAATACTCCACCTTTTTCCCACCACAGGAGAACAAGTATAGCAATCCCTTTTGCAACACAATACAACTATTCTATAAAGTCAAAAAACTATTCAATGAAATCCTTCAGAGAACAGAACCATGGAGCAAATGTCTGCTCCTCTCCCTGCTGATAAATGGTGTACCTAAATGGCTGACAATCTCTTCAAAGAGTCTCTTCAAACACTAGGCCCCACCATCTTGTCATTTATATAATGTTTATCATTTATACCTCTATCAATATCATCACAGCTCTGAAAAACAATCCAAGCCAACTGATCCTGGATTTCCTTTATTACTGTTTTTTAATAAAGAAGTGTTGCTACGGAAATTGCATTTGTTAGGCTGGGGTCGAAGTAAAGGTTTGAAGCATGAGGAGCATGAAGACATTTCTCCCACATCTAAAAAATTTCAAACACACTAAAGCACATAACAGCTCCTTCAGACCCATGGACTTTGGACTTCTACTGTGGACTTCCTGGGCAGGCTCGGGTTAACCACTAAAGCAAACTGAGATCCACTGGGACACCCTTAAAGTAGATGCAAAGTGACTAAACTCGAAAAATTCACGCAAGTCTGTTAGGAGGAAAATGACAAGTTGGAGGAAAAGCTTCTTGTCCTTTACTTCAGATTTTCCTCCACATGATGTCATCTGCCCCATCAGCCTCAGTTGCACTTCCCATTCTTCCAGCTTTCAAAGCTATATTTGTAGCTGGGGGGAACTGGCTCAGTGCAGTGTCTCCTGGCTAGACAAGCTGGGCTGTGATATGATTCAGCGAGAAACCAGATCTAAATTTAATGTGCAAAAAGACAAAAGGCAACTATTGCGTAACTAAGAGATGACATACATAGATCTAGAGTGCCTGTTAGTGATTTTAATGGTACTGATGGAGAGCTGGGACAGCTGTTTCAGCCAGACAGTCTAGATGGTTACCGCATCACCTTTTTGTTGTTATAAATCACTGAATTGTGTAAATAAAAATGTACAGGTTAAGAAAAAAGGTAGAACTACAGACTTAGTCCTGAGAAAAATTCTTCTTAAAACCACTACCCTCAGTAGAAGCTTTTGAGAAAGTTACCTAATTAAGAGCAAACGGATAATTAGCATTAAAAGCATTACTTTTTTAATTGCTTTAAGTGTATTGAAGATAGTGTTGTAAGACTTCAGATAAAGTCTCGGTCATACTCAATTCTAATGTGGATTCTGTCACTATCTTCCACAACACAAGGACTCCAGCCTCTTATATCCACCCACCAGAAGAAATACAATTCTGATGTTAAAAGGTACCAGAACTGTCATGTACCAATTTCCTTCTTTTCCTGTAGGACTTTGGCAGTATTTCTGACCTGGGATGTGATATGTCAATTCCAACTCTCTCATCACCCATATGCTGTTGAAAGGTTTTGGATGGATGACAAAAAAAAGCCTGCTGAGGTCTCTTCCCTGTCTAGCAGAAAACAGAAGTAAATTGGGTGGGAATTTTGGAGGGGGTGGGGGGTAAGGTTGGGCAGAGAAATACGTATTGGGGGTGAGTGTGTGTTTGTTGGAGGTTTGGTTTTGTTTGGTTTTTCTGGTCTGCTTTGAAACAGTGACATTAATATACTAGAGAAGAGAAAGATAAACTGCAAGGAGGGGTGAGAGAGATGGAACATCTGAGGTGTTTCCAGTACTCTATCAAACAGGTTATGTAAAGCTGCTGTGCTTTCTACAAGCAGCTGATGTGGGAAGTGCCCTGCTTTGACACGTGCAGCTAAATCACAGAGACTGCAGGACTCCATTAAGCACAATTAAGCCACAATGCAGAATGGCATCCCTGCTAGTAATATATTACTCGGAGTGTGTTAATGTTCTTCTGTTACTTGAGAGTGTTTTCTCTTGCTAGACTCCACAGCAACACTTCCAAGTTTCAGCCATCTGGCTGCTGCTCTGAATTTTATGGCCAAGATTTGTCTGTGAGGAACCTGAAAGCCTAGAAGACACCTTTTTTTTTAAACACCATCAGATTTTAACGCATATGCACTGTCAGAAAAACAGCAAACCTCATATTATCCAATTAATTAATTCTTTTGTTAAAAACATGCAGCGATATTCAGGCCTTTTATTGCATATGAGTCTTTTGCATAAGAGCATAATTAACTGAAGGAACTTACAACAGCAGTGTAGTACCAGTGGTCCAATGCTTTTAGGAGAAAACCATAAATTAACTGAGAAGTGGAACACTTGCACATGCCACAGCTGGAGCCAGGCTTGTGTGTGAGACAGACAGAACTGCACTGCTAGTCAGGCTGAGATCATTACTTAAGCCTAACCCAAAGTAGAAGAAAACACTAAAAAAGTGACTGTAAATAAACTCAAAAGACACTTGCAGTTTAAACCATACACCACCAAATTTTTTTTCTTTCTGAATCTTAAGGTTTTAAAATGCAGATAAATGGAGTAGAAACTTTATCAAGAACACAGTCAAATCAGCACCAGCAAATTAGACACAGCAAGTCCAAGCTCTAACAGGAACCCCAAGACTTCCCACACAGACTGTATATTTTATATTCTTTTAGAGGTAAAGTGTAAAATGCAGTATTAAAATACACATTAAACTCAACCACATGAAGAACTGAAAACGTGTATGTTCATCAAAGCTACTAGTTCTACTAGCTGTAACTTTTAAACTTCATTGTGTAAATTACCAATGAAACACTCTACCACAAGACAGAAACTGGAACTTGCTGACAGGGTTTCAAACAGCGTTTTTAAACTAGTTACACAATCCTGGCAAAGACTGGACAAGCACACTTAGCTTCCCACCTGTGTACGAGATGCAAAAGTATTTTGCAGCAGCAAGGGGTTCTTTTACAACAGCTTTCCCCAAATGACACATTGACTTGCCTCTTCTCAACAATAACAGTTTGTTGCTCTGCCTACCACCTTTCACAAGCAGTACATTCCAAGGAGCAGCAAATGCCTCTGTCCTTATTGTAATGCTCATATTCAGATGGCGACTTGCAAGGATTCATTACAGGAGAAGTCTGCTATGCTGGCTAGTGACCAATCCATATGAAACTGTTGCATAAGGAGCTTTGTGAAAAACCACAGGCCATAGATACCTGTAGCAATAAATTAGCATTTCTAAAGAACAAGAAAGTATATACAGACTTGAAATATTCTTTCTTAGATGACAGACCAAGGTTCAAAATGCAAGAACAGAAGCACAAGATTTGCAAATGACCCCAAAAGCCCTTTTCTCTTTCCATTCTCACTACATACATCTCATGCTATCATAGGATAATCTCAAAATATTATCCTCTTAGCTAGGTTTTGAGATAGTGGTCAACTACTTGGCTCTTTGATGCTTTTTTGGTATTGATCTCTAGAAAAAATATTTGAATAAATCAAAACCAAACATGAGTTACTGTTGCCTCTTTCCCACTTTGCTTATGTTCCATCACATAATTCACACAGCTGAAATTGCCTATGCACAGCAGCACGTCAAACATACAGTAAATGAAAGCAAATAGCTCTAATTTGTGAAGCCACTGTGCACATTCAGCTTATGTTGTGTTCTCCTCTCTATAAATAAAGGCATTTAGATTAAACCACATCGTTTCCTACACAGTAATCTCCAGAAGTACTTTTATACGACTGGCTTGCTGTCTTGAAGCTGACTTCTGGCCAACTTAACTAAAAAACAAAATACCAAAACAGTGTTAAAAAGTATGCCTTTTTTTAAAGGACTGCTTACAACTGTGCTACTTTATTCTTTGGTACCAGAGTACGCATGCTTTCCAACAGGTTTTCAAGCTCTGTAATGACATTACATTGAAGGTCTTACTCTGACCTCTGCTAGATCGTTTCAAATAAGCCTCTTTTACCAGGGAAAAAAACCCTCAACATTTTATTTTCACTCCAACAGGTAGCAACATAAATTAAACAAATGCCTCAAGAAATGTTGAAAAGATGCAAAAAATAGAGCAACCCATTTTCTGCTTGCTGCACTCATGAGAGCTATTACACAATGAACACATGCAATAAATCAACAACACTTAACAAAAACCAAAACTCACTTTCCTACTGGGCGCTCAGAACATCAGTCAGCTTTTGAACCTGCAATCTTTTTTTCCTCCAAAGTATCTATACAGTTGAAATACTCATTTTGCCATAAAAGGCAATGCCATTACAAAAAAAAAGAACATTTACATATCCACAAGCAGAGCAGACATTTCACTTTCCAGTCCAGAGGTGTTCCTAAAACCTACAAAACTACATTAAATTTGCCTTGAAAGCCAAGCCCAGACAAACCCTAAGCTCCACGATGCTAATGCCAGGAAGGCAGAGGAGATACCTTGGGAAACTGGGAAAATGACTCGCCCAGGCTGGTGTTAAGGGTCTGATTCTGCAACACACGCACCGAGAGGAGCAGCCACTGGGGCAGAAGAGCACTCAGGCTTTGTGTGTCTCCCATGGCAATTAAGCCATGCCATTTCAAACCTTGGGGAGAGCAGAGCTTTGACAGGGCTCCTCACTGGGCTGCTGACAGGCACCAGCTCAGCGTGTGAGGTTATACAACTAGCTGGCCTTCGGCTCTGGCAAAAGGAAAACGCACCAGGAGGACCTTCAGTTGCACTCCTCGTGCTCCAATTTGTTATTATTTCTCAGCTACCACCATGAAACTGCTATAATTCAAAATAACCTGTCATCTTAAAGGGCATGTTATGCTATACTTTGAGAGTTGGTGTTTGAGAGTTGCACAAGAGCATGGGAATACATGTTAAGAAGAGCAATAAATAAATATGATACATTGAAATAAATCAATAATTCTTGCTGCTGGTGGCTTTTTAACACCTCAGGCACCATTAGCTCTATGATGGCATATCCCAGTTCTGAAAGTAAAAAAATGGTTCCACAACTACCTCAAAAATGAACATTGCCACAGTAGCCACACAGAATAGTATTTCTGTATCAGGCAGATCAAAAGTGTGTCATTATCCCCCAAAACTGAGCATAAATGGGAAAAAAGAAACAAACCAAAAGGCTGTTTTGGCAAGTCATCAGCTTATACATACAGTGCAGGGGCAGAAAAAGTCACCTCAGGCAAGGCTGGAGGAAAAAAGCACCTGTCCATCTAGACAGCTCTGCAGCATCTTTAGCATTTGGTCATGAGAAGCTCTGAATACCAAAGAAATGTTCCTATATTTTCCTAGTTGTTGTCAGTTAAACAAGCCTCTGTGGCATTTATAAGCATTCATTTTTACTAAATTAAACTGATGAAATAGTAAGAGTGGTGGCTCATGGTAAGAAGGCTGCCTGCAAGGTATTTTTTAAATATAGTGTAGTTTTCAAAAGACGCCACACACAAATCATGTTCTTCTGGTCTTCTTTTTTTTCCTTTTACTTTTTCCAAAATCAAGAGGGTGTTTAATCAAAAATGCCAAAAGGTATAATGTTCAATTCTGTCATTACTGCCTTGTAGCTTCAGTTCTCATGGAAAGGAGGCTTTACACCTGAAAATCCTCTGCTACAGAGCACATTCAGGGTTACAGCCCTGAGTGTAAGGGGTTTGCTTGACTGCAATCATTAATGCTGAACCAAGAACATGCTCAAGCATAAATGGAAAACCACAAGCATCCAGCATCTTTCAACCTCAAGATAAGATAATGGTCCAAACTGGTACAATAACTGGCCCCTATGTGCTCAACCCACATACTCACAACTATACAATACCCTACTTCCCCAGGTTTTTTCTCATTGCTCCCTTAATTACTGTTTCCCTGCCTGACCAGAAAAGCCCCTTAAATCCTGCAGAAATGCATTTTTGTCTTTGCAATAATGAAATAAAGCAATTTAAAACAAGGAAACTTGTATGTGTTTTGCAGATATGCCCTGGTTTTGAGGGCAGAAAACTCCAGGACTGAGTGTGAGTCATGCGTGTATCAATCACGGTGCTTAAAAATGTCAATACAAAAAAAACATCCTGTAACCACTTCTTCATAATTAAAAGGAATCATTATTAAGTATGAAGAAATGCATGCACACAATTTTTCACAACACACTCCTGGTGCCTTATTACCCACAAGATTTACAACTACTAACTAATTTTCCAGTAATGCATTTCCTGTTCTGTATTCCTTAATATTATTCAATATACAGATTGAGATAGTAGGATAACACAGTCATAGGTTTAACATTTTATTCCAGCTGCATGTAGGGTCACAGATACACAGAAAAGGTGTACAATTCTATACCATCAGTTTGAAAGAACATACAAAAATGCTTCTCATTTAAGCACTATGCACACACAAGCTTTTCTAAAAACCTTGCTGCCATCTCAGCCCAGCGATCATTCACGACTTTAAAGACTCTCATACATTACACAAAACACGATAGTCAAACTTTGTAATTGCTCCATCCACCACTGGAAGCACTGCTATGCCTCAGTATACTACTTAGAGAGGCCCAAGGACATACTCCAGCATCACCACACACCTCCTCAAATGCTGAAGCTACAATACCAGAAGTGGTCTGGATCAAGGGAGCTTCCTGACATAAAGTACAAAGGGAAACAGGACAGCCCATGACCACAGAAGTGATTGAAACAAGACATGCTAACAGGGAAGACAGCTGTCAATGAGTCCTGTTTAAAGTCCTTTTATCATGTGCTGTTCCTCACTACATCAGGTACAAATATTGACTAAAATTGTGCTTTAAAAGCAGCTTTTCCTCATTAATCTGTGGTGCTGCTTGGAGAAGGGGAACAGGTGAAGGATGCAGCTTCCATAGGCAGCTCTTGCATGACCAAGGAATTTCAGCCAACTTTTGCCAGCCACATCCTGGTCATGCTTCGTGTTCACCCCCATTCCCACAGCACAGCTGCAGCCACAGACAACTTCCACTTCCAGGCTAGTGCTCACATTTGACCTCAGGGCTAAAATTATTTAGTATGTTATGAAAGGCAACAGCACGTTTGCTTACAGAGCTACTATGAGCTACACGGTATCCTGATAGTAATCTGTAAATATTAAATCATCTACCAATATCAGTCTAAATATCCCTGCAAAAAAGCAGCACCAAGGAACTAATATGAACCCTGGTTGTTCTCATAAAGTGTGTGCTGCTTGCATTATTGACATCCAGAGAGTAAGGAAAGGCAGTAATACAGAAAGCTTTATTTAAGCATAGAAGAAATCCCTAGCAACACCTAAGATGAAAAAATAACAAAAGCAAACCTAGGACTCCATATCTCAGACAAAATTTTAAAACAAGCACCTCACAAAAGATACTTGATATCTCTTTATATCTTTATGCTACAAAGAAATATTGATATAAATCCATGTAAAGTTTTGCATAATTCACTATCTTTTGCCTTTGAAGATAGATGGTGAAGCATGCAAAACATCTGATAACTTAGTTGCCTCTGAGGTAATTAACACTTTTTTATTTACAGAAATATCTCTGCACTGACCATTTCCCTTAAGTCAGTCTTTTTTTGAGTAAATGTCTTTGCTCTTAGATCACTTACCTTGTTTTATTATTTTGTTCCTAGATGTTCAGTATCTTACAACCTACTAAGAGAGCTGAAGCCTGCACTGAAGCTGCAATTTTAACAACCTTTTGTAAAGACAAAGAGATAAAACAGTCTGCTAAGGTAGGCTGATGACTCTGCAGCAACAGGCAAAAGCAAACACAGCACTGTTTCATCTCCCTTCTCCACAGATGAAGTTTAACCCAAGCTGGGATGACAACAAATCCGATGACCTTCACTGTGAGGGCAAACATGCCCTTGCAAATCAATTTGCAATGGATATGTATGCATGTAGAAGACCTCTGAACTCCACACAGCATAGTGAACAAAGCCAGATTTGTATGTGGCAACAGAGGAGGACAGAGACAGAGTCTATGTGACTGAAGACCAGTGCCCCAGTACAGGACACAGCACTTCATGGTGATGTGTCTGCTTGCAGACACACACAGAGTGACTGTGCAAATGTGGTCCCTCAGTACTTTTACAGTACAAAGTATTGACAGCTGCTTCAGAACTGTCAGTCCTTCAGTTTTCACTTCAGTTAGCACAGAGATCCACACGAATGAGAAAATATTCACCAATGTATCCAGCCTTTTTCTTAAAGTCAGCGTATATAAATAACCCCTTTCTGAGTCAGAATAATTACTTCACATCTTATTCTGTTTCTGGTATTTTAAAAGCAGCATGTTTTCAGTGCAGTAACCCACAAAGAATACAATCTTATGTTTGTTCTGGGCTGCAAAAGTTGTAACAAGTCTCAGTATTCCTAAAGTATTCTTTGGCATCTTCAATACAGACCAGAGTGGTGGGATTTAAAGATCCCTGAAGAGAATGGGATATTAAGGCAAGAACCTCACCTAGTGAATAGTGACTGCAGAGAAATGGCCCCCTAGTGAAGCTGAAAATAGAGGCTGCTCTGAATTAACCTTGAAAGATTTCATACTGTTAAGAGAAGACAAGTGTCCTCGGAAATTCATTCTCACCAACGGTCACAAAGTTCTGCAAAAACACTTTGATATTTCTCGTGAAGAACAACAGACAATCCGTCTGCACATTTCTCCAGGCCCAGCTGACTTGCCTATAACCTAAGGCTGGGTCACAACAAACAAAACAGATTACAGAAGAACTGTATCTCCTTACTGAAAGCCTCACTGAACCAAAACGTTTGTGAGCAAAGCCGTTCCTTAATGCAAGAGCTTTTCTAGATTTTGAGATCCAGGGGTGATAAAATATGAGAAGCAAAATATTTAGACTATCAGAATACTCTCTTGGCTGCCCATTGTCTTGCATTATTTTCATGTGAATTCATACTCTTTAAGACATCTGTTAAACTGGCAAAGAAAAGAATCTCAAGGAAAAAGCAAGCAAATGAATCATTTATCATCTGCCTTCCCTCCCCCGATTCTCTGCCAATTTAAATGATACAGGAGCAGCTTCTTTATAAAAGGCACCATTGATATCTTTCAATTTTGAACACACATTAACTGATTTTTCTCTTCTACTCATGCACCTGCCCTGATTTCCAGGACTGTATTCATGTCTTAGTTACCCAGCACTTATTCAGATTTATCATAAGTTTAATCTTTGGTCTACACATATATATCCTTTGGTTTAAATTACTGCTGTGCTACGAAAGTGAGAATTAAAGGACTGATAGCATGATCACCCAAATAAATTTTTCAGGACAGGCAACTGAAAATCAATTTGCTTCACTGTTGTTCAGCACGGGAGCTATGTGGTGTTAAAAGAAATACATACAAACTTCTAAAAGCTTCTCTTTACTCATATTTACTCCTTTACCTGTTGTCACCCCATGCACAATACATTCCCCTCAGCCATTTCTGATATTCTCTTATCTTGTCTGCATTCACCTTTTTCTTCAAGTACAATGACACTTTATGGATCACTGTCCTCCAAAGAGACTTTTAGTAAATACAGAGTAGCAAGTTTACATTTTAGGAAACTAGTCTGGGACATGGTGTGGCTTCAGGCTGCAATAACTCACAACTTGTGCCCAGAGCATCCAAGACTACAGGCTTGTGTCTGTACAAGACCTTGCTTTTGGCCAGCAGCCAGGAAAGCAGGAGAGTGGGGATTTCACTGGGCTGGGACTGGACCAGAATCTTTAGTCACTGAAATATAGCTGATGTTTTTCTTACCTTTTTCTTTTTTTTCAACTGTGAGGGTGATCAAACACCAGCACAGGTTGTCTGAAGAGGTTGTGGAGTCTCTATCCTTGGAGATACTCAAAACCCAACTGAACCTGGTCTAGGGAAACTAGTTCCAGCTGATCCTGTTTAAGCAGGGGGTTGGCGCAGACCATCTCCAGAGGTGCCTTCCAACCTCAGCTATGCTGTCACCCTATTTTAAGGCTGCCCTTTAGAGCCCCTCTGCCCCATGATTCTGTATTATTTCTCTGCTATTAATCTTCCTTGTCTACAGCTTGATTGCTAAAATCCAACCAAGCTGCTCTGAGGCACTCTCCCTTCTATGAGTCAGCCTCTGACAGGTAAAGATGCTGAGAGCAGAGTACATTACTGCAGCTAGGTGTGAGCTGTCAGCCAGCCCACAGAAACTTGACTTCTTATAATTTGATGCCTTTTCTTGTTTATAAACCACACGTTAGTACAACCCATCCTTCAGCTTTCCAGGCTGAGCCAAACTCCCCTAAGGATCTTATCTGCAGTAAATGCCACTTGGGATCAGAAAGCAAATACTAGAACTGCAGACTGTGAGGACTGGCATTTCACTAGGGAGCTGCAGACAGCTTTTCTTTAGCACTTTTCATTCCTCTCTTTCTTCTTAACTGATAAGACTTCCAATAAGGCAGCTGAAATACAAGGGGAAATGAAGCATTCTTTATTGTACCAAAATACTCTAGAACTAATGTTTATTTTTATCCTCAAAAAGAAATCAGGAAGATAAAACTCCACATTTTTGCTGCACATTGTATTTTGACAAAGGTGACATATGGTGAGTGAAAAAAAGAACTGTTTTGTCTGCTTAGAAATACGTGAAACGTCTACGTATATCGGCATATTATTAAATCATTTCATCTTTGTATGAAGAACAGGCACCCAAAAGCATCTAATAGTTCTTTCATGAGCAGCAGAACTAATGAAGCTTGGAGAACCATGGATCTGCATCCAGTGCCTTCTAATCACCTCAGCCTCAACCCACTCCCACCACCCCCTGCCCCAGCTTTCCCTTGGTCCTACACATGCCCAGCTGGGAGAGTGACAGCAGATGCTGGGCCTGCTCCAGAGCAGCACAGGTACTGACTGACTGCCTGGCCAGCCCACCTGTGTGACTTGGCCACTCTGGCTCTCAAAATTGAGGTTTTCAGTCAGTTAGAAGCTCTCACTTGTGTTACATTCCTCTATTCAGCTTTCAGTTTAAAAGAACTATTATATTCCTATAAATGTATTAAAGATATCTACTCTTTTGTCAGCTCGAGCTGGTATCGTGCAGAGAGTTCAAAAAAGTCAAAGGGAAGAGGGCAAATAAACAGATTCTCTCAAACAAGATTTGTTCCATTAGGAAATTAGAATAAAACTCCTAGTAGCAAAGGCATCCAGATTGTCACAGGATGACACTCTCTTTGCTATTATGATTTCAATGACTCTCTTTCCTCATGTGCAAACCAGTATTTGAGTATTCAGAAAATGACATCAGCCTTCACATTGTGAAATGAGTTTTCTAATGTGTTTCCTATAGAACCTTAACAACTAAGTTTTCATGAAATTATATGGCATTCATGAAGAATCTGTGACAAATTTGTCTCTTCCTCTTCTAAGTCTTAGTTATCTTTTTATTTCAAAAGCAGTTCTATCTACCATACTACATTCTGCAGTTGAAGAACTAGACAAGAGTACTGTGTGCAAGTCAGTTGTCTGCTTATTGAAAACAATACTCTTCACTTTAGTGGCAGTTTCTCTGTGTTAGGTCCAGTATTTACACTGAGAAGCTGGAAATCTAATGCAATGTTTAATACCTTACATAATGAGATAGCTACTAAAGAGCTCTCCTTTACACCGCAAATGTCAGAAAGTGTCCACTCCCACATTAAATATATATTCAATATATACTTGTGTGTATATATATACACACACTATATATATATATATACATACACTATATATATACACTATATATTTACTATAAATATATACTTATGTACCCCCTTTTTTTGGCACAGAACTTCCCACAACCTGAATGCAGAACATGTGCTGGTTGGGTTTTTTGCCTTTATAGTAAAAGTTTGTCTGCCTTTTAATTCCTGTAATTCTCAGAAAAGCAAGTGATGAACAAACTAAACATTCTGTCTCCTACTTGAAGGAACTACTGCCAACCACCCTTCTAATGACACTCACCTTGTATTTTCAGCTTTTTTCTAGTTTTCAGTGGGTTTTAAATTAGACACTGAAAGATTTCTGTACAGAAATAACTCAGTCCTACTACACTGTACCACCTGCCAGCTTCTAAGCTGTACAAAACCCCATGTCAAAACCCTCTGCTGCTTAGCTTGCTGCCAGTCCTTCCTCCAGTAGCTAACCCAGATTTCCGTGACACACCTGGGCATGTCACACTTGCAGGACTCTTCACCCCAACACCCTTCGGCTCTGCCTCCGGGGTCACAACCGTTTCCACTTCTGCCAACACGCTGTGAGTAGGGATGACTTCATGTCAATTCTGATCTGTGGAAGGATGAAATTTCCTGCCAAATTAACAAATTCCTGGAATCCACCTTCACGGCTCTCCCAACTCTATCCAAGGTTGCAACTGCATGCAAGGTTCCCTGCTGAATCTGCCACTGAACCCTTCCTTAATCCTTGTCTTCTTTCTCCCCACAACAGCATTCACACAAACTATTTCTATCCCCGTGTCTAAGCACTTGGCCACCTCCACAAACTTTCACCAGAACTCTGCCTAAGACTCCTTAATATCACATTAATCAAAGTACTAGTGCTCTCCATGTTGAACGAAGAAATGTCTTCCAGTTTACCAGAACTTTCTTTTATTGTTCTGTTTTCTTTAGACACTTAGACAGTAGTTTTCCAGACTTCTGATGCCAGGCAGGGCAAGCAGGCAGGCTGGTTTCATACCTTGCCATCTTGGTAGCCTTTTTAATGGCCTCTGTACACACTTCACTACTTGTCTGCTTACCTTCTCCTTCTGAATCATACAGTCTGTTATAAAAACTACTGTCAGCTTTTATGCTAATGCATTTATTCAGTAATATCACCCTTATTTGTGAAAATAAATGTAATAAAAAAAGGGCTCAGAATGTACTTTGTGCATTTGAAAGCACTTTATCAGGCCTATTTGTCTGACATTATTGATTACCAGGTTTTTAGTACCAGTTTTACCAGTTTTTTTCATACAATGCATAGGAGAATACTAATTTGCATTGAAATAAAAATGTATGTGGAGGACTACCCAAGCTGACAGGACACTTGAGGTACACAGTAGAAGAAACTATTTTGATTTAAAATAATTAGGAGGGAAAACCCCATGACTGTCTAGGTTTCAAATTTGTAATGTCTCAACAACTTTTTTAGTTTTGCTGGCATAAACACTATCTTTTCCTAAAAATAACCGTCAAGTTCCTCTTGTCTTTTCCATTACACTTGTTACATGAATGAGAAGTTACTTCCTCAAAGTTAAAAGCTGTGAATAAATAGGTCTCTGGCTCAAGTCAGCTGTCAGTAATGAAACCCATCTCCAAAACAGTTCTGTGGTTACAAGATGAAGAATGGGGAGGAGAAGGAGAAAGATTCTGTATCCAACTGCAGTGCTGTGTTCTTTGGACACTGATCAATCCATACACCTTCCCAACACAAAAGCAAAGTGAAGAGTGACACTGACCAAGCCAACTGACAAGAAAGCATGTTTCTTTTCTTTAGCAGTAGATTTAATTGAATGATCATGAACCATCTGAAAAAGTCTGACAAACCATCACTCTCTCATCAAACTTCTCCAACTATTTTCATGTGCAAGCAAGTAAAAGGCACTGCTGATCCCTCTGCTTCCACCTCTGCTTCCCACCATCCTTCTTGCCATCCAGTCAGATCAAGTGCTTGTGATGCAGTGTGAGAAGGGAGACAGAGAACTGACCTGCTATTAACAACAACCTCTGCATTTTTCTTGCTAGTTTAATGTTAACTTTGTTCATTCTCCTCACCTGGCCCACCAGACAGCCAAACATCTATATCAGACTTTAGGAAGAACAGAAACAGGAAAAAAAGCTCTTTTTTTGGTGGCAACCCTCCCTAGCTTAACATCTTTCTGAAACTACAGCCTCAGGCTAACCTTTCAACATTTGTTACTTTTGTTTTCCACTGCTCTATTTGCTCAATAGCTGCCAGGCATGTGACTGAACCTTTTGGTTTTCCTAAGGTCACTAGAGCTTTTTTTATTTAAATAATTTCATGGACACTTCCTGACCTCTTATGAATTCCCAGAAGTAACTGTGACCCGTGTAATTTAGCATAACACTATGCTGAGTAAGTAGTCTAAGAGAATTCTGAGGCCTGAAAAACAGCAAGTCTTATGACTGTAGTTGCAAAATGAAGCAATGATGGCTGACATTGCATCTTGCAGCTTTTGCAGAGCCTGATACCCGACTATATAGATCAGAGACATCTGGAATGTAGCAGGAGTCTAACAGAAGCCAACACAAGGTACACGTGGTTAATAAAGGCATAGCAGTGAAAATGTTAATATAAGACAAGACAACCGGCTTGGAAGTACAAAGTATATGCTTGAAATCCTTAAAGAGGACTTAATGATGCCATCAGGATTGGACATATCATTAATAAATCATAATAATAATATAATGAAAAAAGTTACTTTGAAATTCTGTTTTAAGTAACAGTATTATGGTGAAGAGAGTTCGCTAAAAATCAAAATAGTGTGGTATTAATCTATGAATTGCCATAGTAGCCCATTTTCAGTGCCAGGCTGAGCACTGCATGGGTACAAAGCTGATAAAATCTGGTCCCTGGAGAAAACAGTACCAGAAAAACAGATTCTGTAGTAGCCAACTATTTCTGGGGGGGAAGCAGATGTATCCTGGGCTATCACGGGTCCTGGTGATGCCAGTGCTCCCTGGAAGAGTCTGTGCAGCAGAGTGGCAGATTTATGAATACGCAGCCCCAGAAGATGCAATAGTAACAGCTGAAATCATGAGGCCCTTCACTGGAGGATGCAGCCCAGGCAGAGGACCACGCCAGTGGCACTTCAGCCCTGCAGACTCCAACACTCATTGCCAGCTCATTTGGGCATCTGCAGGGAGCTTCGTCTCCCCAGGAGGAACTCTGCCCAGCCCCCACTTCGGCTTCTAAATAAAGTCGGCGCCGAAGTTGGGAAATAACAGCTCTTGCTGGGTGACAGATAATAATAATCTTTCATATTGCAATCCTGTGCTTGGGGCCAAGAATCAGCCATCAGCCACTTGTCAGCACTTCCACGTTTCACTCCCCTGTCAAGCACAACCACCCTACCAATCAGCTTGGAAACCAACCATCATCAGCAGCATGCTTTGAATTTTTAAAGGGATGATTCCACAAATTAACAGCAGGCAAGAAACAGGCACAAACAAGGATTTATAATTGAAAAGGGAATGCAGAAAGATACAGAATAGGAATTAATGCGAACTACTGGTGCATCGCAAATGTGAAATAACATTAGAAAGCAGTGAGATAACCATAAAAAAAAATATGGTAAACAGCACCATGCATCACAACACACCACTAACAACAGCACAACTTTCCATGCTGTGAGCACCTTGATAATGGTAGAGTAGACCGTAAAGGAGAAATTTCTGAAATAAGATATAACATGCATGAAGTACTCAATGAATACAATTTA
The DNA here is from genome assembly GCA_013400415.1 of Scytalopus superciliaris. Taxonomy (NCBI): domain Eukaryota; kingdom Metazoa; phylum Chordata; class Aves; order Passeriformes; family Rhinocryptidae; genus Scytalopus; species Scytalopus superciliaris. The sequence goes on along the minus strand of VXBX01003241.1, from coordinate 118,729 downwards.
GGAAACTTCATGCCAGTGAAAACAAGAAATATACCTTTGCAGGCAAAGTATCCCGTTATTCAGGTTACTGCACCTACATAATACATAAGCTGAAAACTGAAAACCTCCATAGCTAATAAGGCCATCCTGCTCAGAATAACCCAAGTCATGCATTGCCAACACTGTCTGATACCTCTATGTGTTTTTCAAACCCAGTTATAGCAAAGCAAACTTCTCTAACTTCAGGTGCTTTTAGCCAGATGAATCAAAGCATTTCAAATAGTGTGTGAAAAATAATTAAAATGAATGCAGTGACAAGTTTATTCCAGGCATGTCACTTTATCAGAAGAATGTTTTTAAAGCCCGTATCAATTCCTGGAAGTAAAATGTTTCCTAGAATCTACCATACACCATGAAACAGCACAAACAATGTGCCTTATGGAGAATAATTTTATATAGTTTATTGTCTCTTGCAGCCAAAAGCAAAACTTCACTTAAATCACTCTGTATGTTGCATGTGTACATATGGAAAAGGGAGCAGAGCTAAAGAACAGGTGAAAAATATCTCTGCAAAGTGCATTTGGAGTCAAATTCCCTGCCCAGACACACACTCCTAATCAAATCCCAGCAAGCAGCTAGTTCACAGAAGTTCGTCCAGCAGCATTCTTCTCACCAGAACTCTGCTCAGCTCTCCTAAACCACCAAGGCAGGGATGTTCCTTCCTACCAGTAGCCACAGTTCATTTTTGCTGTGTACATTCTTGCCACTTTTTGCAGAAGTTTATCCCAATTTGGGTTTATAAACACCATCCCATCGAAAGAGGAAGCTCTTGAATAGTGATTACAGTTTCCTTCTGGTCCAAGTGATTCAACAGCAGTAGAACAAGTCACTCAATGCCAATGCAGAGAGCACAAGTATGGAGTTTTTTGGGTTTTTTTAAATACATTCGTAGATAAAAGTACAAAGACATATGTTTATATTAAACTTTCATCCAAGTTCAAAAATCTCTTTTACAGAGGAGTGCTTACTGGGTTAGAAACCAAATTCTCATACCAACCATTTATACAAATTACTTAGGTCTTGAATTCCTGTCACATGACACTGCAATTTGAAGGAGACCCAGGGGAGCTGTAGACACGTCCCACTTCTCTCCTACAAACCAAGAAATCATTCAAATGATTTTATGGTCATCAAAGGAGCCAGAAACCTACAGTGACCTCAGCACACTGACTAGTGCTGTCACTCACATAGCATGGCATGCTTTTATTGCTGCCCACAGGCCATGCAGGAAAGATGCAACAGCCCCGATTCCAGCCCAGCAGGGAAGGCTAACACCAGTTCCCTGTCTCCTTCAAAGCAACACAGAACCACTCCAGCTACCTTCCAAGCAAGCAAAGGTAAAGAAGCACGGAACTAAGGATCTACCTGTCAGTGTGAGCACACAAATTCATGGAGATTAACTGAAGGAACAACAAGACAAGCACTTACGACCTACTTTAAAGTACGGTTGCGAAGTTTCAGAGCTCATGGAAAATATATTAACTTGCACAGCCAAAGTATATTCTCTTGACCCCAAATTTTCAGTCCAGATAGGGCTCTGTTCTGTATTCCACAACAGCATCCTTGCACTTCTCCTCTGCTTTCATTGTGTCTACCACAGAATTAAGAGAGAGTTTGACTCCCTCCTATCACAGCTGCCAGATACGTAGATAAACCAAGTCTGGCACTGGGAAATACGGAGAGACCCCAAAGTCTTGCTCCAAGGCTCAGAGTCAGGTGAGCCACTCTGCTTGTCTTCTGCCATTCCTTAAATTACAGGGAGAAGGGACAGGGGAGAAAGGTCAGTCTGCTAATTTACAAATCAAGCTGGCCATGCTGTCCTTGACAATCCCACACCACCCAGATGAAAGGCTAAAGGAGACAGAAACAGCTCAGCCTAGAGGCAAAGGGTCAGGGACAGACCTCAAGGGCATCAAGGCCTTGCTAGGTGCCAAGTGACTTATCCAACAACAGTAAGGAGGGATCTGCTGGCAGTAGAGAGACACCTTTCTGAAGAATCTTGTGGAAAAGTAAAGTTTCTTTTGTGATGGGGAAACTTAGTTTTTAGACAGGAGGAAGTTTCATCACTGTTGTTACTTTTAACAACTAGCATTTATTATTATTTTATTGGTTTGGGCATGTGTTAAAGGAGATTTCAATGTAACTTCTAACAGAAAAACACTTTGCACCTGAGTTTGACAATACATTTGCTCTTGACTAGTACCTTTTGGTCATCTACCATATAATGTAATAAAAATGAACTAGTGAATGCTTGTCCAATTGTTAGATGATATATCTGACTTCATTTCATACTTCAGGCATGTAAAATGGAAAAATATCCTCTAACTGATTAAACAAAAATTTGTAAGTGTTCACGAAAGAGAAGCTGCCACTCTGTAAACTGTTCCTCAAGTGTGGCATTTTTTTGGCTATGTGCATAAATTGCTTGCAAATAGACCTTCTTCTCATTGTTCTTTCAACTGTCCTATAGCCCTATTCCACCACCTCACCTGTTCCCTCTCACTCTTTACCTTAAAAATTCACTTGTCTCTGCTTTTCCACTGACACAAATATAATTCTGGATCTACCTTTAAAAAAATTCCAACCAACAAACCTAACTCATATCCATAGGTCTGTAACTACCCCCTCTGTTTCATCTTTAATCTGCTCAGAATGCTGACCAGTGCCTGCTTTCCCACCTCTCTTCAGACTCCATATGAAAAGGTCATCCTCTGCCTCTTCTCTGTTCTGTGTGTTGGCAACCAACAGGATAAAATTAATTTCTGAACCTGACATTGTCCCAGTTTTCTCCATACTGACCTTCCAGTTTCCAAATGCAGATCCAGATTTAAATATTTTATTTTAAAAGTGTCCTCTGTCTGCAAGAAACCTGAAAAGGAGCCTGCTAGCAACCATGCAAATAATGCATCTTCTCTTGTACTCTTCTTTTTCAATTGTTACCTTGTTCCATATACAATACACACACAGAGGTGTATATAGTCAGCTCCTTGGTGCAGTGGCTGTACTTTTGTTCAGTGTTTTACAGCACAGTCCACAAAAGGGATTCCTAGAGCTGCCCAAGCAGAAAGCCATCTAGGCACACAGAAAACACCCAGAGGATAAAATCAACATGGAGTTACAATTCAAACCAAGAGGGACTTCTAGAAGTGATTTCTATAGGCCACTCCTGCACAGATCCTCATGAGACTCGCTGGGATCCCACACCACTGGCTGGATCCAAATATGCAAAACTGCCGAAGCTGCATCAGGGCTCAGCATTTGTGCACTTTGAATACTACAAGGAAAGAGCAATTGCAAAGAAAGGGCAGACACTTTGGATAAAAAGGATATGAGAGGCACTGCACAGCAAATGACAAAAGAAATTATCTCCCTGAACAAGCTGCTGGAATCTGGATAGATTATGAAACCTTAACTGAACACCAGGCCAGCAAATGACCATAACACAGGAAAAAAGGGTTATATTTTATATATGTATCGAGTCCTTATTTAAATAGAAGTCATAAGATATGCTTGAAAAGAATGAGTGGGCACCCATTCCACTCTTGCCAAGAAGACAGCATTGAAATACTTCTTTCAGACTAAAAAAACCCAAAAGGCAGTGACACAACCACATATCCAGCACAGAGCAGTGTCTTTTCCTGTCTCTCTGAACTGAAAGCATTGCTTTCCAGTGCAGTGCAGCTTGCCTAAATACTGGGATAATTTTCACCCTTATTTTCAAGAAACAGTACTTTTAAAAGAAACGTGTATTCTCTCAGACACTACTTACACATATGCAGATATGGTATTTAAACTCAAAGAATAAATATTTTGCCACATTCAAGTTTCCTGTGCCATTAATTTTATATGTCTCATTTTGGGTTTGTGTCATATGTTGCGTGCATATTTTAACCTTAATAGGCTGAGAAGTATGTTCTTGTGTAAACTGTATACTGAATATACACCAATTAACTGACTGTACAAATGAAAAGGATTTTTTTATTCATGCCAGCTATAATTTCTCTGAAGTTGGCAGTATTTGCAAAGAACACCAAAGCCTGTCTGTGGAGAAGGCCTGAACATATAAAGAGCAGAAAGATAATCCAGCCAAAAGACAGATCAATGCCTTCAAACTCACTGCACTCAAAAGGAAAACCAAGGTGGAGCATACTGAGGGTCAGACACCTCATCAAACATCATGAGGGAAGTCTCTTGCACTGTTTGGTAATAAAATATTTTACGAAAGAAATGTTGAGGTTTGCCCTTCTGTAGAAAAACTTGACCACATCTCTAGCTCACATACATTACACTTAATATAAAACTCAGAGTCACCATCTTGTCTTTTTAATAAACATGGTGTCATTTTGTATCCAAATAGTCAAAAAACCTATTGAACAAAATGATGAAGCATTTTTCTTGTGAAATACTTTCCCCATTTATCTTATTTACAAAAATGGACTTAAATCTCAGTTTTGCATACAACAGGCTTTTTATTCAGAAATTAAACTTACTATGTCATCAAACATAATTTCACAAAACTTCCTTTTTAACACAGGATGCAAATCCCCCTCTATTATTTAAATGTAGGCTGGAAGGTAAAATAAATAATTCTCAAGAGAACTAGAAAACACAATTCCTTGCTTTCAGTGTTTGGCTTCAATTAAGAACATATAACATGTGATGAGCTGCTCCAGATTTGCTGGCTTGAGTAAGCTCAGTGCAGACTGCAATTACAGTTTATAGAAAACAAGTATATCTGACAAGGCAATATATCTTTGCCTCAGGTATGTTTACTCATATAACAGTTGTTGTTAGTTCACTTACAAAATACAGCCTATCGCTCGTTTTGCAACTTGGCCTAAGCAAGTGGGCTCTTTTTCCGAGATAAACAAAATACCACAAGAAATATGATACTTAAAAATAGAATACTCAACAATCAGAACAAAACTAGTCTAAAATAAGCTATAGCCATTTAACACTTAAGCTCATTGCATGTGATTTTCCATTATGTCCCTTTATACCTGAATGAAGATCATACTGAATTTATGACAAATCTGAAACAGTTGCACAACTTTGGATCTGGTTTTAGATTTTGAAAGTTAACTTAGAAGAGATGGAATTTCACCATGTTGGAAAAGCATTTAAGAAAAAAAAAGAAGATACCTTCCAGTGTTTTCCTGTTCCAAGACCTGGTTGTAATTTTCTTACCTTATTTAATGATTTTAACAATAACAATAATTTTGCTTTTTTCAAACAATCTGAAAATGTTCTCAGGGAAGAAAAGGTTCTCCCATCTTGTGATTATCAATGAGCAACAATTTTAAACGAAGAAAAGGAATGTGTGGGTTTTTTTAGTCAGCTTTATAGAAGTATTAGAAGAATAGTTTTATATGCCAACCAATAAATCTGGAGTAGTGAAAAAATATACTAAAAGACCCACACCTGGCAAGGATTTTCTTGGCATATGAACAGCAGAAAGAAGCAAAAGAATGATCCCTCCCAAGTTCTGGCAAGGCAATCACAGCTGACACTGATACAGCTTTAGGCACATCATTCAGTGCCACAGCCTTTTTCCCCAGACAGGGACTGATAACGCAGCACCTGAAGCATTCCATCAAAACTAGCCCGGAGGTGCTGCAGCCCTGGGAACTGCCAGGGAAAGCCCAAGGTTGTTGTGATTCCCCAGCCCCAGCCCTGCACTCAAGCAAATGGTCCCTTTTTGAGCCTTTCAGAGGTGAAGCAGGAACTCACTGCAGTGTTATATGAAAATGTTACATTTCCTGCCATCGCTCCCATACTGTAACAGATCTCAGCAGCTTAGTGACACAGGTATAAACCCAGGTTTTGCCAACAGGCAGCCTCAGGCAGAGACACCTGAAACATGAGAAAGTTACTCATAAATCTGGATATGCCCCTGCAATAGATCAGAAAAAAACCCCAAACCCTCTATCTGAAAAATCAATCTGTATTAAGATACTTGTTCTTGGGAGATAAGTGTGTTAATTTGACCAATGGTGTAAGTGATTTAGCAAAAGTTCTATAGCAGCTTTGTGGCAGATCTAGAAAATAACCCCATTATTTCTTAAGTATAGCCCTAAATTCTAGAATGTACTTACAACCCTCTAAAGAGAGGAAATACCTACACAAATACATCAAGGCCAAGGGTAACAGAGTTTTCTAAATTACGTCAGCCACAGCAGTCATTGCTACTGTTTGTTTCCATTAGGACACTAGTAGCTGTGATCAACAAGAAACATTAAAGGGTGAGAAATATTCTCATTTTACTGCCCACAGTGAAAAGCAGACAAAATCAAATCCTTGCATCTTCTCTTGGTCTTTACAACTAAAACCTGAATGATTAACCAATGGTGACCACAACCAGCTGCCACCCTCACTTTGCAATGAAAGCACTAACCCGTATAGGCTACTACTGGTGGAGTTACACCAACTTTAAACGGTTCCTAGATTACATGTGTAATCCAAAGTAGATACACCCATTACTATTGTGGTCAAACCCCAGTCAGCAAATAAGTATCATGCAGCCACTTGCTAACTTACTTGATGAAATAAGTCTTTACAAGATGTATTTCCATTTACACTGATCATATTGTAAGAACCCCTAATTTCAATACAGTCTTAGAAATAATTAGGACAAACAAACAAGATAAAACATTAGATCCTAAATATCTTTTCAGTTCAGAAATTCATTCTTTTCCCCTTAGCTATGTAGATGTTCATTACAAATAACTTAGCTATTTTCCTTGAATACAACTGTTGGACAATTGTCAATATTCCTCAAGGAAAAACTCTCTAGAAGCCAGAAGCCCAAGAGGCCAAGATTCTTCTGCTCAAAATGTAAATGCCTGTTAAAGTGCTGACACTTAAATTAGGCCAACCAAGCTAAGCAATAAAACTACTGCAATGTAACACCACTGCAGCAGAAAAGCACTTATAATTATCTTGGTAATAGAAACAATGCAGCAGCACAAAATACTCCCACACCACTGGACTGCTCAGAAGTTCCAAGCAGCAAGATTGCGTTGCCCAAGCAAACAAATACTACTGCCTACTATTTTCACTGTTGAACAGGGACTAAAGACCTTCAGATGCATCCCCATCCTCCTCACTTTCTAACACCAAGGAGGAAAAACCCAAACCCAAAAACAACAACAAAACAAACAAACAAACCCACAACAAACCACAAAACCCCACACCCTCTTTCAAGTCTGGTCACATTTTGTGACGAATGAACAGACTCAGTTAAGGTTTAATAAAAATTGCAGGACGAGAACCAAATAACACCAATGGTATTTAGGGCTCCCTCTTCACTAAAATATTGCAACAGTTTCCACAAGCTTTGCCACATAGATCCTAGAAAGCTCATACTGAACACAACAGTAACAATTGCCCGGCTGTCCTCCCTTAAGCAAGGCTATTTCAGCACGGTGCTCGAACTGAGCCCAGGAAAAGGGGGGGAAGCTCTGCTGGCCTTGCTGTGCCCGGTGCATCCCCAGCTCTGCTGGGCAAGCACAGCACCCTCCAGCTGCTCCCTCTGCAGCGATGGAAACAGCTGGGGAGGAGCAGCCAAAATGCAGAGTGCACCAACCCTGACATGGCGCAGAGGGAGCCACGAGAAGGGCAATCCCCACCAACAAAAACCAATGCAGTAACATGAAATCTGCTACTTCCAGACCTAATCCCTTCCTCGACCTGCAGATCTACATGTCACTTTGCTCATCTCCTTTCAGCAAGTATAAGGGGGTTTGTATTCTCCAGCTAGAGACAGAAAAAGAGAACTTCTTTATGTCCTGAATCCTTTAAAGCTTCTGAGCCAGAGGGAAGAAAGAGGAGGACAAAGCCTGTGTTCTAAGTATCATATTTGGAGTGTTATCCCCTTGTGACTGAGCCGAATCTCCGCATCTGCCACAGCTATTAGCCCTCTCCAAATAGCAGCTGAAGCAATATGGAACAAACTCGGTCCCTAGGTAATTTCTCAACTACTCATATGGTTCTGTATAGCAGCCATGAAAAAGAATAATTCTTGGTAATTTAATTCTGCCATTGCTTGAAAAACCTCTGACTCAAAGCAGAAATGTTGGACATGTCTCCAGATTCATGATGACATTGCAAGCTCAAAAGACAAAGCTTTCTGAGATTTATTTCCAATTTTTTCTTTCAGGGGACATCAATCCTTGCAAAAGAGGTGGAGATTACTCCCCCTCACATTTTATAGGAAGTCATACATTCCACAGAAATTATTAAATCTTTTTCACTTGCAGTTGTAAACCTTAAGACCTCTACTCAAACTGCAGCTCAAATACAATATTTGCTGATAATACAGGAGAAATTTCCATATGCATAGTTGTAACCACATAAAAGACACGCCAAAATGAAAATTACATTTACAGCCAATGATTAATGACGGCAGATTATTCTGGGTAAGACAGCAAGCAAGAAACTGTCCAATGAATTCTCCAGGAAAAATTACAGCACATCTCTCACAGAGCCAATTGTCCTCCTACAAACCAACAGGAGCAGAAACATAACCTAAAGAAAAACCCAGCTTCTATTTTGCCAGTTTTTTGGTTTGTTCTGGTATTTTTCAGAGCTGGGCTGGGAGCTCGGCAATGAGACAGAATATTTAGAGGCTTTCATTTTAGCAACCCAAAAGCCTACATAGGAATCTGCATTGGGAATCAAGCCAGACATGAAGAGCACACATTCCAGGCTGAAACAGAAGACAGTGAAAGACACTTCCCAGGAAACTAATGCATTAAGTTTTATGTTTTCCACTTTTTCCCTCCCTTCTTATAAAGCTCTCTGTCCCAGACAGAGCATGAATATGTGAATGTGGACTGACATCACTGTGCCAAAACCTCCATACATGCAGGCTGTCAGTTCTCTATTTTAATAACTTTAGTAATCTCCTCATACAGCCTTCCTTAATTAAATGTATCAAGGAAGGATTTTCATAAGAAGAAAGGGATGTCTGTGCAAATCAATGTGGAAATATTAGATATAGTACATCCATCCATATGGCAGTCTAAGAGAACAAATTTTTATTATTACTGTTATTATTATTATTCCCTCTATGCCTTTTCAGTTAAATAGACTCCACCTTTATTTCTAGAAACAGGGAAGGTTTACATTTAGTTCTTTGAAAGGTCTGAATTTAACCTGTAAGCATCCATATACTATACCTTTTTTGTTGGTTCTAATAATTGTCTCAGACAACAGTAAAGGGCTTCCATTGGAAACTTCATTTATAGGCTTCTCTGGTGGTTTGTTGGCAGTATTTTCTTTCTTCATGTCCTTCTTTATTTCCTGCAGAAGGCAGACAGAGAGAGAAAAGAGTTAAAAAACATATTACAGAATATTCTAAATCTCAAGCTCCCAAGATTTCTTAAAATTTCTGTGTATACACCCCTGCCTACTCTAATGCTACCTCAAAGACTTTTATAAAATGCCACAAAAAGAAAGCAATATTCAGTAATCTTTTCCAATGGACACTATAGTTTTTTTAAATAGTTCCTTATCTATGTGCAAAAACTGTAGGACAGCTTTACAAGTATCTTAGTAAAGATCACCAAAGCTGAAATGGGGGGAAAAAAGAAGACTTCTTCGTTTACCCAGCAATTAGCTGTACATTTGACACACGGGGCAGAACTGGTACAGTGCTCCTGATGTAAAGGCAGCTAAGTGTGCTTCCCCTCCGTTGAGGAGCCCACAGAAACAACCACCATAGCAGGAAGAAAAATATTAACTAGGCAAATATGACAAATGTTACCATAATTGGCAGAAGCATATAGGGAGCCTGCTGACAGAGCCGTTGCTAACACTAACACATCTTGCAGCTGACTACCTTTTAAGGTGATCAACTTCTTTGGCAGCACATGGAGGGAATATATATGGTGGAGTTTCATGAAAGCAAATCCACAGAAAACAGCTTCCCCAGATTTCACAGTTGGTGCTTGAGAAGATGCAGAATACCTCTCTAGAGATTCTTAGGCAGACTTTAAAGGTGTAACTGTTTTGTTATCTATACCCCCTTAGACAAAGCACCCAAAATATCACCACCTTACATCTGTCTTATCTTGAACCACTGCTGAAGCAGACAAACAGCATTACCTGCACTTTACAGACATGTAACTGACACACTACAAGGTTAAACCATTTGCTTATAACCATGTCCCAAAAAATAAGGGGAAAGTAAGTTAAGTTTTGGTCCAAGCTTTGTTCTAGAGCTATAGAGCCACTCATGCTAGAAGAGACATCAGAAGGTCCCTACTCCAATGTCCAGTTCAAAGCAGGGTCAGCTGTGGGGTCAGACCAGTCTGTTTAAGGCTGTTTGCCCAGCTGGGTCTTGAAAACTTCCAAGGAAGACACCACACAAGCCCACTGCTTGACTGACCTTATAATGACAACACTTTTCCTTATACCCAGCTTGAAACTCTCAAGTTCCATCTGCTCTCTCCTGTCCTCCCCACCAGGCACCACAGGAAGGGCCTGGCTCTGTCTCCTGGATAACATTCTTGTGTATATTGGAAGGTCTCCCCAAAACTGCTTCTTCAGGCTGAGTAAGCCCACACCTCCCTCAGCATCTCTTTAGGGAGCACGTGCTCCAGCTTCCACAGGCACAGAACTTTCTTCAGTTTATCAATATCTTTCCTTTACATAAAATCCTCATCTCATCCACAAAATGGGATGCTGTATTCTGGGTGTGGACTAATGAGTGCCAGGTAAAGGAGGACTAGCACTTTGCTCCATTTGCAGGCTATTAATGCAGCCCAGGATGCTGTTCACTGTGTCTGATGCCAGGGCACACGACTGGCTTATGTTTAGCTTGCTGCCCATGGGTTCTTTTCTTTCAGCAGAGTTGTTCCCAAACCTCCCAGGTCCCACTCTGCATGTCTGATAGCAATTCCTCATTCCCAGGGCAAGAACTGGTATTTGCCCTTGCTGGATTTCATAATGTGCCTGTCTGGGGCCCCCTGAACAGCAGCCCTGCCTTCAAGCATATCAATTGCTCCCCCAGTTGGATGTAATCTGTGAACAGCATCAAGCAAAGCAAGAATTTCCAATTATTCTCTATAAGATGCATCTTAAACTTGAATTTCATAATTGTTCTTTTAACCTTTTATTTCCCCAGTCCAATGGGTATTCAAAGCTGAACTATTAGCTACACAACATTAATATGGTCTTCTGTATCAGCACAAAGCATTTTCTGTGTATCAGTATTCCATTAGCAGAGATAAAAATTTTATAAACTGCTGCCCACTGAGGGTGCAATAAATATTTTATCTAGTGCCATCACAAAGGTAAAATAGTATCTAAAATCCAGCTCAACGCAACCATAATAACTGAAATAACAAATGTAAATATGTGTATGAAAGATGTGTGATATCTCTGTGATAAATGCTGCTGTTGTTAAAAGAAATACTGCACATAGTTCTTGTAGAAAAGTGAACCACATGAGAATTTAAGAGCACTCTATGCATTTAGAAGAATATATCACTTTCTAAAAAGAAAAATGTACTAGACTTAACACACACATTATTCCACAAGCTTTTTTTCATAGCTTTAAAAAATAAAATGTATAATAAATTAGTTTACCCAAAGCTTGTTGTATTGAAGCTTTAAGTTTATTTTGCAGCTAGGTGACAAACTCACTGTGTATTTAAATATTATCTACAGTTTAAACAGAATCTGTGAGTCAAACAGCACTCTCATGTGAACAAGACCACAAGACAACACCCTACGGAAGACCCCATCTTGCCAGAACTTGCTTCCTGTGTGTCACTACTGTGTTATTTTTCATACCTTATGTCAGAATGTAATTAAATCCTCAACTCACAAATTCTGAAACAACAGTACACATTTTTTTCCCTTTTGAAATCCTTCTGCAACTTCAAAACTGACAGTAAAAATTGTCTGCTGTAAGAGAAAACAGTGCTGTGCCCTTTAGTCTCCAGATGAATGACAGTGGTGCCTTTGCTGCTGTTGACAGCTTTTTGAAGAGGCCTTGTTTGGCTCCTGAAAAAAGCAACAGCAATACAAGACAACTCCCAAACACTGGAATTTGTTTGAAGAGTGGGAAGTCTTACACCTCCTTTCTCATCCGCTATTCATGGAAAGAAGACAATCACATAAGCCGAGTATCCACTGAGCCAAAATGCACAGAGAAGGTATGGCACCTTGCAGTCACCCAAATTGTCTAAGGACTGCCTTTTTTTCTTTTTTCCCTGCCTTTCTAGTACTTGTTTGAGCTACTTTTCATTATTGTTTCCTTTGATGTTCATGAGAAGGGTCATAATTTTTCAGAGCTACTGCCCAGACTAACACGACATGATCAGCCCCAGCAGCCTGAAATTACAGATCCAGGAGGGAATCGAAAGGAAACGTGGAGAACTGACCAAATAGTGAAACAGAAATCAAACAAGTCAATTCAGTCCTACTAAGCCTAAAATCTTATCAGAAACTTACTCATACTTAGCAATATCCTACACACAGCCCTTGCCTTAGCACACATTCTGCAGTAAGTTATGTCAGCTTTAAGACCCTCACACACCTTTTCAATCCCTGGTCAGTCTACTGCACAAGACTTAAAAACTTACAAACAAGCCCAAACAACTGCCCCACACCCTTCAGCAGCTTCACCACTGCAGCAAGCATTGGTGCCAATATTACAGCCTCTCTCCTCTCTCTGCTACGTTGCTTCTGCCTCATGGCTGTCTTCTTTTCTATACTGCTCACCCTTGAGGAACTTAGGATTTTAGGACTTATCTTCAGCTGTGGCCCAAAGGGAGCCAGGCACCCTTATCCTCAGGACAAAGAAAGGGACCCTAGTGCTGTTAGAATCAGAAATACTGGCATAGCCCTTTGTATCTATCCCCATTCTTACCTGCTGTAAAAAAAAAAGATTATTACTCTAAAATACCATAATGCCTTACTGAAAACTGCATTTCTGCTTGAAGAATGAAGTGAAAACAAACACAAACAACTCTGGCCAAACAGCTATAAGAAGTTAGTTCACTTTACTGCAAAAAACACACTGACATTACTACCTTGCATATTTGGTAAATTATCCAACTACAATGGCCTTGAAAGTTTGATTCTGCATCAGTAATTGTTATAGAAGTCTCTCTCCATAACCCACTCATTCCAGATCCGCAAGGAGTCAAGGCCTACCATACAAGGAAAGAGTAGGCAAATGAGCTTGCAAACCCAGGCATATCAAAGGTGGCTTGTGGGAACTTTCCCCAGTGCATCTGTTTCTAGTTCTGAATTCAAGTTGAAGTTTCCAGATACTATTTCTTTTAAAGAAGAAATTCCATGTACACAAATAAGTAGAAAGCAAACTTTCACTTAGGGTGGAAGTCCCTGATCTGCCATAAGTAGTTCAAGAACAACTGAATTTAAACGCTAAGGGAGGGTGAGCAGAAACTAATCAACCTACAATTAGCTGTGTGCCCAGCAAGGACTTCAGTTCAGTGCACCTCCTGACCAGGACTCTTGTGCTGGTTTCTGGTGGTATTTTGACTACAGCAAACATATTCACACCCTGATCAGACACAGCCAGCACTCACTGGGGCCAGTCTGCCCTGGAGTAGAGCACGGGGTTGGAACTGGCACTGCAGAACACCCGAGCCATGCTGAGACTCCTCAGATGGACACTGTGGGCACCTTCACTAAGAACCCCCGTGGTGACATATCCAGGCCAGACTCAACAACCTAGAGAGCCCTTTACAGAACCAAATTGACAAGATAAACGTCTATGGACAGCCCCACACAGAGCCTCAGGAGGAGGAGCTCAAAGTGTTCCCGTGTGCTTGGCTCTTTACCTCACCCTGCCTCCAGTACTGAGATGCCTCTGCAGGATGAGCAGCTATCCCACTCACACAACCTACCAGCAAAGAGGCAGGCTTTCACAGCGCTAACAGCTTCAAAAATATCTCTAAACCTCATCTTTGGTACTATTTGATACTTGATTTTGGGGCAATGCCCTGTATAAATTTCAAGGATCAAAATGCTGCATTTTTCCCCAACCCACACAGAGGTAACTGCAGGTTCTTAGCAGATCATTTTCAAGAGGCTATGCCACATGAACCCCTTAAGGGAACCCAGCCTTAAGTAAATAACTTCACATTTTAAGCACTAAATCTAATCCAGGCCCTCTTGATGCCAGAGATTTTAAGGCAACTTCCACCTCCTGTGCATGTGGCTTTCAGTGTGATTCCGATACAATAGGCAGTTCTTACTCAAAAGAGGCATCCTCAATCTGAGAAATACTGGGAAAAAAAGTCATTGTGAACCTTAAAAATAAACTAAGCTTGATTTCATGAAGTATTACAATTTCAAAGATATTATGGGGGTATAGAGTACTTTGAAGGCCCTTAGAACTTGTACCTCCTTTTATACCTAAAACTGATTTTTTTTTTGTAACTAGCATTCAACAATACTGCATAGATACCAACAGCCAAATCACCATAAAAAAATTATTTTCTTCTAGTAAACTTTGAAATACAGTTTCTCCAAAGAAACACAAAATCCTAGACAATCCTTGAGTTGTTTTTATTTGGATCTTTCTAATCCAATCCTACATCAGTATAACACACAGGAAAGGCATTTTCTGTAAGCCTGTAAACTTCATAATGTGACAAAATGGCAAATAACAACAAATTATATAGTGTGATGAAAGTCCATCACATAGGAAAATGTAATATATTCAAGTGTACCTGTAGCCTATTAAATGGCTATATCAACCTATAAAATCTGGAAACTAAGCACCTTATCTTTTGTACCTCAAAACCTGTTACTCATTGACATGACATACTCCTTGTCAAACTGGAGAGAGAAAAAAGAGCAGCTAAGAGCTTTCAAAGAGAAAATGTCGTTTCTCTACTGTTGTTTGCAAGACCTAGCTTTGTTTTCAGAATTTCATCATTTATTACCTTTCAAGGAAAAAGTCTATTCTATTTCTGTGTCTACGTGCTGAATTTCCCGCTCATTTATCAGAAAGTTTCCATGAAGTTATAGCTAATGCTTGAATTGGGTCAGCCACAAAAGTTACAGTTAGGAAAGTACAAGAACTTCTGCCATTTTCACTACACCAAAGTTTCTTTTTTTTTTTTTTTTCTCTAGCAGTTCTGACCTTTACAGGAAACTCAGCTGAAAACATTTGAGGAAATTGCTACAACCTTTTCCACAACTATAAATGCAACAAAATGTTATTTTGTGCTTCTGCAGGTACAAAATTCTAAGGCCAACACTTCATTCCTCAAAGCTGTTGGGAGCCATGAAAAATTAGTAGAAAAATCAGACTCTAAGGTGACTCATCTGTGGCTTCCATGCACATGGAAAAACAATTCTTGTGCTTGACCCCTCTGAGATAAAGAATGCTTTTCCATCCAATCTCTTTACTCAAAAAACATACTTTACATTTCAAGAGACATCTGCTCCATGATTTCCTGCAACCAATGTCTGCAACTTCAAACAATATATGAGTTCAATTATCCATTCATATTAAAACCTCAAACTCTGCTGCAGAGTACATCACTGAAATATTTAGTCCTCCCTAGTAATTACCTTTTTACTGAAACTAGTTAGGAGTTATTGAATAATTATGAATGTGCTTAGTTACAAATGCAACTCCAATATTGTCAAGAATCCTGTTGTTCTAATACAAATAAACAACATATCCTGCAGCAAGCTTGGAGCAAACCTTCCCATCAACTGAACTAGCATGAATGTGAAAATTATTTTCAACCAGAACGGCGGCAGCACTAAAATCCAGTATACTTTCATAGCATGAGCTTTACATTCTGTAAAAAGCAAAATGACAACATTTCAGGGACAATTAAGAAACCACTTAGCTTTTTATCTTCCTGGCTTCTGCACTGCTAGTCTTTGGCTTCTCCTTTCTAGGGCAATACCAGGTCCAAGACACAGAGGCAGAACACGATACCTTCAAGCACCACGATCAAGACTGAGATCTCTCCATCAGCTGGTCATGACAAGAGGCACTCCCAGTGGCTCTGTCAGCCAGCAGAGTGGGAAGGATAGCATGGACAGTGTGCTTCCCCAGCAGTGACCCCCAGCTCCCAACAGCTGCATAGGTCCCATAGTGCTACTGCACACATGACAAAAGTGCTGCTCTTATTTCACTGCTGCAGGATTCCACATCCTCTCTCCTTTTTCACTATCAGTTTTATCCCAAGTTTGTAGGAAATGTGTTCCCAGCTGTCTGTCAGGCATGTGATATAAAAAAATTTTAAAAAAAAGAAGACAGGGTTACAGCTCAAGAGCCTCCTGGTTTGTGTTAGTATTGCCTAGTTCTGGGGGTATTTTTAAACCACAGCCCCTTAAAACCTCTTTCAGAGTTCTTCGGTTTCTGTATCTAGCATTCAAAATCAAGTCTGTTTCTGTGGCTCACATGACTTCTCTATGATTTAAAGCTTGACAGGGAAAAGCGTTTGTTCACCAAGTTCTACACGCTGAGCAGTTTATCTATTCCAGCAGCAGCACCAGCAGTAAAGCAGGATGAGGCACCTCAAAGGTGAGGACCCCAACATGTCACCCTCCTTTCTTCTTCTTGTGGTGTTACTGGTTTGGTCTCTCCCAGCACAACTAAAGCTTTGAATGCCACCCACAGACACTCCAAACACTGCTGGACGCTCAGTGGAAGGGCCTTCGGAACACTCCAGTGCCTCCTGTCAGGACACTGCTCTGCTGTTTACCACACACCCAGAACTCAGCCTGCACAAGCATAAATTCATTACACAGCCATACATGACGACTTCAACAGCCCATCTGTCATGTGCATTGTTCTTAGAGCACTTAAATATTCATTTTATTTCTAATTTTTATTTATAAGCTTGATACAAAAGTGATACTTGAGCACTTGGGACAACAGTGGGGCAGGTGAAAACATCCATATAAAAAATTAAGTTTGGATTTAGTGCAAACGACTTGCAACAAACAAATTCACTATGACATTACAAACTAACAGTTGTTATAAAAAAACCCCATTAACTCCTCCATCCAGTGTATTCTACGTTAACCATAAAAATGCTGTGCCACTGAAGGCACAGTGCAACCTGCTCCTGCTTAAACTGCTGGTTACTTCTCTGTGATATGCCAGAGAAGATTCCCTGTTTATCCCAGCCCGAGATGCCCGTGCTGCAGTGCCCTCTGTACCACAGCTCCAAGGAGGCTGCACTGAGCCACACCTGAATGCCCCTGTTCCTCTCCCACACACCAGTGGCCAGTATGCTACAGCAGACTCAAGCTCCTCTTTTAAAGATTCTCCACATTCTGGCTTTTTTGATACAGCTTTGGTACATCTTTTGTACATATTTCTGATAATAAAAGGCCTTCTGGATAGGATATACTCTCTTGCATGCATAGAAAGCCTTGTGCTTCTAGAGAGATAAGTGCATGCCTTATAATAAATTTAACAAAACTCTCAGATTTGTTGAGTCTTACGCAATTTTTCAGCTCTGCTTTTCTGTGAACATAAGTGTGTGTTTCTGTGTCTCTTCAGGTCACAAAAATCTCCTTGTTCCATGCCCTGAGCCTCAGACTTTGTTCTTCAGTTCAAAAGGAGACAGTTCATATTCGCCTATAATATTCTTGGGTTTTTTTTTTAATTATCAAAAAAGAAAATCTTAAAAGCAATGGGGGGGGAGGGGAGGGGAGACAGAGGCTACGAGAAACAGCAAGGAGTACAACAGTAAGAAATGTGGAAAGCACATTTGAAAAAATGTGCAGAAAACTCATAACACCACTTGTCTCAGAGAAAGTCAGGAAGAAAGAAGAATACACCCTCTGCTCATTGTGGTTTCGGTTTTGGGGATGTGCTTGGCTACAGCAGTGATTGGCTTCACTACCAACAGAAAAAGCAATTCATTACATCTTAATGCACTTAACGGACCAAGGCTGAAAATTGTAATTAGAGCAATAAGAAAAGGCAAATAAGAAAAAGATGCAGTGCTTGGTGTTGGATGCCATTCCAAGCCACTCAGTTCATCCTGACCCCACTCTAAAAAACAACAGTATCTCTCTCTGAGATCTCACAATCTAGGTGTAAGCAAAAGCATAACAGATTAACAGACACAGCAGATGGCAGGAAGCAGGAAGAAGCAGAAGTGATTGGCACAGGCCAGGTGCATAAGCACTTTAGCATTTTGTAAGCACTGTGATAAGACCCTTAAGGAAGACTTTGAAGAACAGCAAGTACATTTGTGGATCTTTATGTGCAGGTTCCCCAAGGTAGGTGAGAAGTACAAAAGCAGCAGCTTGTACAAATTTATTGAAGAGGTGAGGAAAACCAAACTCGTCACCTTGTCACCAGGACAGAGGGGCTCAGTCCCACCACCCATGTATGAGGCACTTGAGAGACGATGACCCCAAGACTCTAAGATTTAGAGTGAACATGTTGCAGAGCTGACACGGACTTTGCACTTCTGAAACCTCACAGAGTCACACTATAGGACTGCAGCAGGTCTCAAACCTGCAGATGAACTGGAAGCACTTTCCTGATTTCACACTGCCATCAAGTTGTCTTCTCACACCTGCCCATGAACCCCTGCAGTGCACTCTCCTCCCCAGTTTTAATCTGGGGCTGAGAATTTGGTTTGCTGTACATATTTAGCAACAAATGTGAGTGGTGGGGTAAAGGGTGAAAGGCTCTGCAGCAGCAGGGATTGCCATGGGGAAGATGCTTCACAACTTGACTCTAACTGGTACCCTCATCCTCCTCCTCTCCCACCTCCATAACCTTTATGACAATGGATGGCCAGCCAGGCTTTCATAAGCTGGAACTCCTGCCTTTCACCTGTGTTTGGCAACAGCACAGCACAGTCTGTATGTGTTTCTGCTGCCCAGTGGTCTCAATACACACAAACACACACACACACACATCTGTGCACGTGCTTAAAAACACGTGTGCACCTCCTGCATCCATGAGCACTGTGGGGCGGCACAAAAGGTGCTTCTCAGCCAGCTTACCCTCATTCCAGCTCCAGCAGAATGAAATCATTCAAGCAGTTTCAAACAGAATTAAATTCCTTCTCACAAAGCTTCCATTTTAACCCAGCTATTAGAAGCGTTGTTACTTTGCTTGAAAGTGCAATGTCATTCCTCATTTCTCTGAGCAGAGAGTGGGATATGCCAGAATTTAGCATGCTAATAGTTTCCCCCACAGGCACCTGGCCATATTAAAAAAGCCTGCTGTAACAGGCTACAGTTTTAGAGGGTGATAAATGGATATTTCATGTAGTAGAAATATTTCTGCTGCCAGTTTGAAAAGCCCTGTGCATATTACCACATAAAGCTAAGTTGATAATATATACAAGGAACTACTTGAATCCATTAATTTCCAGGTTGTATTTATGTTCCTTCTCACAACCATACAATTTGAAGAGATTGCCAATACTGAGAAAATAGAGACAGCATAGATTCTTAAGAAAAAAAAGTCAGGGGAGACAGTATTACAAATTGTAATGTGTTAGATAAGCAGATAAGCTATCTCTATGACACAGACAGGTTTAGAGAGAGACAAAGTAACAAATCCTTTACGCAGAATCCTATCGCAAACCAGATGATCCTTAACAGCAGGATTTTCTAATGAGAACATTAACTGACTCATCCAGTGTCTTGTTTAACATCACACAGAAGAATTTTTTTATTGAAGGATTTATCTTTTCTAGATTATGCTGCACAGTAAAAGAGAAACAACAACAAAAAAAATAAACCCACTAACTGAAAGGAAGTCACTGTGCTACACAAAACATACACAGAAAATACAGTGCCACAGAATTTCAAAATTTTCATTTCAACCACACTTAAAAAATCCCTGGTGATGGTCCAAACAACCATTTTCCTATCCAGTTAACAGGTCATGAAAAATTATACAAATTCCTGTAGAAATCTTTAACCACACGATTCTGCGTTAAAGAATGAAGAACTGTGCTGTAAAAATGTTAGGGCAAATTGTAGACATTCCTATTGTTCTTTGATAGACCTCTCTTCAAATACCCTATTAAACCAACACAATTACTGAACCCTCTGCAGCACACAGCTATAAAGGTTATGCAGACAAGTCCACTGAACCTGTGTAGGGAGAGCAAGGGTTGTAATTCCACTGCATGTAAAATTAAAACTGAGATTCTTGAAGATGCATCAGGAGTACCCTCAGACAAGCTGAGACCTTTTTCAAGACAAAAAATAAGAGAGATCATGAAAATATTTAGCTGGAAAGACAGTCACAGTGTTACAGGATTTTTAGGGCTTTGTTTGTTTGTGTAACCAGTTGTATGAAAGCTTGCAGGAATTAATGAAATAATATCCTGGATTAAATCAGGGTTAATGAGATCAGGAATAGGCACATCATTATTCAAATCACACCCCATGTGAACAGTATGCACTGCCAGACTTGTAAATCAGAGATTAGAATTTAACACTCTTTCTCCTGCAGTCTGACAGTTTAGGGCTAGAGGTCTCCTCATAGATATTGCTGGTATCCACCTGCCATAACTTCCCAAGGAAATGTATTATTATTCCAGTTTTTCCTGGTACTCAGCACCACAACTTCAAGAGGGAACTGATGGCAGAAGCAGTCCCTCAGAACTTCTGACAGCCACATTCCCCAGATCTTACAACCCTTGCAGCTGTCAAGTGAAATTTGTTGCTTAATTATTTCCCACCTTAATCGGACCTTGCTTCCTGCAAACATTACAGCAGGTACACGTTAATTCATGTGAGTTTGCAATGGGGCCATACACCTTGTGGATTCCTTTTTGTCTGGTACAGCTTTCTGAGCTCCAGCATGTTGCTGATATGCTCATATTAAGAGATAATTTTTAGGGGGGGGGAAAAAAGAGTATGAAATCGAAAAGATTTGGAAAAACAATTTTAATAATCCCCATTAAAAGATATCCCAGAACCGTGGAAATCCTTTTATAAAATGTAGGTCACATGTTTCTTTGGAGGTATTAGACTTAATTCTAAAGAGTTGATATTTAGAAAAGATAGACCTACTCATGAAGTCTTAATAGTAGGGAAAGTTGACCCAAACCTTAAAACAATGGGTCTCAAAAATTCCCTGGCTGACACACAGAAATGCAGAAGCTGTCCTCTACACCTGAGGCTGCTTTTTCTTAGTGGAGTGGAGGCTTCTGGACAAAGCTTTTCATGGTAGAACTTTCTGGGCTCTCCATATGTGCATTTACAGCCACGAAAAAGGAACAAACAGGCAAAAGGAGATGTATAGCTCAATCTACTCTAGCAAAACAACCTTCTACATTTTGTTCTTGTCCAAGAGAAAGGTATAAAGAATGTAAACAGGAGAAATAACCATGCTCAACACTGACCCAGAACAGCAACGGAGTGTTTCTCAAGACCAAAAAATGTGTTATGAGTGCCTGAGAGGGTTTGATATGCCATTGGTATTTGTAGGAGAGGTGCAGCCTCCCATCACAGATGGGAGATCTGGTGACCACAATCCTCATCTCCAATTACTCAATCCCGTCATTACTCAATGTTTGCAAAAGAGACTGGCATGTTACCTTTGAAGTAATGCATCATACTGAAACTACCCCTGCAGTTTCACAACCCACTGTTTGTTCAGGCCGCATGAAACTTTAAAGAAACTTTCATGGATATCAGAGCCACACAGACTCAATGGCTTGCATTAAAAAAGGAAAGTAAAAACAGTAGAGGATGTATTATGGTCAAGTCCACATGAGAAAAAATGATGTGTATCTGCTTAGCACAGTCAGCAGGATTCCTGTTCACAGATGAGCTGCATGAGAAAGTACGATCCCTGTTTGGATAAGACTCCTTCCAAGGAGAGACAGTCATTCTGTGGTTTTTCCCAACATGCCACGTGGTACCAGTAGGCTATACCAGTTCCCAGCTATTATAAATAAGATAGAGGACAAAGAGAAGTACTAATTATACAGTTCTGCTGAGGGGAAAGGAAAGTTGGAAGATAAGCATTAAAGAAAGCAAGCAGACAGCAAGTGCACAGGAGTCATCAAGGATGAAGAAATGGTGCAGTCTGGCCATAAACAAAGATATATTGGAACTCCAGGACTGACTGCTCTGGATCTGCTTGCCTTGCTGAGCATCGCTGAATGATGATGCAGACTGACTCAGAGAGCAGAAACAAGATTTCAGCAGCTACAAAACCCTATGGAAATTGCTTTTAAGAACTTTTCAATTTAAAAACGTAATATGAAAGTTTTCACTTTTACATTTAAACAAGAATCAAGACGGGAAAGTTGCATATGCTGTATGTGAAAAGAAGACCTATTTTTTGATCTAAGCCTTATTTTTCAAAAATTTATCAAGAAAGGAACAATTCATTTGAGAACATCTGATACACTCCTGGTCTGAGAGTGCTGTAGGCTGAGGGGAGACACTGAGTGTTACTCCTCCGTGTTGAAGAGGACTCACCTATATTTCCAGTAGACTTTTTGTAACCTCAGCTGTTAAACTGCTATGTCTCCAACTATGCACATCTAGACTTTGAAATGCTAAATATTGACTTACACAACTCTCAGGAAGACAGAAAAAATGACAATACATGACCTAGCTTTTGTTCCCCTAGAACAGCTTACCTTGAAAGTGACTCTCTACTCTAAAAGATAAATGTGCGTATGCACAATGCAAAGGAGAAACAATTAACCCATTCACTGGATAATTAATACAAATACAAACATCTCTTGGAAAAAATAGCAAGAAATCTCATTTAGCAGAAGGAAGCACCCTTGTATTTGTGAAAAAATTGAACTCAAGAAGTTTCAGGCAAAACAGAGTAGTTTTCTGCTAGGCAATTCACAAGAGCACTGTCTATTCATCCTGTCCCTGAGCTGTACTTTTTATTGTTAAGGCAAAAACCAACACTTCTCCCAGACACCCTGACAACTTCTAAAAATTACAGGATATCCTAAATGTATTTAAACTCCTTCACCGCAAAATGCTTCAATTTCAGGTGCAGGGTTTTTTAACCTTTACAATATTTAGTTTGACAGTGCAGAGCATAAACCACTTGGATCCTTTGCTTTCACTGGGAGCCCTTCTCAACACTTGACTTCAGGTCAAGGCCCATTTCTCAGGAAAAACAAGACCAGAAACCTGCCAGTCCTTCTTACATGTGCATGCACTGTTCCTCTCCCTCTCTGACACCCTATGTGGGGGAATATTGAAAAATATGAAAGTTGTCTAGGAAAACCCACACAGCAGGAGTTTAAAGAAATACCCAGAACACAGGTGTGCTCTGCTTCCTTAACAATATACTTATAACCCCAGATAAACCAAAGAGACTCCTTCTGGAAAGTCACTGATCACTCGAGACCAGGCCTGTGATGGACACTTCCCAGAATTCACGGGAGAGGTGGACTGGGAACAGATACCTCCAAAAAGGAGACAAACACACATCATACTACACTGAAAAGCATAAAAGGCAAAGCTACCCCTTTCAGTGTAAGACTGGGGAAGAAACAAGGCCCATTGAGGATGTTCTATTAGAGAAAGAGGGACATGAATGTAGAGCAAGCAAGCAACAAACACTGGATCCAAGGGGCTGGCAAGCATCCTGAAATCCACAGCTGGAAAGGAGCCCCACACAGAGCTGGGGAGGTGGCCATGCAGCTGGGGGCTGGTGCTACACACACTGCTTTGGCTGTGCCTGCACTGTACCACCCTACACACAGTGCCTGGGTGCAAAGGGGACTCCTGATGGGAAATGCAAAGATGCCAAAGGTGAGCGACACCTCAGTGGATCAGGGCACCTCCAGCGATGAAAGCAAACTTAGGCGTGGTCTATCAAGTACTCACTGAAGGAGATGAAACCCATTCCATTTAGCTATCACTCCTTTAAAGACAATTGGCTGATCCTACACTTTGCTGGCCATTTTGCATCCATTTTTTGTCCCTCCACCCATATAAGTGTTGCACAGTCAGTGACCACTTCATTGAATTTGTAAGTATTTACAGGCCTAGGCATTTTCAACACATATTTCATTATCTACCAACAATGCTAACACTAAATTTAAGTTGGCACAGACTACAGGGCACGAGGAAAGAGCTTGTTTGCTTTGGGCTTCATTTTTTCTGGAGTCCTGAACAGGGTGTGAACAGTGACAAGAGTCACATGAGCCCACTGAACAGCTGAAGTGCTGGGAAAGAGCCTTCACCGATAAAGGGGGCAGAGAAGTGACTGGTATGATCAAACATGTTTGGTAATTACTAGTGAATCTGCTGAGGCCAGATACTCCAACAGCTACAAGAAGCTCCTAAACCAACATTTTTAACACACTGAACCCTTAAAAATGTTTATCGTTATTACTTTATACATCTTTTTTAAACAAAAAGATCACTTGCTTCCTCATCTAAATAAGCTTTATCTCACATTCATTGTGGCCAAGCCCACACAAATATTCAATAACTGGAAAAAGTCACTAAAAAAAGCAAAAAGGAAGCTTGAGTATAATAAGGGCTATCTTAGCCAAGTACAATTCCATATTTCCTGCATTCTTATATATTTTTTAAACACACACATAGGTGAAAATAAACCATCTGGTCTCCATTTATTTACACAGTTACACAAATCCTTAAACAGAACCAAGCACCCCCTAACAATAACAATATTAACAGTTTAATAGGAAGTCATTCATCATTCAGAAAACAAAGGCTGGAGACACAGGTAATCAAAACAAGTATTTCTGCTTCTACCTCTTTATCCCACAGCACAGTGTTTTGTTCTCTCAGGTTCTCCTGTATCTCAGAACACCCTTTTCAGTATGACAGTTTCACTGATCGGGGATGAAAAATAAAGCACTTTGGTTTTCAATAACATGAAATTCCCTCTCACGTGTCCGGATTTGTCATTTGCTACATAAAAATGTTTCTAAGGCCAGAAAATAAGAATGTCTTTCATTTGGTTACTCAGGATTCCTGGTAGATCAGCAGCACCTCAAAATATTTACCCAGATTTCTGAACGCATGAGAAAAACTGGAAAAGCATACTATTTCCTTTTCACAAAATCATAACTCTGTCCTTGTCTTTGGATATATTTTTCCCTCACTCAGAATTTGTGGCAGTTAGCCCTAAATTACACTTTTCAACTAAGTATTATAAAAACATTACTAAACCTGGATTCAGTAAGAATCTTTGGCCAAGTACTTTTACCAGCTCTTCAAAATTTATAGCACATTTTTAAAGCAAGGGAGAAAATTTTATTAAATTGCAAGAATTATCATAACTATTTGCCTTGCATTCTTAATTGACACACACACATGCATCTCATACACAATAAGCTTAACTGAATAAAACCAGAGAAAATTAGAATCTTCACAGTGCATTTCTAAGCATCAGCAATTTTTAAAGTACCCTTTGGAGGACACAGCTAAATTTTACTTCCAATCTCTTCTCACATCACATATTTAAACTTCTTTCCTTATTTTAACAACATGAGATATCCAAAAGCAAAGACGTTCTAGAGACCATTTTGATCCAAACTACTTTCCACACCCCACTGTTCTACAGTGAAGTGTCTTAGGACACTGTTTTGTACAAATGAAAATCAAAACTGTTTAGTGCATTTGATAACAAAGCAAAGCAACCAAACAAAAAACAACCAAACAATCTAAATTGCTGTAGTACATGTAAAATCCTTTTAAGAACATGTAAGGCAAGACACATTCATACTCCATTTCATTGTGTAGGCTTTTTTTTTTCATAAATTTAATATTTTCCAATTAAGCAGAGGCTTTAATGTAGTTATTTAAAAAAAGAACACTGTGATTATTTTGACTGTTCCCCAGTCACTGTTTGAATGGGTGTCTGTTGGATACATCAGAAAACGACCATCATCACCAGCAGAAATTCTGACCAAACGGATTGTAAGACAAAGCTGGGAAATCTAGCTGATTGATGACACTTCTGAAGGTTTTTTCACTTCTCTTGAAAAAAGCCATCCCATTTAAATGCTGTAGTTTTGTAAAATATGGAAGTGTTTATTTAGATTTTAACATGTCGAACTCAATTCCATGCTTGTGTGATCCAGCCTGAAACAGAAGTAGCAACACGGGCATCATGAGCATCACCTGTAACCCCAAAGAGGCAGGAACAACCAGCTCCTGGCTGAGGGAGATGAGAAGTCTTTGATTTTTGGGGCAGAGAGAAATGATTCAACAGGGTTTAACATTACAAGAAAAATTGCCTGGTAGCTCTCATCCTGTCACTTCACATAGGAAAAGCTAGCTTTATATATTTGTAAGGACTTTCATAGCAGAAGAGCATATTAGACATGCCTTTTTTTAATTCACAGGAAATAATTTCACAGTTGCACTATCCAGATGTCCAACAACAAAACAAAACCCAACACCTGTATCTGACCACAGCCAGATGTCACTTTTGCCCATTGCAGTGATGTCACCTTTACCAGTGTAGTATTCTCAAGTCATTATCTTTATAACCTTTTATGCTGCATGTGTATCCTGCTGAAACACTGAATCTCAGGAAGGCGAGCAGTAAAACCTCCATGAGGCACTTTACCATTACCATTTTGTACAGACTGTCAACAAAAATAAGCCTCAAAAGCTGAAATACAGCTCTGGAGATGCAGGCTTTATTCACCATATAACTGTATCAAGCTGACGATCATTTCTAAAGCAGGTTTTTGTTACAAACTGCCGAAAATTAAAAATTCAAAGGTATTAGAATCAGCCCCAAAGCCTGGACATAACCAAACTTTACTTTCTTTCTATCCCATTTGCTTGGGAACAGAAGAAAAGTCCATTGGGCAACCCTCAGTGCTAGATGCCCTAAAGGGGGTAAAATCAGCTCTGCTAACTGGACAGCCATCAGAGCACGGAAGGTTCTGGTTAAGATGCAAAAATGCAGAGGAATCCTCAAAATGGCAGAGTATGGCAGAGGAATGAAGATTAAGGGGGCAAAAGGAAACTTAGCAGCATGCAGTGCAGGTAAAGAACCCTTCAACATAAATGCATTCTGCCTTCCCACCCCACACTCTGCCTTTCACCCTCGCCAGCTATACAGGTTACCTGGTAAGAAAATAAAAGCTATCCTGTTTGTTTTCAAAAGGAAACACGTACGTTGAATTAGAGCCAAAACCTACTGAAAACATCCGAGACTGGGAAGAAAGACTCTAACCAACGTTAACATTTGTACAAGGTAGTATTCACCTTTTATCCAAGGGAGCCCACTCAGTTTTTCCCCTGGTGTGTTGAGGTATGCCTTTGTAAATTCGCAGCTAGAGTAGCTATGCAAGAAAGCTTCCAGAGAACCTGGCGACTGGGACCAGCTGCAAAACAGCCTTTCTGAGACTCCTCAGACTACAGCAGAGTCCTGTAAACACCCTTATAACAGCTCCTTTAAAACCTGTGTAAGTATGCACTACAATAACAGGAGGCTGTGCTGTTGGAAGGAAAAGAAATACAAAATCTACAATTACAGGTGCCCTCAATAATACAGTAACAGATCCTGTTAGCAAGTTTCACCACATTAGATGTGGTACTTGAGAAGAAAGAGTTTGTCACCAAAACTCAGTGCTCCTATAACAATCAAGACTGAAGAGGAGGGAAAGTGGGGAACTTAAATAATGAAAAATGAACTGGACACTTTGAACCAGGGATTAACAATCCATCAGGTTGGGCATCGGCTCCAGTCAAAAATCTGGCTGTGGAAAGGGAAACTCTCTCCCCTGAAAATCAAATCAGTCCATAGATTAGGCTGCTAAATACAAAATATGTCCTAACAGAGCCAGAAGTCTGGTAAACCAGACACTGGGTCTAGAACAGCAGGAACACATAATCAGCAGGCACTGGTAGCCTAAAACCCAGTCTATTATTTACAATTGTTTGATGAACTCAAGGGAGAAGGGAGTGAATTTGTAAATTATTTTTTCTTTAATATAGATGGGTAAATATATATAACAAACACATATAAAAGACAAATTGCTAAGGACAAACTGTAAACTGTTCCACATCTACCTCTGCCTAGTCACTTTCCTGAGATACTGGTTCCTTGCTCCTCAGGGCCAGCAGTCACAGCACTGCGTGACAGCAGCAAGTTAAAGTTAGCACCTATATTTTCTTGTGAAAAGGAATTAACATCTGCAACTTTGCACATATGGATTCTGAGTGGTAAATACAGGAAAGCTCAACTCCATCACAGCACAGTACTGCAATGAGCAGGAGAGGCATACTCACAGCATTTCTCTCCTAGGGTTACGTACAGAGCTTTCTCAGCGTGATGTATAGATAATTTCTGTAAATTAGTACTTGAGAAAATAAAGGTACAGGGAGTTAAGAAGTACAGCAAGCACCATAGATTACTTTCTAGCAGACCAGGTAGCAAGTTACTAATTCAGTAAGCTTTCTTATTTTTTTTTTACTTTTATCTGTACATTTCTTCTATCAGCATATACTGCACACTTAGTCACAAATAGTTGGAAAAACTAATGCTAACATATTACTGCATTTTAAAATGTATCACTAATGCAATTTGTTCCTTTCCACAGCACTTCTCCCCTTCAATGACAGAGATGCAGCTATTCTGAGCAGACTTGTAAAATCGTATCTACAAAGTGTAAAACACATCTGACTTGTTTGGGTTTTGGTCCCTATCATGGCTGAGAAAACAAGTGATTATCGAAATTACAGACTGTTACTAAGAGGTAGGTTGTGGGCAACATCAACTCAGTGATTCACACACGAAGTGATCAAAAAGGCAGGTATGATGTTACCCTGCCCTTCCCCTGCACCCTATGCAGTGTTACCATCCTATACTTTTGGTATGTCCTACAGTTTTTCAAGGTAATAAAACTAAATGCAATTCAGCCACCTCCTCTGTCACACTTCAATTGCAAGTGACAGCTTAGCTGAAGAGCTAATTTAACAAAGAAAACAGGCAATTTAAATAAAGCAGAGGAGGTTGGACTTACTTTTCTCAAAAATTCACAATGATTTTTCCTGAGCAAAAGAGATCAAGCAAGGAGTCAGCGAGATTCAATCACAAGCCAATTTTCATACAAATAAATGGAAGAAATTACATGTATCTATTCAAACAATGCAATTACAGCTTAGAATAAAAAGCAAGATGGGCACTGGAAGTAGATATTCAAAGTATTTCTTCAAAATTCAAAGCATCAATCCCAGAACTGGCAGGTTATATTCAGCATCATACAGAAAACAACAAAAATGTTGGGAGTTTTACACTCCCACTTTGAGATGTAACAAAAAACACTCCAGTGATGGAATAGTTCAGAAGAGTCTACTGCCTGTTGTTGTCAACTACCCATTACTGCTGAATGCAGGGAAAAGGGCACTGGACAAGACACACCAGTGCTAAGGCAACTCCTTCATTTTCAAGTGTAGCCTGTCTCCACACAGAGATGATGGTACTTCCACTGACATGCACTGATTTCAGGCAAGCAACCTGTGCTTGCTTTGGTTTCCTCCAGAAGACCAACTCTGTGGCACTGCAGTCCTATTACACTGCCTCCCTAATGCATGATTTATGCAAAAATGCAATTGTTATGTGAGTATTTTCAGTCCTTTTGCCACAGCCTTTTAAGTCAGAGCAGCTCTCAGCTTTGCAAAAGGAGCTTGAAAGAAGTGAGAACTAAGGTCACTTCACTAAATGGAAGAGATACAAGCCCTTCTATCACACACAGAAAGGAACTTTGATTGGCACAAGAAAGGAAAACAAGCATGTATTTTTAACCACAGGTCTTGCATTTAGATTTAATAGCTGTTGCCTTCTCCAGCTGCTTAAGCAACACAACAGATGAAATGCAAGTCGTAAACCAGGGCACACATTTTTAAGCTTCCTTTCCAATTCTGCAGACTAATTTCTTATTCCATCATGCCAAAGCTCTCAAAGCATATGTGCAGAAGTCAAAGGATGAGCCCTGCTCTTCTCTCTTCCAAAAGCTACTAATTGGAATGCTCCCCTAGGCTCCAACCAAGCCATGCCTGTGAAGTAGGAGTCTCCACACTGTACTGGTTGCAATACACTGAAGGTTCCTCTGCTGGTCTTCAAGGTATTCATAACCCACAACTACCCATTCAACAAATTTTAGGCTAGGTTTTGTCCACTCTGTGGCTTTGGGAATATTTTTTAAATTCTTTACAACTAGGTATGAAGGCTCAGACTCCACACAGAAAAAAAATTTCTAAATCCAGTAGGAAATGCACTCTAAGCTGTCCTACTGCACTAGGAATGGAGCTGCAGGGACAATCAAACTGCTAACACAGACCCAGGAACCCAATCCTACAGCTTAAAAAATGTGCTGAATGGGTGAAAGGCTGCCAGACACCCGGGATCACTGTGAGCTGCCATGGTTACTAACTGGGTTTTAATTCTGCAGACTCCAAACACTACCGTGTATAGAACCAGCTATAGAGTTAATTAGTTACAGAGAAAGGAAAAACTTGTAGCGTGGCAGAAGGAGAATCTCACATGGACAGTCATCTGCAGCTTAACTGTATGAACCTTCCAGAACCCTTCCAAAATAAGCACAGAAGATATCACGGTTATGGCCCATCCTTTCCGGCTGTTCTGAAGATATATTTCAGGATATTATATCTGGTTTCTCCACCCCACTCCCATCCCATTACTCTACTTCAAACAATCTCTGAGGCACAACAAGGGACATCTCACTGCCTCTTTCACAATCCTGACAGCACTTTGCCATCTAACAAATGTTTCAATAAAATACAACAGGAGGGGAGAGGGGGAGCTAAAACTAAAAATGGGTGAAGGTGGAGTGAAACAAAGTGAAATAAGATACTGGCATCCTATTTTCAAGGATGGCTCATTTAAAAATAACACTAGAAGAAATAGCAAATAATTTAAAAGGTCAACCAACAGAAAATGCATTTCATCACTTATGTTCTTCACTATTAACTCATCAGAGCTTTGACAGACCCTGCTAAGCTGCATCACTTCTGAGACCTTTGCAGTTAACATTAGGCTGCTTCAGGTAGGCCTCCTCCTCCTCCTCCTCCTTTTAAATTATTTTCAGAAATACCATGCAGTATGCCTAATAGGTGAATCACAGATTCTTTCTATACTATCTCAAAGACAAGTAAACTAATTTTCTTCAGAGTAATGAATCTTAGTTAACAGACAACTCCAAATTTTTAGAAATAGGTAATTTTGGTAAAAATTATGAAAATATTTCTCTGGGTAAGATACCCAAAAGAACATTTCATTACTACAATGTTTTGTATGTTTAATACTAGAGCAACCCTTTCTTCAAAATTTCAAACAAACGTCCTTTTAAAAAATGTGGTATTTGTTACATTGTGTTAGATTACAACAAATTAAGGAAAAATTATGCAGCTTAAATAATTTATCTCTTCCCTACTACAATACCCTGCACTGTCACAACTTCCATACCACCACAGCCACAAACTCTACCTTCATCCAAATTCTAGCAGAACCAAACCACACACACCCCCCCCTCATGCTAGCATTCCTGAACCACTTTAACGTGCCCAGCACGTAAATCTAGATGAGTGACACAGTATTGCCATGTCCCATCAGTCCGAGCACTCACCCTGGATCCCTGGGGAAAGCCTCCCACGCTGTCTCAGCTCTGTGGCTGCTACCTGGGTGAGCTGCAGCAGCAGGAATGGGAATGTGAGCGCCGGGCAGAAATCATTTTGTGAAACCCTGATCCCACAGAGATAGCAGCCTCCCAGCGAGCCTGCTACCAAACTGGTTTCTGGCCAAATAAACTACTTCTGGCTGTTACACAAACGTCCCTTCCCAAATCACAGTGAGAGTAGAAACGAAGTTTTAAGAAAGGTGATGTGTGTGTGTGTAGCTAATATATTAGCCACTTCTTCCTTCATATTAGCTTTGCCATAGGAGTCTGAACATATGCAGAAAAAAAATAAAAATAAAGCCTCATCTGTCCTTCTAGGACGATTGAAGAGTCCATAGGGTGAAAAATAAGTGTTCCTTTTGGACACAGAGTACATTCCAATTTCTTTTAGTTACATGTACACTGCATAATATCACTTGATATTGCTATTTTACAACTTAGACAGGTTACAGGTTATTTTATTCTTAAATACACTGTAAATATCCCTGTAACTAGTAACATACAACAGAGTTAACCTACCAGGTCATAACATCAGTCTACTTGACTCAAAAAAGTACTGCTTACAGTTATCCTGTGTTTGGACTTTTTTTCCATTTAAGCTGGTAAGATTCCATATGCATACAAAGGATTTCTGCTTTCACTCTCCATAATTACTAAGATGCTTCATCAGATAACACCTGAGTTCTCAGCTAGGCTACAAGGAGAACAACTCCTCACCCTCCCAGACCCAGTCTCTCCATTCCCTACACTGAGCACTCCATGGAGAATTTTACATACCCTGTATTAAACAGCAAAAACTGGTGACAGCAGCCATTGAAGAAGGCCTAAGGGGGGTTTAGTTCCTCTTTTGTCTCAGAACTAAATAAAGGGAAGAAAACAGTGTGGGAGATGACAAATGCATTCCCAGACTCCTGAGAAATTGTAAGAACATGGAAACAACAATAATGACTATTTTCATGAGCAGTGAGAGGGCAACCACAGATTGTGAAATAACCCTGAGGCACTTTATTATGGTGATTCAGACCCATACACCATCTCAAGGGAAAATCGAGCCTCCTATCACCACCAGCAAAAAGCCAGTCAGTTGCCACCTCCTCACCCCAAACAGTTTGCACCATTTTGTTCTAATAACATGCAGAGGCTTTCATAGGGAGCTCATTCCAAGTCCAACTGAAGGAACCAGCAGTAACAATTCTGGCTGAATGAACACACCATCCAGGGCCTTGCTATTGCCAGGTCAGACAGCACATCAGCTGGAGTGGAAAAGAAAATTAAAAATAAAAGTAGCCCTTGATTTCTCAAAGGGGAAGCCCTCATAAAGAAAAGGTTTAGAGTGATCCCTAAGTCCCCTCTCCACAGCACTCCCTGTGACGTGCTCAGACAAACAGGTGAATCCCACCATTACACTCCATGCTGATGAGAAACAAAAAAAGATTCGTAATACAGGAAAGAAATACTTCACCTGTGCAACCAAGCATGTTTACTTTTTTGATTACTTTTAACAGGAACAATTTTTTTTCTTTGCTATTAAAAATATAGTTTCATACTACAGAGGAATTTCCAACGCATACAAAATTTCCTAATATTATCTTCCGTTGCTTTTTCTTCTACTCACAACATCTTTAAGCTGTCTGCAGAAAGGAGTAAATTCAAGCAGGATATTTGTAATGCAATTACTTCCCTCATAATAGTTATGTGTTTCTAAATCTATTTAGTGGGTTCTGTAACAGTACAAATGTTGTAAGGGTGGCTCAGTCCTATTCCTGCCAAGCAGTGAGCAGATATTAGATGTTTCATTCAATACTGTAACTATTCGTTGCCTCAGGAGATTTTTTTTTGTTTGTGTGGCACATAAGGAAACACATTCTGCTGGTTTGTGATTCTGTTTTTTCTTCCACTACTAACATTTGCATTTCAAGATGGACCCTCAGTATTCAGGATCTAAAAATTCAATAACAATACAATGCTGCACAAACATACATTGTACTCTTTGGCATGTGGACACAGATCATACACAGAGGTAACTATGCCTGACACTAATAATAAGTTTTATATCAGATAAATAAAATTTTCAACTAAAAATCCAATTGCTTTTAAATTTTTAGTTGATATTTTTTATTTCAAACATATTCTTTTTTCTTTCTTTTTATTTATTTATTTCAAGCATCACGGACGAAAACAAGGCTATAAAATTTGGCTGAGGTAGCAGTTAAAATTTTACGGCTTTTTAACAGCCTGCCAGCATTTTAAAAAAAGGGACATGTTTATTTTTGTGTAAAAACTTACTTTCTCTGGTTTTTCTTTGTCTAAAGCTATGCTTTAAGTTACAAGCTCAATAACAAAACTGATCCAATTTTGTCCCTTTGAAAATGTAACCTATATTTACAAATTTCACACGATCCCAGTAGTACTCTCCATTATTGCAAATTATTTCCCATTATAAAAACTGTATTTATCTAGAGATTTTCTTGATAACTGAAAAAAACAAACACTATGTAACAAAAAGTTTGATATTTAAAAAGAGAAATGTCAGCTTTTCTTTTTTATTTCTATCAAGAATGTATTTCTAGGGGGGGAAAAAAGCATAGGACAGTTTTAATTATGCTAAGATCCTAAACCTTTGAATAACACAGACTTAGAGGCACATTTTAATATGTCATGCCTTTAAATATTACCTATAAACACTTACACAAGGAATACGCTTTTTTGTATCCAAAAATCTCACAAATATGTTTAAAAAAAAGAATTGAAAATTAAACCAAATTTAGTTCTTTGAGATCCCCTTCTATTCACCATGCTACACATGCTGGGCTGCCTGAAGGTATTTCTCAAGGCTGTGGGAAGGAGGGCAGAGCTCCCCTCCCTTGCCAGCTCTCAGCTGTGCCAGGGGCACAGACTGGCACCGGGACTCAGCCTTGTGCTACCACAGCAGGAGGAAACCCTTGGGGGTCAAGCTGGAGGAGCAAAAGTGCAAAGGGAGGACAAACATTTATACTGAAATAAGGATCTGGATCAAAAACTTGTTGGGGAAGGAAACAAAGGGTGTAGCAGAGCAAATTCAGGGTGATCACCTGAGATGCAAAGGGGGGAGAGGGAAAGGACACAGAGCCAGGAGAAAGAGGAGGAGGCCTGGCACAGCTGGAAAGGAGATGACAAGCTAAAGAAGCCCTAGAGGTGGGATCGAGGAAGGAGCAGTCATACCTGCCAAGGAAAGGAACGCCAGGGAAGGGCTGAAACTTGAGAGTAGAAAGAAGCAGGAGGAAGGGAAGGAAAGCAACTGAAACAAGATAAGGAGCCTGAATAAGGAAAAAAAAAAAAAAAAAAAAAAAAAGAGAAAGGAGNTGAAAAAGGAAAAAAAAAAAAAAAAGAAAAAGCTAGAGTAAGGCAGGAGCCTTGTAGAAAAACAGTCTGCTGCCATGTAAATAACTATGTATTAATATTATTTATGTAATATTATTTATGTAAATAAATGGCCTTTCCTGCAGTGCCACACACAGTTCTGCAGTGAAGGACTAATCACTCTCATGGAGGGAAAGCAAAGGGCTGCATTGAACAGGGGGAAGGACACTTCAAAGGGGAAATCAGAAGAGCTTGGCCTGTTTGATACATTGAAAATATGTATGATTATTTTCTAAAAATACATCAGAGAGGAAGGAATAGTAAAATAACAGGAAGGGGAGGAACTATTTAATCAGAAATAAAAATCCCAAGAATTAATGAGCAAAGATCTCCCAGGAATAATTTTATGCTAAACAAGTGAGGAAGTTATTTGTAGTTGGGTTTTTTTTTTTGGTGATTGGCTTTTTGCTTAGTTGGGGTTTGTTCTGCTTTGTTTTGTTTTGTTTTTTTTTTAAATCATAAGACCAGTATCTTCAATAACATCTAAAAAGAAGAGAAATAACATATATTTTTAAATGCACAAAACCACAAGCTAAGAAGCCAAAGCCCTCCCTCTAAAAAATCCCTCAATCACCTCCTTCAAATCTTTCAGGGCAGAGCTTGCTGTGCAGATGAGATGAGCTCTCAGGGCTGTGCAGGAGCAGCAGAACACTCACCTGGAGGCCCTGCCCAGCAGGGTCTTAAGCTGGGGCTGCCTTTCTTCTCCCCCCCAAACAGCACCAGAGCTAGTAACATGCTCCAGTCAAAAGCCACACGTGGTTCTGCTCTCTGCCAGCGTTGCTTTCAGCTTCTTAATTTCCAGTGGCTACAGCCAAAAGCGGGGAGCCAGCAAAACATGGTTCACTGAGACCAGCACACAAAGACAGCGTTTTGTTTTGTTTTGTTTTGAAGCTCTGCACTCTGTCTGACTTTGAAACGCCTGTAATGCCCTTCTGACATCTGTGTACAACTCCTCCACGGCTGAGGGAAAGCAGCATTAGCTAAATTATTTTTGTGATGCAGAAATGCATTCTACTGAAAGACCTGTAAACTGAAATAACAGGAGTTCTGGATCTATTCTGGGATACAGTGTAAGTCAAAAGTAACACATGCGCACATTATCTACTTTGACAAGAGGCTTTGTTCTGTTTTTAGCTGCTATTTAATCAGCATCCTACTCACATTTAGAGTAGATCTACTCATATTTAAGGGTGAAGTCCTGTTTCCATTAAATAGGAATTACAGTATTGAGCGGAGACCAGAATTTTACTCCAGACAAAACATTTACCTTGGAACTCCAGAATGCAGTAGTCACAATAGTTTAATCCTTCCATTCAGGAGGAAAAAATGATACAGTATACCACAACTGAAAACATTTCATTTTGACTTAACCAAAGTGGTTCCAAAACAATCGGACTTCCCTTTAAGCAAAATTATCTAGAAATTAACCACAACTAATCCATCGTTTGTTTGCTATGAGGAAAAAGACACACTGGCCCCACAACAGAGGACTCCACAAAACAACTGGCTCGTTGTATGTTTCATTCAGTACTTCCTGGGCGCTTTTTGAGTGAAAAAAGGCACAAAGCCATCTCACTAAGTCATTTTGTGGGTAGTATGGTAACAAATACTTCTAGTTTGTATAATTATTTTCGAAAGGTCTTCTTTATAGGACCTCTCATAAATATTTAAAACCGGAGCAAAAACTCCAGCTAATCCATCTTCCAACACAGGCAGACTTCAACCCACCCACATATCTATAATCCTTTTTGCCCTAACTCTTGACATCTGGGATATTTTATATTATTTATGTGTAAAATAAAAATACTTTCTGATAAAGTCGCATTGTTTACAGATGTCCTGCAACACCAAAACACAGGGCAGCTTCAGCCCTGACCATATCCACACTTCCACAGAGGCTGAGGGTGGGTGGGAGAAGAACACCCAAGACCAGGTGCACACAGAGAGATACCCTCCTTCACAGGGCAGCTTCCACCCACCTCTTGTGTGAGCACAGACACCAGATCAGTAAGAACAACGGAAGTGACTGACTAAGAACAGCAGGTCACACTGAATGGACTGCTTGAGTCCTCCATACATTCCACATGAGATTAAAACCTTTAAAATGCACCACAAGATCCTATGCTCTAGCAAGAATGCTTTGACATCTACTGTCTGTTTCTCTGTCCTCACTTTCTTACAAATATTCTGACACTAAAGACAAGGCTGACTAAAATCATCCTCCTTTGCTGGGTTGTTGGCTTTCTCCACACCCTTCTTTTTAATACAGAATCAGTATTTCTCAGTTGCTGCAGCACACCACTGACCAGGTGTTAGCATAGTGTCTGCTCTTCAAAAATGTGGGGGGAAAAAAGAAAAAGGAAGACAAAAAAATATGGAATTCAGATGTTCAAATATTCCCAAAGGCCCTTTTTCCGCAGTAAACGCTGAGAAATATGTGCACTCAAAATTATTAGTAAGACGTACTTTCCAACATCAATGGAATTACTCTGAGTTTTTATGATATGACCAAAAATACAGAAAAAAAATGCCTTTCTAAAAACCATTTAAAACACAGCTGAAAGCTTTTAATCTAATTGTAGATTTATCCCTGTCTGCATCACCATTACCTCTTAACTGCCGCACAGCTTCCTAAGAAAACTATGAAAATACGTATCATGTAGGTAAATTAATAATACTATTCTTTTAAAAAAACACAGTATTATTACATTTACATTCTGTGGGAGCCAGAGTGTTCCCTCTTGTACAGGTATTTGCTAGAACACGAAGCGGCATTCGAGCATTCCATCTTTTCTGTGCTAAACATAACGCTGTGGTTTTGTTTCCTCTCTGTGAGTTTGATTCAGCTGACTGGCAGCCCACACTGAGCACAGCCGGGCTGGAGGCAACCACTCCAAGTGGGTTACAAACAGTTGCTCAATGGAGTGGTTTCTCTAGAGCAGAAGAGGAGGAAGTGAGAAGGGGAAGAAGCAAAGAAAAAGAACTTTCACAGGTAATAAGAGTAGAGATAACGCTCTCAGACAGTTTCTACAAACTTCTGAACCAACCTTTAGAGACTTTAGCATATCCAGAAGCACCGTGCTGAGAGGTCAAGTAAACATGGCAGTCAGTGCCCACCACCACCCAGCAAGGGTCACCACCAAGCAAGCCCCATCAGGCCTGGGTCAGACATTCAGGGAATGCCACAGGAGAACGAGAACACTCCAGGCACACTCATTCTCTGCCTGCCACCACAGCTGCAGCACTGCATCTTCAGGAACACTGCCCTGGGCCCATGGATGCAGGCAGGCAGTACGTATGGCTGGCAGGATCCAATAGTGAAGTCCAAGTTAGATTCCCTATGGTAACACTCAGACATGCTCTCTGAGCTTTCTGGAACCCCTCAGACCTTCAAATCACCCCACAGCAACTGGATCCCTATCCTGTCAAGCTAAAATGCATATTATTTCCCTAACTGCAAGGGACAAAAGGTACTACTCTTGAAGGAATGGCGTTCACTAGCTGTAAATTAGAGCGGTTACAAAAGACTAGCCAAAGAGTCTCATTCATACCAACCACACATGGCACAGGTGATCATTTTAAAAAGATGCTTGTACAGCTTAAATTGTTGTGTTTACTTTTAGTATGTGAAGTGGTTAGTCTACACCAGCAGTAAAATCAGGCAAAGGCATTTCTTACTGTCAATTCTACCCCAAGTCCAGCTGTCACAAGTATGGCTATACAACAGTCAGAGAAGTCATATTCTTTAATGATTTCTTGAGACATCTATAGATTATCTTTCTCTTTTCCCTTGCTTCCACCATGGCAGATATTAGACAGAACTGCCATTCATAGCCAGCCAACTGGCAAGACCATGTTTGCTTCTACTTTTATCTTCCATGTGTTTGTCATTTGTTTGAATCTTTATAACTCTTCATTCACCTACACGCTGAAATATTTGTAATTAGTTTTATTTGCTTTTGGAGAAAAACAGTGAATAATACAAAGAAATCTCTTGGCTTCCTTCATCCCAAAGGATGAGGTCATAGGGCTGTTGACAATTATTTTAAAACAATCAACCTTTCATTGAGTGATGTGATCGTGCACATTTGCACAGCTTGATGAAATACAGGCTTGCTCCTATCTGGAGCCTCAGGATTGCAGCCATGATATGAAATAATAGTTTCCCAGGGCTGGAAACACTTTTCTAACAATTTCACAGACCAAAAAGAGATATTATCTTTCTAAGTACTTAATCCCCAAACTTGGGACCATTATTTCCTATCCCCTTCCATGCTCTAAAAATGTGGCTTTTCACTAACAATGAATTAAAAATACAGTTTTTTTCTAGATCATTTTCATGGATGGCAAGCTTCAGTACGCTGCTCAGTTCTAACCAGCTTCTGCAGCTGCCTTCCATTGCTCCCCCTTAGTGCAAGGAGCTCAGCCATCAGCCACAGTAACTTTCCCTCAACGCTGCAGAGGGAGGAGGGAGGAGGATGACTCATCCGCGTCTCATCCAGGATCTCTGAAGAGTATCTTCAGCTTCAGCGTGAACAAGAGAACAAAAAATTTTAAAAATTAGAAATGCACAACTCTGACTCTCTCAGCTGCTAGTCAGGAGTCAAAAAAAGAAAAAAAAAAAAGGTGGCAAACAAACAAAATAACTGCCTGAGCTCCTTGAACACAGATTAAAGCAGCCAGACTGGGGGAGAAATAGTACCAAAATTGTCTGAGGTGTCCAAGCCCCTGGAAAGGCAACATCTCACTAAGTGTAGTCAATAAAACACCTTAGACACAGGTTTTGGCGCAGTCTCTGGAACACCCTGTCATAGGAAGGTTTACAAGTAACTGAAGACTTGCTTAAGTTTACCACTTCTGTGCAACCCAAAGAGCTCAAAAGAAGGAAGAGGCAAACAGGTGGCTTCCAGGGTTCGTGAAGTTTCTTAGTTAGTAAGGGCAAATTCATAACCCACAGAAGTAACACAAAGTCTCCCAAACTGTGCATTTCAAGATGCTTTCTTCACAGCAGGCTTTGAGGAGTTTCAAAGCAAGGAAAAGTGGATCCCAAATACTGCATACTAATTATTGGTAGCATTCCATGTTCTGCCAGATCAGAAGGGAGAGGATACTTTACTTCACTGGTTCCTTCCAAGGAGTGTATTAAGATCCACAGGCTTCTCTATCATTATCTCATCTTTCCCTTTGTCCCAGGGAGAGGAAACTTTATACCTGGTTTCTCATATGTTCAAGTTGGCATCAAAGGCATGACCTGAAACTGCAGCTTCCAGTTTTAGGACAGCAACATTGTGCACAAGTACATAAATTATTTTATAATTCAGTTTGCGTTTTTGCAAAGTGCAAACTTCTGGGAAAACTGAATGCCAGCAGCCATTTCCCAGTCCTGACAAAGCAGTGCCCATTACAGAATGTATTCCTCCGGTCTCAGTGGTAGTCAGCTCTCTCAGAGCACAGATGCAGAAAAGAACCTGCGGCTCCACACAAGAAGGAGCCCTGTGAAGGACTTACACAGGCTCCCAGACATGGCCATGTGGCCAGAGCCTACCAGGGTGCTCAGGAACAGGACTGCAAGTGAGGTTGCTATGCCTGCTTTTAGAGCAAATTCCCTGGCATCCTCTGAAGACCTGAAAACATTCAGATCCTAGAAAGTTCAAGGATGGTATTTTGCAATGGGGACAAACTTCATAAAAACTGATGGCTTTAGAATAACTAAACCCACTCAGGTTAACTCAAAAACAACACAAAATCACAGTCCTGCTTTGTCCCCATGCTGTGTTCCTGCTAATACAGACACAGATACTTCCTCTGAAAAAAAAAAAAAACAACTGCTCTGGTACCTGAGAAGGCTTTTCTTCAAGAAAGGTAACAAATCCCTACTGGCTCTGCAAAGATTCAAAATCCCTTTCCAAAAAATGCAAAACCAAAAATAGTATGGAGATGATGAGCCAATATTATATGCTTAAAATTTCTAACATAATTTCAGGAATAATGAAAAAAGTTTCCCTAACACTTCCATTCATTTCTTTAACATTGGTAAGAAAAATCCATGCAGCATAAGACAGTATAAATCCATTGAGACAAACATTCCCTAAGGTACATACTGCATAATAGCTGTAGTGGAAGCTATGCCAGTAACTAATTAAACTTATGCCTCAGGCTTCAGTGATGTCAATTCATCTATTCCAGATTTATTCTGCTTTTAAAGAGCAAGTAGATATTTTTCTCCATGATCTTTGTCACTAAAAAAAAAAAAAAAAAATCCTTATTAACTAAAGATCTTTTAAAGTAGAAATACGTTGTGGAGGAAATGTATTTGATATGACAGGCTATCACATTTGAATAAACGTGGTCAAGTTTCACGCTCTTCTGAGTCTGCTGGTCACCCCATCGAAGCAGGCAGAAACTCCTTTCTTCCTTACAAGTCCTGACTTCAGAAAAGAGCTTTGCTCCTGACAAAGGGTAGCTTCTAAACATTTCTACAGAAGACAAGGTGCTCACACCCGATGATCATTGCCACACTATATGATGAATCGTACCACCTCAACAGTTAGCAGTTTTCATTGCATTATGTTGCATTTTTTGAGCTGTAATAGTCCTTGAGGCTGGGGTTATTTGTGATTAAACTACAGCAATAGCTACCCTTCCCATTTCAGCAGAATGGTCATACAACTATGTAGAAATAGCTTCTGCAATAAACTGCTGCAGTCTTTAGTTCACTTTTATTGCTTATGTCAGCATCTTCTCATGAAGAGGGTAGCCACATTTCCTCCCACAGTACTTGTTATAAGATTTGCAAGAAGGCAGCAAAATTATGACAATACCTCTTCTTTATAATTGCACCAGAATTCAGCAGGACAGTCTCTTCCTAGCTGTTGGTCATTCCAATTGTTGCAATTCCCTTTCAAAGAGCAAAGCAACTTTCATATGAAGCAGCACTTTCTACTTCAGCACAAGTTTTAGTTCATCATCAAGCTCCACAGTTAACAGGGTCCTCTGATCACACTACTTACACAATCGTTTTAGGGACACTGTATTCATGGAAACAAGTTGTTATTTGAATCAGTCATGTATTACCAAGAAGAAAAAAAACATATATCTGAAGCTCAAATCAGAAACATATTGTCATTA
Source organism: Scytalopus superciliaris (assembly GCA_013400415.1). Taxonomy (NCBI): domain Eukaryota; kingdom Metazoa; phylum Chordata; class Aves; order Passeriformes; family Rhinocryptidae; genus Scytalopus; species Scytalopus superciliaris. Next base: position 76,538 of record VXBX01003241.1, on the reverse strand, counting down.
ACTGGCTCTGCTTTTGGCATGCTGCTCGGAAAACAGACAACTACGTGTTATTTCTCCTCGCATCAGATCGTGCTTGAGTTTATGCAAACACTGTGCAAGCCGTCCAGCTTTACAAAGAATGAAACTGCTGTTTGCCATCTGCACTGGTAGTGTTGTACTGCACAACATTAAGCTTTATTTAGCATCTTTTATGCTCAAAGCATCACCAAACAGTGTTAACCAGACTGGTTAAATGCTGGTGTCAGAGAAGCCGCTACAGCAGCCATTAAAGAGCTTGCACAAGTTCAGAGTGCACGTCCTGCTTGAATGTGCAGAGATATTTTGCTGTAAGCAAATATTAGAGGTATCATTAAGTATTTAAGAGGCAGAATGCATGAACACAAATGCATGAACAATATTAATAATTTTAAATAACGTGGTCATTAATTAGATATTAACCAGGCATTCAAGAGAAAGGTTCATGCAGGTGTTCTGTTCTTAACATGCAGATTACTTGCAGCCCTGAGGCCTGAAGTATTTATAATGAGCTGCAGAACAAAAACATGCTGAGTTGCTCAAGCACAAAGATTCATCACCTTGAACAAGAACTGTTTTCCAGTATGTTCCAAGGGGACCACTTGAAGTATGCCAAACAGCAGCCATAACTGACTCTGATCTTTAGAGGCAACAAAGAGAGATGATTAAATACCATTTGTGCCACAAAGAGGAAAAGAGAATTCAGAATGACACTCACCCTCTGCAAAGGTGGTAAATGCAAGGGCTACCTTCAGCTACCCCACCTTAATACAACAAAACAGATTTTACTGATTCAACTTTAAAGCTTTTGTCCCCAGACAATCAGAAATAATTCTTATTAACATCTGAAACAGTGAGGTTTCAAGAAAGAAAAAGACGATAAGCAGACTCCATAGGTATGTCACTTAATTTGCAAAATTGGTACATGCAGTTTGCAGTGTTTTCTGCTCCTCCTCAGACACTGCAAGAACTCAAGAGTATGGTTTGGAGATAGATAAGAGACACACACATGTACAGAGTCATATTAAAATGTTCAAGCAAAAGCACAAATTAAAGGAAATGTATCTTATGATTAGCAACGGGCAGTGCAATCCAAAGGGATTCCAATACAACAGACTGCAGGAGCTTTGGATCAAATCCATGAAGCTAATACTGCAAACCACAATCACAAAAGATTACATAAAATAAAGCTATGCAAAGTAGCTGCTGGTGAGTACCAGTCAAAAGTGAAACCCCAAAAATAAAATCAGAGGAACTGATTTTGATTACACAGTTTACTGCAGGCTAACTGGGGGAAACCAATATAAAGTCACCTTGGCATATTTAAAAACACCACAGGACAAAAATCTTACAAACACACCTGTCTTTGCCAATAGACATTGTCACAGGACTTTTTAATCCAGTGTCTCTTCACTGCTTGTATTAAATCTTGGTATTCTCAGTACAATTGGACTGAGGGCCCTAAGGGTGTGTCCTACGAGCCCCTCTGCTCCACCTCAGTGCTCCAGTTCTTAACTTCCTATGCATTCCATCGGCTCTTTCTTGCCTTGTCCCTCTGTCCTTACACCAAACCTCTGTGAAACAGGCAGGGTAGAGATGGGTTACAGACACTGTTCATGGTTTGAAGTGAGAGCCACAGGGGCATGCTTATCAACAGGGGGGATAATTGAGGAAGAAGATGCAAGAAAAAACACCCCTCCCCCTCCCCCCCAAAAAACCCCAAAAGGAAGCACAGCAGAGCTCTTATGCTGCGTTTGGACATTACTCTGCATTTCTTTCAGTCCTCTTTCATCTCAGGGTTGTTTGGGGTTTTTTTAACTACATTTACATTTTTCAGCATATTACCCTGGGCTTTGGTGCCCTACTCAAGACTTTTAACCCCAAGCCACAGTTTCAATCCCTTCAAATCACCCTTCTTAAATTCAGCCCTTGTAAGCATTTCAACAGAAATATTTAAAACAATTCAATGGAAATATTTAAAACTGCACACTGCTCTTTTCCATCCTTCTATTTTCTTATTTCTATCTATTTCAACAGTGGTCACCAGTTTCAACTCTTCAGAACAGCAAGCATGGCCCAGCCACCACAATATTCTCCCTTAAGTGCTCTATCATAATTTCAGTGTTCCTCTATTTTCCTAACTAAAATCTAATACCAATCTAATAATAATCTCACAAGTTTGTCCCAGAGAGGCAAATACTCCATTTACAAGTGTAATATAGATAATTTTCTATCTTGGCTGGCCTCTGCCAAGTGTCACTGAACTCAGGGACAAAATTCTATGGCAAGATTTTGTGGTGTTTCTACTTCTCTCACACCAGCACGACACGTTTGGAATATGGCTGCTGAAAATAAATTCTACTTCAAGACAGAACAGGCTGCTCTAATGCCCTATTCTGAAAACATCTTGTTCATACAAACTTTCTGTCTTAGCAGAGCCCTCCATGAATGACAAAAGGTGTGATTCATTTGGCAGCCCAATTATTTAAATCATTCCACAAAGGCATAAAAAGCCCCATACACATCACAACCTTTTCTCCACAAACGTTTTTCTCTTCTCTTCTACTCAATCATTTTTCTCTGAATTATTAAATCCTTCTTTCCCCTCAGTACAGTTTGGGAATTCTCTGACTGTAAGAACTCATAAGAGAGGGTTATAATTAGCAGTACCAGAAAGAGGGTTGTATAGAGAAGATGGCTCTACAGGAACTGTGAAATGGAGGCTATTTCAGGTTACTGAAAACCCGACGCTCACTTTGGTGTACGACTTCAACCAAACTCATCCCAGTCTGCATCCTGCTCACCAGACAGCACGCAGGTGGCTCACTGGCTCACAGATGAAGTCCACAAATTATCAGCTACACACACACAATCAAGCTAGTAAAAAGCAACTCTGAAGGAAAGGCCAAACTACATGCGTAGCAGCTAATCAGAGAAGAGCAATCTTGATGACACAAAAAAAATTCAAACTAATCAATAGCGTACAGCTCCAAAATCCCCAATCTTATCATGAGTTTCAGAGAAAGTTACAGCAATTCAGGCTAGCTAGAAAAAGGTATTAAAAATTCCTAAGATTTCCAAAGCACCATGTGGATTTTGCTTCTCACATAGTTTTGAGTCCATTTGACAAACACATAAACTGATTTACAGGTTACCGAAAATGAGAGAGAAGTATTAAATGGATAATGGATGAGTCAAAATCAATTACAGTGCAATACTGAAGCTTAATCTTAGTATGCATCAGTCTTTATCATGTTGTGTCTGCTAGCACGTGAACATGCACTGTAAAATAAAACACAGATAAGTGCTGCCAGTATTCTCAAGAGAATGAAAGCCTACCTTACCATGTATCTCAGGCAAAGAGAAGACCTTTGATGCCTGTTTAAGACCAAAGAGCAAACAGGACTGATGAAACACCATGGGGAAAAAATCCCCAAAATGCCATCCTAACTCACAAGGAGAGAATAAAGTATAAAGGAACACTGCTAAGCACGAGAGCAAAGAGATTCTCAAGCAGCATTTGCAGGGCACAGCAACACCACAATGAATCTTCACAAATGTAAAATACAGAGCCTGCAAGACCAAGGGGATGAACTAAGAGATGTTTTCCAAACTCACCTTGCTCTGTCATTCATAAACCAACGCATACCTACACTCACATACACCTTAATCAGTTACCTTCCCCCACATCCCTCTGAGTAATTCAAAGCTACTCGGAGTAACAGACTGATTTTCTGATTTTTTTATTCCTTTGTACATAAGTTTCATCAGCAGTTACCTCTAGCCATTCTTCTCCCCCTAGATTCTTTTACATCAGGCAACTTGAGTTTGTAATGCTGTCCTGCACAGAATGTGGATACTCTCTGTAGCTGCCTATTTTCCCAAAGGGTTACTTATGACTTATAAATTAACAAGTCACCTCTTCACAGATAAAGGTCACTTCAGAACTTGTGGCATATGGGGAGGAAGAAGGAGGGAGGAAAAGCGATGCACATAAAAGTATGGCCTGCAGAAAGCTAGGTTTTTCTTTTTAAAAAGGACCAGCTAAAGGCATTGGAGTTCACTCAGCCTATTCAATACTTCAAGTATCACAATTTCATAATGCTGCTCAAACCTCCTTCTTTATTCTTGGTATAAGTGAATGTGCATATAAGCAGTGGAAAAGACGACATATTTTTAATTGCAGTGTAAAACACATTGTTCATTGAAAGAAAAAATATGTAGTTATAAATAGAAGTGGAAACTAAAACCAACACTTGATTGAACAGAAAAGGCATCAAATCCCTTGTTCCCAAGATAACAGCCTTGAGGTGTCTTATCCTCCATACTTCAACTGACACTCCTGTTTACTGTTCCATAGTTGAGTGATCCCTGTAGACCCTAAGTACCGTGATCCAACTAATTGCTTTGACAGACTCACAGCAAGGCCGAGAGCAGGAAGGTATCCCTGCAGATTGCTAAATCCAACCCACTGGCTCAGAGCAGGGCCAGTGAGAGCAGGATACTCTCTGACCCTTTTAATTACATTCAAGGATGTAGAGCTGGCTTCAAGGATGAAGGTTCCACAGCATCCCCGGATAGCCTGTTCCAATGTTTGGCCAACCTCACAATAAATTTTTTTTCTTACACTTATGTGATTTTTCTGTATTTCAATTCACAGCCATTGTCTCTCCTTCCACTGTCTGCTGCCAAGAGGATGCTGGCTCCACTTTCTGTACTCCATCACATCACGTAATCAGAAACATCAATAACATAACCTTGAGTCTTCTCTGCTCCAGGCTGAACAGCCCCACCTCTCTCAGACTCTCCTCAGATGCCACATGCTCCAATTCCTCATGGCCCTTCACAGGACTCACTCCACTGACTCCATCTCTCTCTTGTACTGGAGGACCCACAGCTGGACACAGCACTCCACATGTGCCTCACCAGAAAGGACAAAGGGAGAAGGATCCCATTGCTCCACCTGCTCACAACACTCAGCCTAAGGCAGCCCATGGAGTGAGGAGCTGACCTTGCCACAAGCACAACTTTCTGCTTCATGGTCTACTTGGCGTCCACCAGGATCCCTCAAGCCTTCTCTACAAACTTACAGAGACAGCCTGTACTCCTGCCTGCCATTATTCCTCTCCAGCTGCAGCACTTGGCATTGCTCTCTGCTCATGAGAATCCTCACAGTCTGTTTCTTCAGCCTGCTGAGGCCTCTTCGAATGGCAGCACAATCCTCTGGGCAGTCAAACACTTCCCAGTTTTGCATCACCTCCCAGCTGGCTCAGAGTCCTCTCTGCTCTGCCATCCAGCTCATTCCTGAGGACTGAGCTGCATCAGCCCCACTATCCCCTCCCCTGACACACTGCCAGTGACTGGCCTTCAGCTGCACCTCGTGCTGCCCATCACAGACCCCTCAGCCTGGCACTGCAGCCACTTCTCAGCCCACCTCACTGTCCACTTACCTGCTCTGCACCTCAGCACTTGGTCAGGAGATGGGAGGCAGTGCCAAAAGCTTTGCTGAAGTCAACACAGACAACACGCACTCCCACCAAGTCAGTGACCTCATGGGAGAAAACTAACAGATTGTTAACACACGGCTTCCCTTTCATAAATCCATGCTGACTATTCCCAACCAGCTTCTTGTCCTTCACAGGTTTGGCAATGACTTCCAGGAGGTCAACATGAGGCTTGAGTTCTCCAAATTTTCCTTCTTTTCCTTCTTGAAAAGATGATTGACTTTTGCTTTTTGCTACTCCTCAGGAGCCTCCCCCAAGGTTCCTTCTGAGAAAATCAATTTTCTGTCTAGAATTAGTCTCCTCTGAGATTTTCTTCTGTGTTAGGCATTACATCAGATCTGTCTACACTTCCTTTATGATGTATGAATGAAAGTAAAACTTGTTTTTCAGATATCAGGCTGGGTTGCAGCAATGACAGAGAGGAGAGAACACTTTATACTGTGGAAACAAATATGACCTAGTGTTACGGAATGACATCTGACAGAATAAAATGGGTCTCCCAAACCCAAAACACTGCAAATAAAGTTATCTTTACTTTTGCAATCAATCCTAACACAGAGCAAGCACTTATAAGAGTGCATAGAAAAGAAATGAAGCCATGTAAGACGTAGCTATTAAAGCAATTCCGACACTCATTCTTACTTATGTGATTAATTAAACCATCACCTTGCAGATTAAAATGCATTTTTTAGAAGATATATACATCCTGTCAGCTACAATGAGAAAAAGACTGACCATATATTATAAGAGCACTGAACTTTCCTATGCAGAATTACAGGGTTTCTGGCAAAAATCCTAATCTGTCCACACTAAGCTTTAACATAAGGCAATATGGCAGAACTGACAGCCAGGAAGTTACCTTTCCTAAACTCAGGAATAAATGGTATGCTGACTACCTTCTAAGAACAGTTTCCAATAGGTTAAGCTGGGAACAGCAAAGGGAAGGAAGTGGTATGAATCTAGGTTTTAGAGAAGTTCCCATGTAATCCACCACGGAGTGAGCAGTTATTAGAGCACTGCATTTTCCAACACTGGCAGAAATGCCTGAATTTATATGGTTTTTGCTGTGCCCACTTCTCCCATGTCTTTTCTTACTTATTCTGTTTATTTCCTGATCAAACTTGAGCTTCCTCAAACTTTGCTTAGTCACATCATCCTTACTATTTGCATGAAAGCAATCTAACACAGTGCAGCTGTACAGCTTTTCTCCCTGCAGACAAGTGCACCCAGGAGAGTGGAGCTGCAAGGCAACACACCACTGAACACAATTTTGGTTTTGTGTAGCATAATTATGGTTTCTGCAGTGCACAAAAACGCTTCATTAACATTTTAAACAATGTCATTTGGTGCCTGAGCTACATTTCCTGTGATGGGCTGTACAGCCAAGTTAGCTTACTACGGGTTCATCTTAAAGAAGCTTTTCCAGATACCCAGTACATATTCCTTTCACCTAAAAAACCCCTAGAGAAACTGTTCCATCACCCCTTTCCAGTTGTCTCATCTGCTAACAGCTGAATACAAAAACAGAGTTAATGCTACTGTTCTATGAAAAAGCAATAGTTATTTGGATTTTAAATGCTGTCCTATTATCTTGCACAGCTTACATAGCTGTCATTATTCATTCTAGCTCTTTCACTTGACAATAAAATCTGAATATTAACTACTCTCCGTTTCTTCCACTCAGAGAATTCAAACCTTAAACTTCTGTCCTTTTTTCCAAGATTGCAGTAAATGTATCAGGTAGAAAGGCAGGTGGTTAATAATGATATCCAAGAGCAGCTACATTTAACCAAGAGACATAGCTGTAAATTCCTTGGAGAGGAGAGGAAAAAAAGATACAGAGAAGGGAAAAAAAGGAAAAATACTACAATGCAACAAAATATGCTATACACATTAAACAACAAGGTGCAATTTCCTAAAATGGTACCTACTGGAAACTTCTGCCAGCACAGCCAAAGCAGGAAGACTAGCAGGTGTGATTTATAATGGAACCAGCAGAGGCTCCTACCACTGGCTTAAACTAGTTAAACTGGTTTAGCTGATTGAGTTTTTACTGGTCCAGCCTGTTGGCTTCCTGTGCAGGGTTTTACTGGATGGCCCTGGAGCAAAGCTTTGCTGTACAGCTGCTGCATGGCAGGAGCTCTCTGGCAATACATTACGCTAACACTGATAACCATGAAAGAACAATGGTACACCAGAGCAGGACATGCATGTTCCTGTTATAAGTGAGGCTGCTCATCCAGAATGTCTACAAAGAACATTTTGGTTTTGTATTATTATGTATCTCTGCATCTTGTGACACCTTTTAACAAGTCCTGCTTACATGCATTTCCCTGACAGCAGCAGCAATGCAAGATCCTACTGCTTTGGGATGAGGGTCACTAAAATGATGGTGCCACTATAATGGCAGCACAGTACCAGAATGCTGTTTCCAGCTCAGGTCTCCCCCTGCTAACTCTGTATCATGCTCCAGTGATGCAAACTTCCCTTTTCTCTCAAGCAGCCTAACCAGCTAATAAAAATAATTGCCAGTAGCCAGTATTTCTCTTTGATTTCATTGCTTGTTGCCAGATCTGAAGAGGGGATACCAAGCCTGGGAGCGAGCCCAGTCAATTTTTCCAACAACGCAATCTAGTAAGAGATAGTAATTTAGCCTCTCTCTGTAAGTCCTGTTTTCACTTTATGAATGTCTGACAACACCAGTAGAAAACAAATAAATCTGTTAGCACTCATTAGCAAATGCTGGTGCTGCTGGTTGTTAAAACTCAAATCCCATCTCCCTGTCTATCCCTCCGCATACATTCTTCAATTGCAGGACTTCAGAATCTTGTTTTAGTACAGGCAGGCTCAATCAAAGGCATGACCAAGAAAGCCTCCACTAATATAAGCAGTCTTCAAATAAAAACCTCTCTCCGACACAGGTATAAAAAATATTTTCTCTCATTCCTTATGGTGCTCAGTGTCATGGCACTGCAATTTGACAGCAAAAGGACACAGTACAGAGATTGGAGAGGCAGGTTACCAACACACTACAGGTAACTCCAGGCATGAGCAAGGAAGCCCTGCAGGAGGTCTCCAACCCTGTAACTTGTATGCCCAGTTTCAGCTTCATGAAAAAGTAAAGACCACACAGAAGATGTGGGGTGGGGAAATGGGAAGAGAACAGCAGCTTCTAATGGAAACACATGCATCCTAAAAAAAAAAAAAACCTACTGGGAGTACAGTATACTCAATTTAAAGAGACCAAACAAAAACTACCCTTTTCTAAATATCTGAATACTCACTAAGGAAACAATGCAATGGTAAAAACCCCAGCACAAAGAAATGGGGTCAGTATTACAGAGTGTCGCTGTATGTGTCACCGGGGTTCTGAGGGACAAGCAACTTACTTGTAAAAACTCTGATCCCCATACAATTGCTTAGTAGAGTGAAAAAGGTTGAATTAATGGATGATACCAAAGAATAAATTTCCATTCTTTATTTTGGAAAATATAAGTCCCTTTAAAAATAATTTCTGACACCTTAACTTCTATTTTCTGGTTTTACACCCAGTGTTTACTTTCTGCATGCAACACACATACATTATGCATACCTACTGCATGGACACACATAAATATGTATTGCTGAAAACACCTGAAAAGAGACTAGAGTTTGAAAAGGGGCTTTTATTTTAGAGTTTAATGAGGCATTCTTCTCCCTCCACTTACTCAAAATTTTCCTCTGACGTCCACCAGTTTCACTAGTCTCTAAAAAACTCTCACATTGTCTGACAGGCTGAAGAAGTTCAAAGTACCTACAAAATCATGTGAGCTGACAATACAGGAATTGGAAAGCTTTCCATGCAGAACCACAGAACAATTAAGGACTAAGAAATACAGTGCTCAGTCCCACAAGAACTGGTGCATGTAAACGGCTGTATCCTCCTAGTCATTGCATCAGCTTCAGTGAGCTACTGAAGGGAGGGTTCAAAGCACATGTGATCCTTCCTTCTGCAGGGAAAAACTCTTGTGGTATCTCACAGCAAGCTAACTCAAATCCTAACTCATTTCAGGATTTCAGTTTAACTTTAGCATTCTGTATTTTTTACAAAACATCAGTAATACAGCAGGTTTTGTTTTTGAATTAACCATCCTTAATTGTGATGATCCGTTCATGAAAACTGATCAACTCAGATTCACAACAATAGGCCTTCAGGTGCTCTCAGTTTGAAGGGACAGACCCCTCAGAGTCAAAGAAAGGTAAATACAGTAACACACCACACACCTGAAGGTCACAAAATTACTAAGTTGTGTGGGAACAGAAGAAAAAAAAAATGAGCATATGTCCTTCTGTACATGCACAACACTACCCTTCAGGTAGTTCCAATTACAAGAACTTTATTTCATGAAACACATCACATAACAACTATTTGACTAAGTTTTAGAATTAGACTCGTCTAAAACTAAAAGGAAGCATTAAAAAGTTTGCTGAAAGCTACATTGAGACACATATGCAGCTTTTTGGTGGTTGAATTTTAGATATTTTTTATTCAGGCTAGTTAATGTGGTAGCTCTGAATTACAGGCATTTTTCCATCTATATTTCTGTAACCCAGTCCTGGAAGGAGAATAACTCAGGTCATTTTAAAAGTATTTTTAAAGGAGGAAGAGATTACATTTTGTATTTGAACTTAATAGTACAATAAATCTGAGACATATGACATTGGAAAACATGAAGATTTGAATTTTACCTTCTTCTACCTATAATTATTACATACTCCTTGGGCCAGTGACTAAGCAATGGCTGATGACAGAGTATGAGCCATGTCTCTCACGTGCCATGGCCATGTAATGGCTCACCTGCTGGCAAGGCCCTGGGCGGGCACAATAAGGAAGCCTGGGGCAAGGAACAGAAACAAAAACAAACCCTTCAAGCAATTTAAAAGTTGCTAAACACAGGTGGCAAAAGGAATCCTGAATGTCATGACGCTCTTGGCTTCAAGGAGGAAGAGAATCACTTGCAGCCAAAAGGATAAAAAATGTTTTCATTTGGTTTGTGTTATCAATTAATAAGTCAATACTGACAGATAAATCAGGCTGCCTAAACACACCAAAGCATGATTAAAAGGGAAACCAAGGCTTAGCTAAGATGGTTATCACGAACCAGCCAAAATAATGGTAATAACTTGTAAGCTTAAGCAACTGAGAAAGTTACGAACGTTCTGTTTTAGAGACAGTTTCTGTTGGAAGGGTGTCTTTAATAAGGGCTTTTGATAATACTGGCCTATTGCTTCTGGGAAGGTGAATGCAAGTTCTTTGGAAAAACAAGTACTTAACTAATCTTTCAAAAGGTGAAGTGAGTCCTCATAAAGTGGAAAATGGACAAACCAAGGTTCTGTGAAAACAGCAAACACATCCACTCAACACCCTGCACAGTCTGGAATGACTTGTGATGAATTTATTTATCTCAATATTCCCAGTAAAAAAAAAAAAAATCAATAAAAACAGAAGTCATTACCAGCTTCTGTAAAGATGACAGGTTGCCTTGTTCCTTCTCCCCGCCCAGGAGGTACCAATGTTATTTTTTAAAATGCATGCTTTACTTGTTTCTTGCCTTCCATCCCTCACCACCTCCCATCACAACATCAGCACTAAGTATCCACCACTGAGTAAGTCTAAAGTCAGAGATAATAACTCATCCTATTACGTGATGGTAGTTTACTCACACCTTTGCCTTTCCCACGGGTTACTAAATAACTAGAGTGTCCCTCTCCATATATTTATATATACAATAATATATTTCATATGGCTGTAACAAAGCCAAAAAATGAGGATTAAGAGACTCATATATGCTTGCTTCTTTCCAACTCTGAAGAGAACATCATGTTCTCTGATCATAAACCTAAACTGCTCTAATATACTCTATCCTATTATAATTTTACTAACACTGCCAGTGAAATTCTAGTAGAGTAAATAATTAGGTGACAGCAGGAAACACTGGACCCTTTAAGGACTGTCTTCACCATCAGCTTCCCAAATAGCTCCCAAAAGATTCTAGGAGGAAATTGCAGCACTTACAGAACACAAAGGTACCTAATTACTCAAATATTGCTTCCAACAGCAAAAAGTACAAATAGTTTGTCATTCCAGTTGATATACACTTAATAAAAATATGAAAGCTGCTAAATGGCCTATATATGAAACTTGAGGAAAAAAACCCAACACTTCTGTACATAGAAGGAAAACCCAAATGCAACAGAGAAAATCCAAATAAATTAAGAATCAACACCACTAAAAAAACCCTACATATGCACATATATTTACTATTAATAAATTAGAGTGTTAGATCAGAAGTAGAGTATCAAGTCATGACAGCAGCAGTTAGAGCAGCTACTATTGCAGTTCCTGATAGCTTTCTTTTTTCCTACATGTCCCTTTTGCTCTCATCTTCATTCCTCCTTACTGTTACTGAAAATTTAAGTAATACAAACTGAAAGACAACCAGCAGATGAAGTCTGGATACAGACAGGCTGCATCATGCTAATGGAGTAAATGGACTATTTGGCAGAGTAACTTGAAGTACAACCCTTCACAATTACAATTAAATGCTGTAGGTACACCACAGGCATTCAGAATACTGTTTCTCTTTTACCCCTTTTTGGCAAATAAATATTAAATCCATCAGAATCAGATAATGTTGCCTAAAGTTGAGGGAATCTCTCTCAGAGCTTTGTAATTAAATTGCAAAAAAGGTGGAAATATCGACAAGTATTCCCATGACAGCTTCAAACAGCACTGGGACCAAACTGCAATTCAATTTTCTAGGAGCTTGTGTTTTAAGAATTTTAATGAGGTTTTTGGTCCTGCCAGGAAAAATCAGATACACAGCTGTACTCTCTCTAAATCCCATACTGAAAGAGTACATTTTGCATGACATTTGTATGCAAATGCTGCTAAGCAGTTCTACAGATCTGACCTACAGAGAAGAGTTTGTCACGTCGGCCTCCTCCAACAGTACAACAATTGCCAGAACAAGTGAGAAAATGAATCAGACCAAAATACACGGATTACTAACATACCCACCCACACACAATCTACAGAGAAAATAAAAACATCCGGAGCTTGTAAAGTTGCCAGAGTTGGGGGGGGGGCGGGGGGGGGACTGATTTCAGGGAAGAGAAAGTATAAGTTTAGGACACCTTCTCTTTGTCTCACAACCTTTTACAACTAGGCTGGAGAAACACCATTAACCGCCTAATCCTACCAATTCTGTAAATCCCTATGGAAACTACTTTAAAAGGTTATTGCCGTAACACATTGACTTCTCTGTAAAACATACACTTCAAATAATAAAATCCATCTAAGCTCTGAAGAAATTGAAGCTACTTTGAAGAATTATGATATTACAGATCCAAAGAAGTTATACCCCTTTGAAAAGTCAACTTCTAGATAGCACATTCAGTCCTTGTTTCAATCTCTGATTAGATTTTCCTCATGGCTTTCAGCTTCAGGAAGGGAAAAAAACAAGTGTTTAGTTTCCCTTTCAGGCCAAATTTGTTTTGGTGTTTCTTGGTGGGTTTTTTTTTTTGTAATTTACAATTTAAACAACAGCATATTTTAAACAGAAGTACTATACTGAGGTTTTCTTAAGAATACGAAAGGCAAACCTGAACAAGAAGAGAAAATAATTGTCTCTTTTGTATATTAATTTAAACTATTTACAGTAAACTATATTGATAAAATTATATTACATGTATTTAAATAAGAATGATTCTAAGCATTAACAGCTGCAATGCATAAAGAATGAAAAGCAATATATTTTCTTTTCAAAATCATAAATTTCATAGTCATAGAATGGTTAAGGGAAGGGACCTTAAAGATCATTTAGCTCAAATCCCCCTGCCATGGGAGGAGTTGGATCCATGGCTGGATTTCCATCAATACACAATTACAAGTAAGCCACTGTCTTTTCAGAAGGTTACTTTATAAAAATAATGTGCTAGTCATTAAAAACTAATAAAACCCTTAACACTGAAGCTTCACATTACAGTGTGTTCACTACCTGACTGCGCCTGTATTTAAAACTCTCTTGCCCTCATAAAATGTTCAAAGCTGGTTCCCACAAAACATCCAACAGCTGACAGCCCCAAACAACAACCATTCCTCCTCTCTGTTGCACATCCCCACACTCCCCTGAGTAGCTCCCCCTCCCAAAGCCTGCCATCAAAGCATATCCAACAAACCCATCACCACAGGACAGCCAACTCCAGAATAAACAAACACACGGGATCCATTGGGCTCAGCGCACGGAGCACGGCACCCTTCCCATCCGGCTGGAAGTATCACCAGGGAATGGGGAAGAGCCTCTCTCACTGCCAAAGAGACTCAAAGCACTTCCAGGTCAAACATGGAAGGCAGCTGCCTCACTGGGAACTCTCCCACCTCCTCTGCATCCAGACAAACAGGTTGAGGTGTGACATCATTTGTAATCACACCCTGAGCATCCAAGCCAGCCCCGAGTGCTGCTGCTGCGCCGTGCTCAGCTCCCCTTAAAGAGTCAATGCAGACAAGGCAAAGACTACTGACTGTGACAAGACCATCTTGGGGATCTGTGTCCTTGAGGGGATGGGCTGGGAGAGGGAGAAAGATTTCGTTTTACTAGTTTTGCTTTTTACCATTGTAAGAGCAATAACAGCAACAATAGTGCATAATAACACATTTGTGATGTTACGTTTGCCCCTGCAAAATCTTAATTGCTGTTGACAGAAACAAAAGCTCAGAGACAACGTTTTCACATGATGGAACCGATTTGAGTTTCTTTCACAAATTATATTCTCTTGCATTTCACTGTAAGGATAGCAAGTTTAATGGCCATACCCAGAACCTGGAATAAGAAGCCAGTACTCCTGGCTTTCATTCCCAAGGCAACCTAACAGATAGGATTCCACAATTTAAAACGTGCCCCTAAAACAAATACATAGATGGTATTTCAGTAAGATTAAAAGAAAAAAAAAACAAAACCAAGTTCAGTAATTGAATTGCAAATTCCTGACAAGTACGTTAAAAAAGCATCAAAAAAAAAAGCAAAAACCCCAAATAAAACAAACAAACAAACAACAAAAAACAAAAACAAAAACAAACAAAAATCACCAACCCCCCCAAACAAACAAACAAACAAGCAAAAAACAAACACACAAAACCCCCAACATAACAACTCACTATCTTTTCAGGTCTGGACAGAAAGGAGACCAGTGAAGGCAATAAGAACCTACAGCCCCACAGCAAAGGCAGGAAGTCATAGAGGTGCCAGAGAATGCAAAAGTCACTGGCAAAGCAGGACAGGGCAACAGGAGCTGGTTGGCTCTCTGACCTGACAGGTACCAAGCAGCAGCTGGAGGGCCAAGGAAGCAGAAAGCACTGCAGGAACCAAAGTGTTCTGGGATACGGGGAATATTCCCCTTTACATCCCAGCAGCCACATTACAGCTGCAAAGGGCCTCTGCACGTGCACAGGACCAGCCTTGTGAAAGGTTTTCTGAAAGCACTAACAGGGATGGGTAGGGGCGTGTAACAAGCACAAGAGTCTCAGCAAGAAATCACTCACAGTCCCTTGCAGCTTCCGGCTGCTTGGGGAGATTAAAAACAAACAAACAAAATGTACAGAGAAAAAGATTAAATCACAAGCAATAGATAATGATCTCCACCATATACCTGTGATTCAGCATGAACATTCTGGACATCCTGTAACTGATTTAAAGACTGTATTTTGGTAAAGGTTGTATTGTGCACTAAAGATTGTATTCTGCTTGCATAACGAGAAATCCAGGTTGCTGTTCTGACCTGAGGCAGCAGTGCAGTTACACGAGGTCCCTGTCCTGTTTCACTGATTCTAAAACACAAGCTTTACCCCAGAATTTCAAAACCAAATACCACTACACTTCTTGCTTAAAATAAATTTACCTCCCCGGTTGTGGCAGCAATATTGGCCAGTCCTCTGGAGTACAGACAAGCTTTAAGGTTGTCACACGCAGCAGATTCAGTTTACCAGCATAACACCCTTCAATCCCACACAGAATTCACTTTGAAAATTAAAGCCAGTGAACATGGATGGCTCTGCACCAGCTTCCTGCTTTCTACGTCTTCATCTGCTATCAGCAAAATCGATCTGCCTCAGACACTGTCAGGCTTACAGTTTTACACCGAAGGGCAAGGATTTCAAGTTGAAGTTTTCAAGATAGAAAGATATTGAAAACCAGCTTTAATGCTATGTAAATGAAAAACGCTGCATTCACACCTGCTACCTTCTCCTTTTCAGGTGCATAACTGAAAAATAAAACAGACAGCCAAGAACAATACATAATTCTCCACTCATACTTCTGTTTCTCTACCTGAAAAACTGAAAGAAAACAGAAAAAGACAACCACCAGATACGCTTTCATGTATTTCTTAAAACACATTCAGCACTGCTATCTCTAAGAAAACTGTATCTTCAAAAACTGACAAGAGGTAAGTCAAATCCTAAAGAGAGACAGAAGATTTTTCTCATATTTAGACAATTTTTTTCCACAGAATCTTTCAAGCAACCACAGCTCCAGACTACTCAGCAATAAAAGCAGAAAATAAATTTCAAATACCTTTTCTGTTACACCTTGCACATTAAATTGCAGAGCAGACGAAGGGCACAAATCCTTCTCGTGGCTGTATGCACAAATATACATAAATTCAGAGCAGTTGTTTTGCAGATTCAAGAACAGGAAGTACCTCTGATACAACTTCATAGTGAAAGTCCCTTGAAAAAAAATAACTGCACACGTACTGCATACACATCATCGCTACCTCCCCTTTCCTTTTCTTTCCCACATCTGTCTTCAGATAACTCCTCTTCAATGGTCATCTAATATGCATTTATTCCAAGAGATTTAAAAGCACTTTCTCTACAGACAACTCCAAAAGTCTTCTCCACATTCACAACCTAGTACTCCCTTGAAAAACAGGGGAGTTTTTATTTTCTTAAGTAGCACTTCACATTTTTGTCTTTTCATACACATTTCAATATATTGCATTTCCCTGATTTTTCCATTTCTGATTTCTATATGTCTTCTTCAAACAGCACTTCTATAATCTGTGCACAAATGCTAACAGAGACCACCCAGGGCTCTTTACCATGTTAATTTTGTGGCTTCATTTCAGCCCAAATACTCAACTTTTGCAAACCCCAACAGTTTATTTGAAACATCATCACGAACGTATTCAAAAGGAAATAAAATCACAGGAAGGAAAAGCTCTTTTCCCTAAGAAACTATTCCCACCACTTGAAGGTAGAATGCAAAGTACCTCAAGAATTTCATTGACAGTTTTCACTTTTGAATAACTTTCTCCACAACTCTTAGGACCAATTCCAATAAGCAATAGGAATTTGGAGTTGCATTCAAGTCCACCACTCATCTGTGGCATCCCTCTTGCCTGCCTCTCAGTTACCCTGTTCACACAGACATTGGCAGTGGGGCATGAACTAGTTGTTGGTGAGCTCGATCTTGCCTGCACTTGGTAAAATATTGTCCAAAACCAAAAGAGAAAGTTTAGAATTACTTATAATCTTACTGGGCAGAATGATTCCGCTCAACCAGCTTTCCAACGGGACTGCTGTTTTGTCTAACCATAGTTCTCTAGATACAAGGATATTTAGACAAGAAAAACTGAAGACAAATAAAGCTTTTCACTCAGGAGATTCATAAACTAACCATACTTTCAGTAAACTTGTATATTCCACTCCATGTTACCTAACTTAGAGAGGAAATCCTCAACTACTAAAAACACATTTGACTTTAAATTCTTCCTTGAACACAATATGGTTTTTAGTTCTTTAGAAGACAACCCTGCATGCTGATTAAAAGAAAAAAGGAGGGAAGGAAGGAAGGAAAGTGCAGGGAGTTATATTTTATGAGAATGGGTGCAGGGCTGGACTCGATGATCCTTATGGGGCTCTTCCAACTCAGCATATTTTGTGATTCTGTGAAAATCTAAACCATTTACTGTTGTTTTAGAACCTTCTGTTGAGAAAAAGCTATTTGTATTTCAATTATGTGACAGGATGCTACAGTTTGAAGTCATTTTGGAAAGAAGAGCCTTTAAAAACTAGGTACTAAGGGGGAGAACTTGCAAATCTTCGTATTTAGATTATTGTATTTCCATAACTGAAATTCATAGGCTGCATTTGTTTGGAACACTAAATCCAACACCTTCTAAAATCAGCAGCAGACTCAGGCAGGAGAAAGCTCACAGGAAGTCTGCATTTGTCCCACAAAACTTCACAGTTCATCAGAGTTCAAACAGAAAAATATTACCAAGACATGAGTAACAAAATAGTTTCTTCTCCCTACCCAAAGCCTGGATTTTCAGAGATTAACAAGAAACAGGATATCCATTTGCCTCCTCCACTCCATTTCATCTCATGGAGGCTGTTACTTCCCCCTAATCTTTACTGCCTGACAGACACAGAGCTGTTCTTTCCTCTTGGCAGTGACAGGAGCAGGATTAGGATGTGAGTGTGTTTGTCCCACAGAAACACCTGAGGCTCCCGTGTCCGCCCCCACACCCCCTGCCATGGGCTGGCTAAGTTTGCCACCAGGCCACTCTCCCAAATTACCCTGACATATGCAGCACTATTGAAGCAAAACGAAATTACTTCATTATGTGCATATGTCTAAACATGCAACAGGCTTACACAGTTAGAAAAAGAAAAAAAAACCCACACTTACACCCTTAGAAAAGGGAAAGTACCAAAGTATCTGAAGCTGGAGTAAAATACTAACATAAAGTCTATTTATGTAATTTACTGTAATTCTTGTTCTCTTTTCCATAATGGAGAGCCAAGTTTATGGAGGTTTATAGGAACCAACAGCTTAGGTCTGCAATGACAAATCAAGGAGGCCCAGAGGTACTAATAGCTGGCCTCATCTGTGCAGACATATGTGTGCACACATGCCAGTAGAAAAACAAAAAAAGAGAGGCTTCTAAAACTCTGAACTGCTTTCCTAAAACTAGGAGCACTGCAAGCTACTGGTACATTACACAAAACACAAAGGAATGATTTTTTGAGAAGTTTTTTATAGGCAACTGTATGGAAAAATCCACTTTAATTAGTCTCAACTAGTTTAACCATGAATAAATAGTCACCAAAAAAACCTTCTATAAAACCTAAGAAAGCATTCCAGAGAAGCAGAAGCAGTTACAGAGAATAGAAAATATTTCAAATGCAGTGACATATAAGTTGTTCTAGAATAACCACTTCATTCTCATGAAGTCAAACATAATCACTGAACAGCAGAGAAATGTAGGGGTAGTTTCTTTTATTTTCTGCATATCAAAACTACATTGTCACTGCAAAGAAAGTAATCTTTTCTCTGGAACATTGCCTCAATAGAACATTGTAATGTATATATCAGTACATATGGTTTTGAATGTAAGAAATATCATGATATAAAGGCGGATATTTAGCCTGAATAGCATAATACATAAAACTTATACACACAACGCAAGAACAGTTCCACTTTGTACTCACTCTTACAAAGTTGTCAGGGAACAAACCTCTTCTGCCTTTGAGCTGTCCCTCCCACCAGCCTCCATCATCCTTCTTGATATTGGTGATTATGTCACCTACAGTGATCGTCAGCTCATCATCATGTTGAGCTTTGTAGTCAAACTCCACTATTGCCTCCACTGAAAGAGAAACACACATAAGCATAATTATTAACTACATTTAAGTTTTTGTGCCTTTGAAAGGCGTAAGAAAACATCAATGCAACTACACGTTCTCAGTGAAAGTAATACACTCAGCTTAACCAAGAGAGCACATCAAATAGGCAACACATAATGGTAACATTCCGTGGGTCACTGCTGCAAGAGAGGCCAAAGTGAAAAAACACAGGAATGCCCATCATGGGTAAGGCAACAAATGGCATGCATTTTTCTTTACTCTTTAAAGGAAATCAATTTGTGATGCTTCAGCAGTATTTATTCTGGCAGCATTAAAAAGTTGGTATTTATTTCTAGGACCAAGTTTTAGCTTTTGTTCATGGGACTTCTAAAGCATTTTATTTCTGGACAGGTTCTCAAATTCATAAGCATCCTAAGCCACTTCAACTACTTTGCTAAGTACACCACTATCAACCTGAAGAGTACACAACAAGAATTTTTTGTATCATGCCGAGTGTCACTGTTGTTTATACAGAAATGAAAAGCTTTGCTGCATGAACATGCTCTCCCAGGGTTTCACCAAAGGGAGAAAAATTTACTTTCCCTTGTGATTATGTATCAGATGATCAAGATTAAAATACTCCTACTGCTCTGAATGCCTGTTTTCAGATTTGCATTAAAAGCTTGCTACAATTATATGGTGTATCTCTGTCTTTACCCAAGAGGTCTCCCCATCCCTGGAAACCTGTAGTGAATTAAAGAAGTCATAAGGACAGAACAACTTCTTCAGAGAATCAAAAATAATAGACCTGGAGTATTCAAATATGGAAGCCATAGTTATATTTCATGGTTCATCAAATATCTCTTGGAGGAGCCAGACTGGTGAGGTCTAGGATAGCCATATATGTAAAAGCTTAGTCCTGTTTCCTTCAGTGGAAAGCCTTGCCCCAGGATGTTCCACCAAACATTTACACTTCAACCATCGAAACAGCAAAATGAGAACTAGTAACAGGCATCTGCTTTCTGCAACCTTTAGCCTGCAAACAGGCAATACCAGCTCACAAAGCAAAGCCAACCATTACACCACAGACAGCAAAAAGGTTCTGCCCAAATAAAAAGCCCTGCACACTAAACTCAATCAAGCTGACAGAAAAGCAGAGTTACTTCTTTCCACCCCCGAAATGTCACACAGTCACAATGCTGAATATCTCCATCCCTCCTCCAGAACCTGCAAATCATAGTTAAAACAGTGTTCTGACTTTTGGATACATACCAGGCACAAGTTTATGGTTTATAATATTCAACTATTGCTTCTTCTGTGAAGTTCAGAAACATTATAAAACCAGTTCACCAGAGGCCTGCTGAATTACATAATGAACAGCAAAAGAGAAAGAGTGGCACCACACATTACAAGCTAGCATGCAAACAGCACATGAAAAATTTATCACTGAAACTTAACTGAAAAATCAGAGTCACTCAGGCTGGGAGGAACCTCAGGTCTCTAGTTTAGCTTTCCTTTCAAAGCAACACCAATTCTCAGGTCAAACCAGGTTACTTAAGGCTCTGTCCACATGGGTCTTGAAAACCTCCAAAGACAGAGATAGGTAAAGGCACACAGGGGAATCTGCTCAGACTGGGAAAAAGGTTTTCTCTCTGCAGTCCATTGAAACCATTTTCACATCAGTTTTCATCCATTGTCTTGTTGCCCCACCATGCACTAACTCCATCTTCTTGATAACCTACGTGTAGGCACTGTAAGGGTGCAATTAGGACCTCCCATTTTCTCTTCTCCAAGACAGACATTCAGCGTGCCTCTGGCCTCAGGTCCCTCCTCTCTTTACCAATTTAGTATCAACCACAGACTTGGAGAGAGTGCACTCCACTGCCTTCTCCAGTAACTGATAAAATGTTAAACAGAACATGTCCCAGAACAGCTCCTGGTGGTACTTCATTGATTAACAGCTTGCAAGTAGAGTACAAACCACTAACCACTCCCTAAATCACACAACATAACCCTGAGATTAGCTCAGTTGGTGCTAATCACACCAAGGCTGTGGGTTCAATCTCTGTACAGGCCATTCACTTAAGAGTTGGACTCGATCCTTGTGGGTCCCTTTCAACTCAGAATATCCTGTGAAATATCTGAAGTTGGGAGGCACCAAACCCCCTTATGCAGAGCAGAGACAGCTAAAGCACAGACTGCTCAGGGCCTTATGCACACAGGTTTGGAGTACCTTAAAGGAAGGAATTCCAGTGTCCAATCACTCTGTTGAGGCCTCTTCGAATGGCAGCACAATCCTCTGGGCAGTCAAACACTTCCCAGTTTTGCATCACCTCCCAGCTGGCTCAGAGTCCTCTCTGCTCTCCCATCCAGCTCATTCCTGAGGACTGAGCTGCATCAGCCCCACTATCCCCTCCCCTGACACACTGCCAGTGACTGGCCTTCAGCTGCACCTCGTGCTGCCCATCACAGACCCCTCAGCCTGGCACTGCAGCCACTTCTCAGCCCACCTCACTGTCCACTTACCTGCTCTGCACCTCAGCACTTGGTCAGGAGATGGGAGGCAGTGCCAAAAGCTTTGCTGAAGTCAACACAGACAACACGCACTCCCACCAAGTCAGTGACCTCATGGGAGAAAACTAACAGATTGTTAACACACGGCTTCCCTTTCATAAATCCATGCTGACTATTCCCAACCAGCTTCTTGTCCTTCACAGGTTTGGCAATGACTTCCAGGATTATTTGTTCCATTATCTTTCAGTGGTTCACATGGGGTGACCACCCTGTAGTTCTCAGCAAAAAGAAAGAGGCTTCTCTTTCCTTCTGAAGACAGGAAGCACATTTGCTTTCTTTCAGTCTTAAGGAACTTCTCCTAATCACAGTGACTTTCCAAAGACTACCAAGAGATGCCTCCCAATATCAGTCAGCTCCCTCAGCATGTACCACACGAGGGCCATGGCCTTGCACATGACCAGTTTGTTTAAATATTCCCGAACCTCATTCTCTTTCCACTGAGGGAAGGTTTACTTTGCCCTGGATATTCCCACTGGTTTCAGAACTCTGAACAGGCCAAAGTCTTCCCTCTTCAAATCCAGGTTTGAAGTCCTGCTTTCTGCCTTTTCCCCCTCCTTTCTGGATCCTGAACTTTATCATCTCATGGTCAGTGTAGCCAAGGCTGCCCTCAGCCTTCAGATCAAGAAACAGTTCTTCATTTGCAAGCATGAGATCCAGCAGACAACACTCCAGAAACCTCCTGGACTGCTCACACCCAACCAAGCATGTGAACAAACTACTCTGTCCCTCCAGTAGATACCAGTGTGATCAAAATCCTCCATGAGGGCCAGGTCTTGACAATGTGACCCAGGTTCCAGTTGTCTGAAGAAGGTCTCATCAACTGCTCCTTCCTGGATAGGCAGAGACTGCCACTACAACGCTGTCCACACTGGTCTGTGCTCTAACCCACAAACCCTCACACAGCTCATTATCTGCCCCACAGCAGAGAATTTCACACATTTCAGCTGCTCTGCTGCATAAAGAGCAACTCTCCTTTATTGCTTCCTTAGCCAGTCCTTCCCCATAAATCCGTATCCATCTATTGCAGCACTGCAGTCATGTGAGCTATCCCACCATATCTGCACAATCCCAATGAAATCATAACTCTGCAACTGCATGTAGACATGCAATTCCTCTTCTTTGCATCCCACACTGTATGCATGCTAACACAGACATTGCAGAGAGGCAACCAGCCATGCTGACATCCCAGAAAAGAGTATCAGAGCTTTCCCTCTAATTCTGAAAGGCACTTCCTCGTTTATACAGATATGNAGTTGGTGCTAATCACACCAAGGCTGTGGGTTCAATCTCTGTACAGGCCATTCACTTAAGAGTTGGACTCGATCCTTGTGGGTCCCTTTCAACTCAGAATATCCTGTGAAATATCTGAAGTTGGGAGGCACCAAACCCCCTTATGCAGAGCAGAGACAGCTAAAGCACAGACTGCTCAGGGCCTTATGCACACAGGTTTGGAGTACCTTAAAGGAAGGAATTCCAGTGTCCAATCACTCTGTTGAGGCCTCTTCGAATGGCAGCACAATCCTCTGGGCAGTCAAACACTTCCCAGTTTTGCATCACCTCCCAGCTGGCTCAGAGTCCTCTCTGCTCTGCCATCCAGCTCATTCCTGAGGACTGAGCTGCATCAGCCCCACTATCCCCTCCCCTGACACACTGCCAGTGACTGGCCTTCAGCTGCACCTCGTGCTGCCCATCACAGACCCCTCAGCCTGGCACTGCAGCCACTTCTCAGCCCACCTCACTGTCCACTTACCTGCTCTGCACCTCAGCACTTGGTCAGGAGATGGGAGGCAGTGCCAAAAGCTTTGCTGAAGTCAACACAGACAACACGCACTCCCACCAAGTCAGTGACCTCATGGGAGAAAACTAACAGATTGTTAACACACGACTTCCCTTTCATAAATCCATGCTGACTATTCCCAACCAGCTTCTTGTCCTTCACAGGTTTGGCAATGACTTCCAGGATTATTTGTTCCATTATCTTTCAGTGGTTCACATGGGGTGACCACCCTGTAGTTCTCAGCAAAAAGAAAGAGGCTTCTCTTTCCTTCTGAAGACAGGAAGCACATTTGCTTTCTTTCAGTCTTAAGGAACTTCTCCTAATCACAGTGACTTTCCAAAGACTACCAAGAGATGCCTCCCAATATCAGTCAGCTCCCTCAGCATGTACCACACGAGGGCCATGGCCTTGCACATGACCAGTTTGTTTAAATATTCCCGAACCTCATTCTCTTTCCACTGAGGGAAGGTTTACTTTGCCC
Organism: Scytalopus superciliaris; assembly: GCA_013400415.1. Lineage (NCBI taxonomy): Eukaryota > Metazoa > Chordata > Aves > Passeriformes > Rhinocryptidae > Scytalopus > Scytalopus superciliaris. Next base: position 52,515 of record VXBX01003241.1, on the reverse strand, counting down.
TGGATATTCCCACTGGTTTCAGAACTCTGAACAGGCCAAAGTCTTCCCTCTTCAAATCCAGGTTTGAAGTCCTGCTTTCTGCCTTTTCCCCCTCCTTTCTGGATCCTGAACTTTATCATCTCATGGTCAGTGTAGCCAAGGCTGCCCTCAGCCTTCAGATCAAGAAACAGTTCTTCATTTGCAAGCATGAGATCCAGCAGACAACACTCCAGAAACCTCCTGGACTGCTCACACCCAACCAAGCATGTGAACAAACTACTCTGTCCCTCCAGTAGATACCAGTGTGATCAAAATCCTCCATGAGGGCCAGGTCTTGACAATGTGACCCAGATTCCAGTTGTCTGAAGAAGGTCTCATCAACTGCTCCTTCCTGGATAGGCAGAGACTGCCACTACAACGCTGTCCACACTGGTCTGTGCTCTAACCCACAAACCCTCACACAGCTCATTATCTGCCCCACAGCAGAGAATTTCACACATTTCAGCTGCTCTGCTGCATAAAGAGCAACTCTCCTTTATTGCTTCCTTAGCCAGTCCTTCCCCATAAATCCGTATCCATCTATTGCAGCACTGCAGTCATGTGAGCTATCCCACCATATCTGCACAATCCCAATGAAATCATAACTCTGCAACTGCATGTAGACATGCAATTCCTCTTCTTTGCATCCCACACTGTATGCATGCTAACACAGACATTGCAGAGAGGCAACCAGCCATGCTGACATCCCAGAAAAGAGTATCAGAGCTTTCCCTCTAATTCTGAAAGGCACTTCCTCGTTTATACAGATATGCTGTGGAAGGGCCCCCTTCAGTCCTGACATTTTTGGTTACAAGGTCCCCACTGTTTGTATCACCCTACACAGTTTGTCTGCCAACCTAGTCCACCAACTGCTCATAAGACAGGTAGCAAAGATGCTTTTGCCCTCATCAGGTGGATCCCATCTTTCCCAAGCCATCCTCAAGAAGAGTCTCATGGTCATAAAACTACAACTCTGTTGCTGATACCAACTATGTGACCAGCTGTTATCCACAGGACCTGTCCACTCATCCTCACACCTTTCCCTCTCACCTAAAGGATGAAGAAATCCACCCAGGCTCCCACACCCTTGGTTGTCACCCCAGAGCCACAGTCACAACTGATACTTTCCACATCAGTGCAGGCAGTATCACTGAAGCCTGTGTGGGACAGCAGCAGGGAGCAGCAGTCTGAAGGCCAGACAAGCCTTGGCAGTCGTGCCACAGCGTTCCAGATCCAAGCTCCTGGCAAGCAACAAGCCTCTCTAGATGACAGGTCAGGTCAGCAGATGGGAGTCCCCAGTCCCTGAAGCAGGGAATTTCCCTACTATTATCACATGCCACTTTCTCCTGGTGCTCCTTCATGGCTCAGTTTAACCAGCTTGGTAATGCACTGCATAATAATTGAAAATAGCATAAATGGAGACACTTCCATCTTCAAATGTTGGTGGCATTATTAAAGATGGAGCACCCAGACCCTCATCATCCATAAAAGCACTGAACCTGTTCCCTAATTGCAGATCTTGAGGTGGAGCAGGAGCCTTCCTTCTGGTGTCAGAACTTATAAACTTCAGGCTTTCAGACTTGCCATTCTGTGAGTCTTCAGACCCAGCCCAAGAGGCACAGACTCCATCTGCCCTTCATTCAGGAAAGCTGGAGGTTTGAGCTCTTAAACCCTCAGGGACTTAAAGAACTAGAAAGCCCAACCCTCTGAGCTCATCAAACCAGCCAATTTTTACACCCCCTTAGCTGCCTTGCATCATCTCACCACAACTACCGAACCATTCCTCGCCACCTCTTGGCAGAGTCTCTGGTTGCCTTCTGTGCCAAATGCTACACAAACCAGAGAATCTCTTGAACTTGAACTGACCATTCCAGTTAGAGAAAATTCCCCCCATGCTCCCTCCCAAAAAAAGGAGACATATTTCTAATATATGAATTAGAGCCCCTAAAAATAGCATCAATATTATCTATATATATATATATAAATACTTCAGCCCAGGGCAACCGGTGAACTTGGTTCAGAAGTTGTATTTACACAATAGCTCTCTGAAGACCACTGAATCTGGTAGCAGCACCAAGGTACACACATCAATGAAAATTTTTGTCTCCACAGAACACAACAGCACTCTGTGGCTCAGAAAAAGCAAAATTCAGACTATTCAGCAGGGTATCTCCAATTTGGTTGAACCCCAGGAAAGATCTTTTGAAAGCCAGGCCCTGTATCTTCATTTCTAAGCAGCCTAGGATGCACTTGCTCTCAGGACTCAGAACCTTTTGTATGTGCTAAGTCATTTCTCCTCCCTACTTAGGAAGCTTTTAAATCCTACTCTGATTTTGCTATGAATGCAATTCCATACTGCTTTGCTCTGAGTTCTCCTAAGCAACCAGGAGGTGGTTGGAGAGCTGTAAGGGGGAGATGGCAATGGAGCAGGGATTCAGGCTGGCTCCAACTACCGATTCTTCAAGAATCTTCCTCAAACATTCAGACTGCAGCAAGACATAATGAAGGGAGACAAACAACTCTCCCAGTCTCTAAGTCCCATGTTTTAAAAGTGTTTTAGAAATCTATTGCTGTGCTTGCAGTTTTCCCTTAAAGAGGCTGTAAAAATTACATGTTTATTGACAGTTTTGTTTTCTTATTAATTATGTTCTCTCTCTTATGTTGAGAGACCAAAAAGTAGGATGGGGCTGCTGACCTGACTCTACAGCTGCTTGGGTAGGCTGAAGGCAGTGGAATTAACTCCCTGATGTTCGTCTGCCTTGTGCTAATTCACATACAGACAGCTGCAGCTGTTCAATCACTTCTGTTTTACTGGAAGTGTGTTTAAACAAACAAAAAACCCTCCTTTACTGTGCAGGCTTTTATCTGTCTATAAAAGTTTCCACTTATTAAAAAACACATATAAATATTTTTAAAAGCTGTCTCCTCTCAGAGAATTTGATTACTGCAATATAAGTGTGTGTAAGCTGTCAGAAGCACATGAGTCACCTAAACAGGACCACACAATCAAGATGTTTATAAGCTCTTCAAAGGAAACCAAGAGCATAGTTTGGAAAGAGGAATAAGAGCACACCTAGCAAATGTGCAGACTGTGATGGGAAGGTACTTCTGAGATCACTCAAAATTCTCATTTATCACACTAGTGAAGTTTGGAGACCATATGACAGCCTAAAAGTGCTTTATAATTTTTAAGTCCATGCAACTTGCAGTTTTTAAATCAACTTCATTTTCTAGGGCATGCTAAACCACACCACCTTTTCTAAATGTGTTTTGAAAAATTCATTTTGCCAGTCAACCTGAATCTTTTTTGCTTCTTTTGAGGTGAAATCTTGTCTTCATGGAAGCTGGAGACAACACAGATCCAGGTACATTAAGAAAAAAGCAGACCAGAGGTTGTGTTCCACATCTGTAAGCATGAAGTGAAGTAGCACTTCCTGAAGTGTTCTCTTCAAGAACTGGACTAAAACAGTGTCCCAGTTTGCACAATGATTCATGATGTGAGAAAACACTCCACGGACAGTGAGCTCAAACTAATTTTATTTGTTAACCAACACAGGCTGGTCTTGGGCCCAGCTCTGCCAAGGTAAACAGATTGCTACATTTACAGCCAAAACTCAAATCCCTTTTAAGACAAGAGTAAAATAAAACGGCAAAATTGGGACAGAAAGATCAGGCTTCTCTTTTTGGAGAATTTTTCTTCAAAATATTGTACCTCGTGATGTCTGAAAGTCAAGCCTGCCCCAGCTTGCAAACTCTAGACTCTTTCTGTTGGAAGGAGGCATTTTTTACGCTAGGAATGAAATCCAATATCAAAAGCTATTCAAGTTATTTTGATCTACAAAGGGAACATTCATTCTCATGCCAACACAATCCGCTATTCCTAGCCTTATATTACCATCAATCCAAATTGTAACATAAAAACTCATGAAACAGAATCAAAGCTAGTTATTAAGAACCCTGCTGGAGACTGGCACAGTACAACTCATTACTGCAATGTCAGGGACAAAGATTTTTTTAATTTAATGCTTAGTCGTTTGGGTTTAAAATACACAATTGGAAATGTTAATGCTATGAACCAGGCACTGAAATGCAACCTGTCAGCTGTATTTAAAAAAGGGTATCTGGAAAAAAAACTGTTGAGTAAAAATTTAACTAGTCCTACCTTTCATTCCCCAGGTTAGTGTTATATATACACATTAAATGACTGTATTGACAACTACAAACATTTTTCTTACTATTTAGTTTCCTTGCCACATTTTAAATTACAAGTAAATAAAATTTAATCTCTCAAACTGACCTAGTCAGAATTTCTTTAATAATGCCACCAATATTTGAAGACAGAAGTGTCTCCGTTTATGCTATTTTTACTTATTGTACAGTGCCTTTCCAAGCCAGAAATAATAAAGAAATGGAGATTTGCTACTGTGCAACAAAAGCCATGTTATTAAATCAGTTTCTTGTGACATCTGAAGTGTGCAGGCACAATGGAAATGTTATTAATGTCTTTGGCACTACTCTACCCAAGTAACAGCATCCATATGGCAACAGCACCTTCTGCAGCAGTGTGGTTTCACACCCAAATGCAGGCATTAAAGCTCGAATGTCTGCATACAGTTAATTCTAACTGAATACAGTTGGACATGGCAGTCAGAGAGTTAAGAGCTTCTCTACTCTAAGTTTTATGTCTTCACTTTTGTTAGCCACTCAGCTTCATGTGAATGTTAAACACACATGGCACATTAGCTTACCCAAAAAAAACAGAATGTAAACCAGGCAGCCTACCTTCAAATATCCTGCATTCAAGCTTTAAACTAAAGTTCAAATTATATTTGCTCAGAAGAGGGTGCATCAGAGCTTTTCTCTTTTGCATAAAGATAGCATTTTATAACGGGTTAAAAACTGGCCATCAAATTCCATCTGCCTCAAAACCTGACAGACAAGGTCTTCTTCAAATGTGCTGTTCTGTTTGAGACACCTGCCTGCAAACTGGGGAATGCACTACGCTTTCAGAGCTTACAGGTATACTGGAAAAAGTCATTATTTTTTGCTATGTTACAGGTTGGAATAAAACCCTCAGTAAAACATCGGGAGCCACTAGGAGAGAAAAACATCAGTACCTTTCATTAGACCAAATCACAAACAGTGACTGACTTACCATCGGAACTCAAATTTAACAAAAAAAAAAACCCAAAACACCAAAAACAACAAAACAAAACCCAAACTGCACTGCATTCAATAGTCCTGGTTTCCTAAACTAGACCTAGAGGGCCAGAAGGTCTGAAGATCACACATGACCTACAAGGCCACTGTTTCCTGCTCTCTAAGAACAATGAGCAGTCAGCAGGCCAATCGCATGTAGGATGCTGTGGTACAAACATGACTGAGAGAAGAGAAGGAAGACAAGACTCATACAAAGTCTGATGGGGTTCTTCTACCAGAGAGCAAAATAATCTGTAGTTTATAAAGACTCAACTCTCTCAATGTCATTACACTTTATAATACTACATGAAGGAGCCATTGTGCCAAAAAGTAAATGCCCATTGCCATGTGCTACCTCTGAAATGCACACAAAAGCAAATTAAATAACAATATACCACTAATTTTACAGCTTAAAAGTAGATTGCAACTGGTATATTTAAGAGAGCTTGAGCTCTTAGTTTTGTAACATGTCTGTGGTAGAAAAATTAACTTATACATTTAGTATATACTTGATTTCAAGCAACTCCTGAAGAACCGTAACTTCCTTGAAAAATTAATTCAAAATTTGTCTCAATTTTTACAATTTTCCGTTTTTAGCGCTATCAGGAATAATACTCCCTGCTAAAACTTCTTGCAAGGATTCCACTTCATGAAAAAGAAAAGCTCGAGGGGAAGGAAAAAACAATATCCAAAGGAACTCTTCAATCTTCAAGATGTTAAATCCATGCTGCATGATAAACAGCAAGTCCTCTGCTAAGACAACAGCTTTCAGTTTACATTACATTTTCCTATTTCCCCTCTGAAAACAATGTGGGGGAGCTAAAGGTCACAGTCCTAGAATAGTACCTGCCCTGAATCACTCCGTCAAAGAGCAGAGCAGTCACAGAGGGGCCACCTAAGCCACACTGCCCAGGGACTTTCCCATGTCACAGTCCCCGTCCTCTCCCACAGGCCACACTCTTGGAAACATCACGGGCAGCCACGGAGCGCTTAGGACAGATGGGAAGCATTTGCAAGGGGAGAGCTGCTGTGTGCAGTTCACATGTCCATACACAAGCAGGCACAGAGACAGAGGAGCTGTGCAGAGGACTCCAACCAAAGCCTAATTTGGAGGGCAGAGCGAGCACCTGGCCTAGGGCTGTCCTGGTATGACTCTTCTCTGGGCAGCAGCAGAGCTGAAGCCACTCCAGCTGACATAACGCCTGAGATGCTCTTCAGGAAGAGAGGAGAGCTAGTTTTCTGTTTTTCAAAGAGGCATACTTGGTTCCAGCTTAAAACACACAAACACCCAGTTATTCCAGTGAAATTCACCCACTAGGATAAGTAATAGTTTATATTCCAGCTAAGGCATTTGGTATGACCATAGTCCATTGCAAAAATCTTGTATTTACAGCCAGGTAAAGATCAACAGTAAAGCAGCATGTTTTATTTTTGTATATACATGGGGCTTTTCCATATAAAATACACACCCCATAGCAATTCTGTGGCAAACAACTTCAGGTAAGTATTTCTAATAAACATTATTAATTTGTTAAGCTTATCTGAGGCCTATCATAGTAGCTGCATCTCACTGAATTTATCATGTCACACTCATATAGCACATCTGATCACCAAAGATGTTCATGTACATGCAGCTATGGAGTAAGCAAGGAAAGAAAATATCATTGTAGCAATAGTAGACCCTTTAGATCCAACAATACATGTTAGATTTTATTGGGATGAGTCTCTTTAACCCTTCTGAAAGACTGAGATTGCACAGAATCTTTGGCATTCATGTGCCCGTCAGTCAGGGAAGCACTTGTATTCCATGCATTAATTGATCTTTTCCTGCAGGGTAAAGTGGTCCTTCTGCCTCAGACAACAAACTGTTTGAATCACAATGTTGATACTGAAAGAGATTAATTTTACTGTAATCCATTGGTTCCATCAACCAGAGTGCCTCTGAACTACAGCAGATACTCCCAGTACACAGCACACAAAAACAGACTCACTTTGAATTCACACTGTCAAGTTTGTAGACAATGTACACTGTGTTAACCTGTAAGTCATACAATGCTTCTCAGAGGCAAAACTGCCTGAAGAGCTGGTGCAGCTTTGGCATTGTTCTTCCCCTCAGATACTAATGCACACAAGAATCCATCCAGAAGAAATGGAAGACATTAAATTCAGAGGGAAACATTTAACATCACCATCTTGAAGTCCTGCCTCCTCCAATATCCAAAATAATAATTCAGAGTTCTGAAGAGTATAAATTATTATACCCATTGCTGAGATTAAACAGAAGACGTGAAGAGTACTGCCACTTAAGGTAAGCAAAGATAAATAAGTCCTATTTGAGAAAGTATATATTCATAAAAACTTGTTAGTAATGCTACCCTTGCAATTTCTAAATTTCATTCTCAGAAACTGAGAAGCTAGGAAGGGTATTAGTTACTTGTTCAGAACAAAACAGAGAAAGATTACTTACAGCTAAATACAGCCAGAACTATATATAAAATTACCATTTGGCTTAATTAATGTATCACCATAAAAAGTAAGCAGGATAGAAAAGCTGATGCCATGAAAGTAAGTGATGTTTTCGATCACTTACAAGTACTAGTCCAGCATCCTAGTCCCAAAGTTGCCTTGATAATATTTGTAGATGCCAATGCCTAGCACTGAGGGGGAAGGTCAAATAAATAAAAAATTGGGAAGCCAAGGAACAACTACCTTTTCAGTGACGTGACCATCGTTTAACCCCCAGGAAGATGAGCAGAGGTCAACAGTTTGTTCACAGTCTTCATCCTGAGTACCACACAGCATCTGTTAAAACTCTGAGCTTCTGAAACAGCAACGTTCACCTAGTCTCATTAAAATCAGACTAGAAGCATGAATGTAATTATGACTATGATCTCAGAGGAGCTTGAAGGATTTCACTAGATGCCTAAGCTGTTACTATCACCACACATCTTTGCCAAAAGTAGCAACCCTTTTGCACAGGAGGAGGATGGGGAGGATACAACATACTCCTCTGCATCTTAGCCACATTTGCTTGAAGTGCTGATAAAAATGGTGTTACATTAAGTAACTAGACTGAAAAGTGGTGCACAGATACATCCTGCCATGGTACTCCTGCTTTTAGAAGTGGCAATTTCTGCAAGAAAATACTGCTGGCAGCAGCAGCCTGATACAACCAAAATCCTTGGACTGTGCTACAGCCCTTCGCTGTGTGATGCCAGCTGCAGACAAACACAGCGCCTTATAATAATTTCAAAGTTATGTTGTTTTCCCTCAGTTTCACGGAATTCTATCATTTTAAAGACAGCAGTTGGAAAACATTTACCCCAGCAGCAGCTCCTCTGATTCCAGCCCTCAAATGTTAGGACTGCAAACCAGTCATGTTTTAACTGATGCATTATGAAGTGTCACAAAGGGATGTGCCGTACAACAGTGAGAAGCTGGACTGGATGTAGAAGAGAAAGAATCAGCTTTTTCCTTTTTAACCTCTCGCATAAATCCAAGCCTTCCAAGCTACAAAACCTCGCATTCAGAGGAAGGTCAGGCCCAGTTTGGAACTCCTCAGCAGTTCCATAATTTGTAAGCTAAATTAAAGGACACAACTATGGTGCTTTTGCCTACAACAGATTGTCAGGCAATACAGGAGCCGTAACTGCTACGTATGTGCTGGGGCTCCCAGCCCTGAGTACCAGAGCTCAGATCATGGGGAATATGCATTTCACTCCCATGGTCCAATTCACATTTACATGCCAGCATTAAGCCATCTCCACTAACTTTTACAGCATACTGAGAGAAAAGCCACAAACCACCTGAGCTGTTAAAAACACCAAACTTCATCAATTATATGAGCAACATGGAAGCCAGGGTAGGGATATTTGGAGAAAGGGCACAACTGATTAAAATAGCACCTTTACCACCTATCAATGCAGTATTTTTTCTTCATTAATAATGAAATCTCATAAGACTGCTGCTCATGATCCTTAGCAACTTGTCTTTCAACATCTTTTTTTTTTTTTTAAATTCTCCTTCAAACTGTGGTAAGAACAACAGGGCTGAAAAAACCCTGCTGTTTCAGAAACAGAAATTATTGCATATATGGATCCACAAGTTCCAGACAATCCCATGGCAAACAAACTTCACTATCATATCAGATAATACCTGTCAACTTCTGTGTATTAAAAAACTTGCAAATTTCTATTTTGTATTTCAGAATGCAATTCTGGAGTAAAAAGTTTCTGATGCTATCTTTAATGCCTCTGTTTTCTCAGTTCAAATCAGTTTCTGAGGTAATTTTTTCTGGATGTCACAATAAATGGAATTCACAAACTAACATACTTTTTTCCACATCACAGGCATTAGTTTTGCTTTAATGGTGCTTTTCAAAACCCCATGTGTCAGTTTTAGGCCCGGAAAGTAGGCAGCTCTATTAGCATTTTTTGGTTTTATTTTCTTTTTGAGAAATTCTCTTGATTTTGATCAAGGCAAAGCCTTTCAGAAAGCAAAGGTTATGCTGCAAGCGGAAGACACAGCTCTTCGAACAGGTATCTCTGGTAGCAGATTAAAGGTCCCAAGAAGTCTCTTCCACCTGCAAAAACACTCTGACTTCCAAGAGATCTTCTTCAATTCTTACGACCAGAACAAACCTCCAAAAAGGGGACACTACACAGAGCTCCTCCTTAGAAGAACAATCCTGAAAGCAAAACCTGATGCAGGCCAAACAAGTCCATCTGAAAGCTTGTCAGTGACTTGTGTTGCGAGCAGGAACAGCCTGTGCACTGCTGACAGCATTGTTCCAGCTGGGAACTTGAGCCACTCTGTGCTGGGCGAAGGCTCGGCCGAGCTGCGCCGAGTCACAGCACAAACAACAGTCAGCATTTACACAGAAGAGCCCTTTGCTGAATGGAGGATGTGGGGAAAAGGGGGAGAAAGCAGCGGGATGGGGCTTTGTGGAACCCAAGCAAACAGAGGCAATAAACCCTATTGTTTTATAATCAGTTATTCTTCTGACAACCTCCTACTCCCACCCGCATCCAGCAACCAACGCTGGTACTGTGTGGAACAGAACAAAGTGTGTGGCCAAGGAAGCAACAATAAGACAGATTCTCCTCAAGACAGAGGAGTCGATGCTGGCACAGAATGCTCCTATGGCATCTGGGAGGCAGCGTGCAGGTTAAACCACACAACCAAGGGAACTACAGAGCACAGAAATAAGGCTGTCACTGAATGTTATCTATCTTGAGCACTTCTTCTGAGGCTAAAGAGAAAGTTCTACTTTTCCCTTATCTAAGAAAAGGGTTCCTGGACTCCATCCCTTTGAAGAATCTTCTAATGACCTTCCCTGGTTTCCAGTGATTCAAGTTCTTGGAGCTAAGGAAATCGGAAGCCAAAATTAATCTTAGATTTCAGAGGGTCTGCTAAGGCAAAGAGCATTTCTTAGATTTAATTTCTCTGCCTACAAGACTGCATTTACATCAGCTCCTTGGTTTTGGTTCTTGAGAGAGACACTGACAGACTTGAAGAGACAGGAACTCAAATTCTACTTAAAATAGCAACATCCTGCTTCTAAGTTCTCCAAATTTAAAATAACATTGGAACTTGAGCATTGGGCTTTGCCAACTTCCACAACCTGTTTTACTTCACATACCAAAGGCATCACTTTTCCATCAGAAAATACTAAAAACATGGCTGGCAAAACAAAACATGCAACACACACCTCAGCATTTATGCTGGTACCTTCCAGTGTACCAATTCTGACTCTGAAAAAGCTGGAGATTAAAGCAACAGTCTCTAAAAGACAGCCAGTCCTTCTTCCTGATGTCGTATTTATGGGAATTCAGCCAAAGATTTCCTCTTTCCCTAATTCTGAATAAAATTTGCAAAGGATCACCCACAATTGTGCTATTTTCCACACCACATTGCCTTCAGAATTCTGTATATCTTTGCATCTTAATATAGACAATTTTGAGACTCTGTAAGCGAAGTGCATAGGAAAGCTTTCTAAAAAGAGAAGCAGTGCATTTGAAAGAAAGGTGAAAGAGAAGGAAAGATGATTTTGAAGGAAGTGCATATGAAGATGGGATGAAAGAGCATCCAGTATATGAACAGGCAAAAAGAAAAAAGAAAAGGCTGAAGAGAATCTTTCATGAGAAATAGGTGAGAAATGTGATCCAGATTTATTTAAAAAAGAAAAAACCAAACCCATCACAACACATGAACCCAAACCAACAAAAAAACCATGCAACTTACAGAGGGAGAGAAGCACACATGTACTTCTGTAAGTGATGGGGAAAGGTGCAACTGCTCTCTGACACAATGAGGTGAAGGAACGAGAAACACACACAGGAACAAAAAAGACTGTTTTCTCCACAACTGTGAACAAACTATCATATACACTGCAGAGGAATACATATTAATAGACCGCTCATGACTCCAGAACCACTGTTCATCATGAACTAGATGGCATCTTATCTTAACCTTCCACCAACCACAGTCAGATAATTGAGATGTCAGCTAATCAAAAGCACTATTTATAGGTGCTTCACACACAGAAATTGTAGCCTTTAAAATAAGCAGCATGGTTAATGCAAATCAAAGTGAGCAATTCTGAAAGGCAGTATGAGCTGACAGAACAAAGACCATTCAAACTGACCTCAGTGGTCCAAGTAAAACTGAGAAGTGTATTTCAACTGTTTTCAAATGCAGCTAAATAAAGGTATTGGATGAATGAAACGATCAGCACATACAAGGGACTTTTATATTAAGTTTCAAAGAAAATAAAGATCTTTCCCATTTTAGAAGAGATTACTGGATGGAGGAGGAATAGCAGCTGTCCAGGGAGATGAACACTAAAACCAACTGTAACCAAAGACGATGCCAACAGCAGCAGGAAGATTTCTCTCCCCGTTGAAAGGTTGATTCTCGAAACAGAAAAAGCTGATCTTACTTGTACAAATTAGCTGGCTGCTCAAAGGTACACCTCTTTTCATCACACACTCAGTCAAGCAAGGAAGAAGTCACAGAAAGATTTTGCTTATTAAGATCTTCCATCAACAGAATCAGCAGTTAACTAGACTGGATTCAGTACACTCATAAATCCCCTGATTAAACGTTACCTCTATGAAGTTGAGAAGTCTTACAAAGATAGCTAAACCTGGCCCACTGTATCCACAAGATTTACAAGATGCTACAAAAAGAAAGAAGCAACTGAGAAACTGGTCAAGTGTATATATAAACTAAATAGCTAAAATCCAACAAAATCCACAAAATACTTAGCTTACGTCACCTGAAAAATTAACTATGTTGTTCAAGTTACTAAGAAAAATAGCTACAAAGAACACATTTCCAACACAACAATTAACAGTGAGTCAAGATTAAAATAACCTTGTATCAGACCGAGATTAGTGACTGGACTAATTATATGATCAGCTCAATGCAGCAAATGGTTTAGAATCTTTAAATGACCTGAAACGTAAATGCTATCATTTTCATTAAATGAAATGCAACAAAACCACCAAAGTGTATAAAAATTCAAATACTGCTTGAAGAGGTTTTAAACCATTTGACTTCAACATGAATATTTTAGTTTGAACCAAATCTAGATGTCAAGACTGCGCTGTGGTTAACCTTTTCTTTCCTAAATACAAATCAGAAATAAACATATATAAAAAGCAAATCTTGTAAGCTACCAAGCCAGTGTTCTTCACAACTGCTGGCAGTCTGATGTTTCAGTGAACAAAAACTAAAATCAAATAAAAAGGTGTGGTGCATGCCTTTAAGGAAAAAATCTTTAACATCGTGACGATTCATACAAGCATTTCTTGCTACCAGGCCTGCCTTCACATGGTGCAGTTTTCTTTTCCCAGTTAGTATTTCTGCACACTCTCAGATGTTCAGGAACACCCACTGTCACAAACTGCTTGGTCGTGCACCCAAGGTAAGGCTTCTCAAGCTCAGCCTTCACTGCAAGGCTTTCACTCTCTGCACTCATGTCTCCTTCCCTTCCCTTCGCCCAGTCAAAGATGAAGGGAGCAAAGTCAGGTTCTTCCAGGGTTTGGATTTCTTTTGGTAGGAGTCGTTTGAGGGCTTTTGGCTCCTTGGTTTTTTTAAATTTGATAGTTTAAGCAGGAAAGTTGGATATTTGGATTCAGCAAACACGGCAGTTCTGCAATCTCAATGAAATGTAATACCAGACTACTACACAGGAAAATAAGATGGTCTTGTCTAGAGTGAAAGGTTCTGAGAGGATATTTCTCCATACAGCTGTTGATGACAAAAAAGACACATTCAAAAGAAATGGCTCATGAAAAATAACAATATCTCGATAGTCAATGTTCATCCATAAAACATACAAATATTGTTTATAAGTAAGTATCATCATTCTTCCAGAGCCATTAATCTTTACATTTGGAAATATAAGGCCAAAGCTAAAACACTTTTTTGGTCCAAATTTAACAGCAGAAAGTTTTTTAAACCTTGACACAGTGAAACCCTAAAACAAAAGGCATCTTTTTCTGGACACGCTTTGGAATTTCTGACGGTGGGAAACAGTCAGAGGAGCACACTAACAGCTCAATAAGAGCTTGGTGAGACCTCACAGAAAGAACAGCAGGAATGAGAAAAACACTGAAAAATTAAGCTGAGGTCTTGTTGCTTGCCAGTTTTGTATCTGTCACTAGGGCAGCAAATTTTCAGTGGTGCATAAGCAAATCAGGGAAAAAAACCCAAAAACAAACAAACAAAAAAACCCACCAAAAAACAAAACCAAAAAACTCCCAACCAACCAACAAAACAAAATCAAAAACCAAAAAAAAACAGAAAAAACCCCCAAACCCACAACATCCACTCTGCCAAGTTACCAGAGTATTAAAAATGCCAGTGGTGAGGATGAATCAGCAGAGGACATATTTGATTTAAACCTGAGATGAGAGTTCTCAAAGGATGGTTTTACAGCTGGCTCAAAAATGAAATGTTCTGTATATGTACACTTACACTCTAACATTTCTATCTTTAACTTAAACCTTTATAATTCTAGCTATGTGGGAAGACAGTGCTACATACAAGAAGAGCTGGACTGACACAGGTAGTCAATACAGCGTGGAACAGCCCCAGCAGTTGCATTGACCTCCATTAAATCCTTCCCACAAACCCAAATTAAAACAAGCAGGAAAACACCCTGAAGTGACTTTTATGTGTGTTTGTTTTGAGACGTCATTATCAATAAAGACCACCAATGTGATGCTTTGTAAACTAACAAGCGAATTCCAAGAAACTGCAAGTGGAGGACACAGTGTCATGGGGATTCCTACTTTGCTGGGGTGGGGGTTTTTCAGCTTGTTTTGAGTGGGTTGGGTTTTTTAAATCAAAGTCAGAAATCTATTTATTACAAATTACTTGTGGGACATAAAACAATTTTTAAATACAAGTAGTGTGACCACTGAAAGCTAATTAAATATTGATGGATCATTTTCAATGGTTTGGGTTGGGAGGCACCTTTAAAGATCATCTAGTCTAGCTGGGCCCTGACTTGCAATACATGCAACAAATCTATATTGACATTTTTGAAAAAGCATTAGTTCCCTGGGGAGCTGCACACCAATGCTGACTTTGGTCTTCCAATAAATGAACAGACTTACACTGTTTTGGGTGTGAGACTGTTTCAATTGTCAGAAGTGATTTAGCTGCACAGTATGCAAGTATGCAAGAGAGAGAATGAGATAAAGAGGAACTTTTTCCTTCTGTACATACTTCTAATGAAATTCAAAGGCAGAGTTCAAAAGGCACCTCTTTATACTGACAGTGCGGATTAATCAGAAGTTAGGGATATTTTCCTTGTGTCACTGCTCAGCTTTCTACATTACATTATCTTTGTTGCTAAAGAGAATTGTTTCCACACAGACATCCTTTCTGATCCACAACTGTACACAACTCTTCATCCTAAATCAGAAGCACAAATTCTCAGCAACACTCCCACTGGAATACAAACTTGGAAAAAGACCGAGAACAAAGACACCCCTTCCCCTTCCACTGCTCCTCCTCCAGGGTGCTCCTTTCTCTAAGGCAAAATTATGTTGGGAACAAAGCACAGCTGAGACCTTGCAAGAGTCATCTCACCACACAGCTTTTGTGTGGACTTTACCACTGCATTCTCAAGAGTTGGTTTCTAGTGATGCTTCTCAATTATCAGTAATAAAAAGGAGGGGAAAGTCATCTCCATTTGCTGATACAACCCATGAGTACTGAGTGGCAGTACTGCACATTCTCTCACACATGGGGACTTGACGCTTTTATTGTGTTTCCTCTCAGTGTGAAGCAGACTGTCAGCAATTACTTTTACATTAGCTGGATTACTGAATCTCGATACTCACCTCCTCTCTCACTCCCCTCCCCCTAATATATTCTTTCATCATTCCTCAGTGCACAGAACGTAGATATGCCCTACAGCTACTTCCTGCTTTTGCATCAAGGGAAAACATCCGCTCCCTGGTCCAGGATGTGAAAAATTGCCCAGATAGGAACCATACAAAATCCATCACAATTTTTTAGGAGCTTGCTCCATACCAGCAGTGTCAGAGCAAAACAACAGATACCGTCTCTGTGGCTGTTTTCTCTCCTTTGATCTCAACAGGGCTAACCTGCTTGCAGCACTTCAGTGACCTCTAACATGTCAGGCCTGAAATTTCAGCTGCTCATTTCACATTACTAAGTTCTCCTTTTTCTTCACATGCGTCCCCTCCTCTTGAAGTGGAGCAGGAGGCAATGCATTATCTACAAGGTCAACACTGATCCCCTGTTCGAATTCTGATACACCACCAGTATTCTTACAAACACCCTCTAACACCCAGTAAATAACAATTACAAAAGAAGCAATTCAAATAACATCAATGATAAATTGTGATAAATTTATTTATTGCATTAGTATCAGTTTAAACAGTGTGTGTACTCAGCATTAATAAAGTGTTTTATTACATTATTATTATTACATGTTCATTATATCACCTCCTTAAACCCAGGCAGAAAAAACCCCACCATTTCTAGAAGCTCTACCATAAATTTCTACAGTGGAGATTTTGATTAGCACAAAAGCAACCAAGATTTCTGCTCTTTTGAGAAACCATCTATTTTAAGTATTCTCTTCTTTATCACACTTTCTGAGCTAAAAGCAACAGTCAGCATAAAAAAAGGCCCAACTATAATGGAGAGCCTGAGAAAAGGGGATCTACTTGAAAGGGGTAAGCAGAAGAGATACAAAAAAGACTCACAATCAGAACTTGTTTTTGTATTCTTTTACATATATGCATCTATTTACATATTTTATTTCTTGATTTCAGATCCCTATCTTGATCCATTTCAAAGGCTGCTCTGACAACCTTTTGTGACAGAAATGTCCTTATCTCTTGGTTTCTAGGAAAAAATATCTTTTTGTCAGCTATTTTTTATGAAACCTCATATAGGTTCCTGAAACTATTCTATGAAAACTCCACTGAAACTCAGGCCATAAGACATTCATGGGCTGTATACTGTCACCAAACAACTGGAAATCTGATCCTGAACAGCTCCAATGTAACTGCCTTCCTGTGAGAAACAAACCTATCAATGACCACCAAAGAATTAAAATTATTAACAATCTGTATGAGGAGGACCATAAAGATGTTTTATAGGTTGGGGAGGATTTTTACACAACAGTTCCTCTACGAAGCCACTTTACAGCTGCTTAAAACCTTATTTTTTAAAACAATCAAAGTGACAAAAATCATGCTAATCACCTTTCTTAGGACTTTTCTTTTTTCAGCTGAAACTGTTCAACTGCTCTCAAGGATGGCAAGAATGATAAATATTATTTCTGTTTTTTAAAGAACCTTACAGCTATTGTACTGAAAGGCTCCAAAATCCCCACCTCTTTGGAAAGGGAACCACAGACACGCCTCCCACCTGCTGTGTGTGATGTATACAACTTCTGCTAAGCTCAGGCCCCAAAAATGCTTCATTTCAGATGGCAGTGCAGGGTTAGTAGAGTTCCCCAGCTACGCTCCCCACAGGGCTCCTGCTGGTGACCCCAGAGGGCCAGGCAGAAGTTCTGGTGCAAGCAGAGCTCTGGCTGCTGGAGGTCAGTGTGGCCTCCCACACAGGAAATGTCCCCAGAGCGTTCTGATAAGGGAGAGGAAGGAGGAGGAAGCAGCATCTCTGAATAGGGGAAAGAGAAGCAGAGAAGGGGGCCAGAAATTAAGGGCAGGGGAGAAAGGAGAATCTGGAAGGGGCAAAAACCATAAAATTAAGAAAGGTGAAAAACAGGCAAAAGGACTGTGACTGGTACTGAACAATCAGACTTCCACATAGACTGAATTCTTTTGATTACCTCTTGGCGTAACGTTCCTTTGGTGTGTACAAACAAGCTGCAGTAGCAACAGCAAAGCACCTTTCTCAGCTACCAACATCAAACCATGCAGATAACAGCTGGCTGCCAGTATTTGCCATCTAATTGGTTCAAAGGGCAAGCAAAATCCAAGCTCCCAACTATGGCAGCAGCAGAGGTGATCAGTGTGATTTCACATATGAAAACCACTTCCTCTCTTCCCCTTTCCCACCAGAATAGCTTTAACAATACCTTGAAAAATATCAAGATGAAAAAATAATGATGAAGAAAGTGTTTAATCACTATGGTGAAGGCTTCATAGCAGCATTATTATACAGGTCTCATGCCTCGTTTAATGCACTTAACTGTGCTTTGAAGATGAGCAAACAGTGCACAGCAGAAGAAAGGATCTTCCTTCTGCCACTGCAGCAGTTGGAAGGTGTGTCTCAAGTGACACGAGGAGTTGCACAGCTGCTTTGTGATGATGGCAGCTAAATGCTGCTCTCTAGAATCAAACTTGGATTTTCTAAATTTGATAAGCGGTACATTTCAAACCAGGTTTCCCCAAGAAACTACCACACCAACTTTGGACAATCTGATGTGTGAGCACACCCAGCTCTTGCAAATGAGACTGAGTTCCCTAATCACACGCAAGTCTAAGTAGTCTCAAAATAAAAACAGAACTAAACAAACCCAAAGCAACAACAAACAAACAACCTCCCCACATACACACGTCCCCACATAATACCACCTCTTCATTTCTCAGACATTTAAGGAGAGGGACTAAGCTCATTCCACTGTATTCACAATTACCTCTAAGGTCTTTGCCTTATCTTCCCCTTTTATGCTGTAGAGAACTAACACCATTATTTCACTCAACTCTCCTGGCAAGTGCATTCTGAGTGTAAATTAGTTAATTTTAAGGTCACAGAAGAGCTCATAAAACATCAGTTAAGCAAAGTATTTCTCATAAGGTGTGTGCTGTAAAAAATCTTGGGTCCCCACACTGAATCTAAAGGTATGTATAACATACATACATACACACACACATGCACAGTGTTGGCCTAATAACACTCTACAGTGCCATACAGAAAACATAAAAGGTTAAAATGGAAGGCACACAAGTAATTTAAAGATAAAACTTTAAGAATCCTAACAGTGTAGTACACAAAGAATTCATTTATTCTCCGCATCTAAGACACCTTTCAAAAGTGCTATGGTAAAAATGTTTTTAATAAAACTGTTTTCATTTGATATCTCCTAGAAATATTCCTCATAACTTCACTTCCTTGCACAATTTCTCTCTTTGTTTTTAAACCACAAGAATCACTCACCATTTAAAGATATGAACAACAATGAACCCATATCTACCTTCCTTCCACTCCCATTTGGCAAAGAAACGTCAGACTGAATCACAATGATTCGGGAAAGGCATCATCCAAATGAGCTTTAAAGAAGCCAATGTTTAGGATCACAGCCCAGAGGAGGGGTGGGTGAGTAAAAAGAAAAAAGATGGCCTTTGCTACCAAGTTACAGTATTCAGAAACCTTTCTAGACCTCTATCAATGAAAGTTACTTTATTGCTTTCCTTAATCTTTTCCACCATGAACCTAAAATGGTTAACATTTGCACTACGGATTAAACCGAAATCAGAAAAGACTTATTGTATCACAGTACAAAGTTAATAAGAAATAAACGCACAGGGAGATTCTAAGAAAAACACAAATAATACTAAAGGAATATTTCCTATGACATGCTCTACTGAATACAGATCTTGCCCCATTCAGCAGTTCCAAATCCTGCACCTCGCTACAGCACCGTGCTTAAAACGTGTTGGAAGACAGAAGTTGAGAGCCGTGTCGGCGAGCAGGCAAACCAAACATGACAGAGCCTTCTCCCGTGCCCCCAGTGACATCCCCCGGCTGTGTGGGATGCCCGGCCAGCTCCCGGACCGGCAGGGCTGAGCGAGCTGCCCCGGGACGGGCGCTGGTGCTAAACTGGCCCCGGGACACACCGGGCGGGCAGCCGCGCATCGCCCCCGGTGCCCCGCCAAAGAACCCCTCGAAGAACAAAGGGGCGATTTTATTCCCTGCTACACGCCCAGCGTCACCGTGTCACAACAGGTAAGTAACTGTGTAAGATGTCTGCCCCGCGCTCGGCGCTGCCGGCGATGCTGCCCTCGGGCTCCCGCACGGCCCCGCAGCCCCTCCGGGCGGGGGCCCGGGGACAGCCCGGGGACGCGGCTCGGAGCGCGGTCCGGGGTGCCCACCCACAGCCGGCGGCCCCTTTTGTTCCCTGCCGCCCCTGGTTTCCCCGCGGGGCCCCGCTCCGGGCACGGCACCGCGGGGCGCATCGCTCGGGCGGCTCAGCCCGCACGGGCAGCGGGCCCGGCCGCACCGGCGCCTCCTCCTCGGGAAGCCCGCGGGTGACACCTCACGGGCAGCGGCCACACCGCCTGCCGGGGCCGTGCGGGCTGTGCGGGGCTGTGCGGGGCATCCCCGCCGCAGCGCCGGCCGCTCCGAGCGCAGCCCATCCCGCACCGCACCCTGCGGGGGGCACGGCGGGGC